>JAJJMC010009994.1:4402102-4455791 GCA_023531435.1 Papaver californicum | reverse complement strand
CAATGAAGAGAATAAATTTAAACTCCCTCAAAAGCGGACAGATCCTGCTTCTTCTAAGCAAGCTCCCCACGCGCCTGGGTGACAGTATTTTCAGCTTCACAAGCCTCCTGAGTAGCTGTGGAGACATTGGCAAGAAGCGTATTTAGAGCAGTATTCTTTTCCTGCGCCAGTTTATCCAGACCCTCCAGACTTTGCTCTAGATCGACAATCTGAGCCGAAAGGTTCGAACTCGGATCAAACTTTCTCTTCTCCGTAATCATCAAGTGGGCCAGACATACAATCAAAAACTTGAGATATATACCAGTAAGAATGGAAGACTCCCATTCCTTCAGTTTGCCAACGTCAGGAGAAACATCACCAACTCGGGAAAGCCCTTCCACGACCTCAAGCAAACCTTTGTTCATAAAAACCAAAGTTTTTATGTCCTTAATCATGCCCTCATTCACTAAAAGGCCGCTTCACTCGACAATCATCTTGTAAGTGGCGGCCAAGTGAGAAGGAAACTAGAAACCGTGCACTTGTCTATAATCCCCAGTCGCATCGGCCTCGTCGGAACTCATGGTTTTGGAAAGTGAAATTTGGGATCTTCTGGCTTAGATAGCAAGACGGATGCATCCACTTTCTCTTGGGTATCCTCGGCAGATCATCTCCGACAAGCCGCGTACATTTGACACCACTGGTTATACTAGAGGCATCCTTCTTAAAAGAAGAATTACTACCTCGCTTCTTCATAGTCTGACAAAAAAAAAATCACTCTCAAAAAAATAAATAAATAACATGATGATGAATGAAAATGAAACTAACCTCATAAAGTCGAGAATTAGAGGATGACGCCTGAGCAGGAGAAGACTCGTGAGGTTTGGAAAGAGGACGAGAAGAACCCGAAGAAGACTTTGAACCACTAGCAGAACCTAAAAAAAACACAAAACAAACATAAAAGGAGGGAGATTTCGGTCAGAAGGCACATGGCCCTGAGATATACCAGGATGAGAATAAGATGAACCGCCATGACTGCACGATCCAAGCAAGATGGTAGGCGTCTCCTGAGGCTGATTCTGAGAACGGGTAGTGGTGGCCACCAAATGATTAATGGACACAATATGTAAACGTGAAAAAATAGCACCACCATCACTGGTAAAATCAACACCCAAGCTATGAATACGATCTACAAAAGAAGAAGAAGACATATTTGGGACAAACCGGGCTTTGGCCTGCAGAGGAGACATCGGAGAAACATCATTTGTGGAAGACTTGCGAATACGCGGAGTGGATAAAATTCTTGCGTCACGCTTAGCCTTTTTATCCCTACGACGAGGCGACCACTCATGTTCAGAAACGTTAAGATATTCGTCTACCATAAAGGAGCGGGGCTTGTTTCCAACAGAACCGAAAAGGAGATCCCCCTGATGACACGCAGTTTTCTTCAAAAAAAATTAAGAAAAGAGATGATGGAGGAGGAAAGGAAAGGCTCTAAGCACAAAAAATACTTGATCAGAAGGGCCCGGAGCCGGATGAAGAGTCTGGAACTTGCTTGGTTTCTTCCTTGGCGGAGGAGGGAGCATCTTCCCATTCTTAACTTCCTTCTTCAACGATGCTTGATCAGCTGAAGGAGTCCAACTAGTGATCAAGGGAACCAATGAGCGACCCTTCGAGTTAGACGAAAGACCTTGCTCAGTGGCTACTAACTCATCCAACTTGATACGACCTGATGCGTAAATCATCATAAGATCATCCGAGGATAGTGCAGGCGGAGGAACTGGGTCGCGTAGAAGAAATTTAAGAGTCTGCTTATGAATCTCTATATGGAATGAGTACCAATTAGGAGAAACATAAAGCTACCGCGTCGGAGAAGGTTGATTGTTCTAGCAAACATGTTTCTCCTTTAAACACGAAGCGTTCGAAACTAGCTTTAATATCACCCTCCTCGGTAGAATACGAACCTATATAAGGGAATGGGACTCCTTAGTTGAACCTGCCGAGCCACGCGATCAGAGTTGTATGACATATCTATGAACCTACCCGAGATAACCAGGCAATACATCCATAACAGAGTAAAAATCATCGCTTGCCAAAACTTGCTCAGAATTCAGAGTCACGTCCTCTACCTCAGTAGGGAAATCGTAGGGGGAGGTAACCAGAACGTCCATCATGGTAAGGAAAAGGCTTGAAATATATCCATATGCTTCTTGAGACTATTCCTTGAAGATCTCCATTTCCCGCGCCATGCGAGGATAATAGTAAGAGGTCGAAACCACATCAAAAGTGTCGTCTTCTCTCTCAACCCTTTCCTCACAATGGATAGCTAAATCGTTAACCGGAGGAGAATACTTAGGGAAATGTTCCCACGCCCAGGCTTAAAGAAAGTTCGTCGCAACGAAGGTTTCAACAACGTGACGAGCGTTTATCCTACGAATGTTATTACATAGAAGATCCAGTTGGCGACACAAACCACCTAAGAACATAGGCGCTAAAGGAAATGATATACCCCGTGATGTCAGTATAGCCATCGGCACAAGCTCATTTTTGATGGTGTCACTAGGGATATGTTTGAAAACATCATGACAAAGCCAGTATAAGAGAAATGCCTCTAGCTCAGCTCGAGCATTCTTTTCCTTTTGGACAGGAGAGTTGAACTCCTCGTCTATTGGATTTGAAGCCTAGTACTTCACCCATAAAGGGGAGGAAGCGCGCCTACTGAATTTTTTATCACGACCAAGAATGACTCCACCTCGGGAAGCTCGGCGCAGCGTAGCAGCGGCGCAACTCTTCATGGCATCAGCCATCATTTTTCCACCGATAGGATGAGTTGTAGCCTTCTCTTTCTTTGTCGAAGTGATCACCTTAGACTTTCCCTTATCCGACTTTCCCAAACTCATGACGCTTTCCTCCACAGGGTGATCGCCACCTACTTCCCTTATCCATATGTTTCATTCTTCTTTATAACATTTATAAACGTCTCAAATTCACTATGTCAGTTATTTTATTCTTCTCAAGCACTTTTTTTGCCATGTATCAATCTTTTTGAGAGTGTTTTGAGCACGATGTGCTAAACCCCAATATTGGGACCATAGAGGAAGCCATATTTTACAATTGTGTGGTAAATATATTTAATTCTTTTATGAATTTTGCATTAATTTAATTTGATGTATGATTTTTCTTAATTAGTTGTGATCTTGTTTGATGGTGTATGCTTAGTCGTAATAATTTTTGATACGCCATGCTTATAATTTATATCTAATGTTTTAAAACTCTACTTTGGAAAATAATTAGAGTCAATATCTTTTATTATATGAGCAAGAGTTGTCTAGACATAATATTTGAACCACATGAATATGAAAATTGGTGGAATCCTGAGTCCCAGTCCCTTTTAATTTTTTCATCATCTTTTATTTATTTTCTAGTCTAAATTAGGATTAAGTCTAAAATCAGTCTTCACAAGTCCGAGTGAACGATACTCTTTCGTACCACTGTCTACAATCATATCAATAATCCAATTAAGGCCACAACGTCCTCCAAGACCTGAGCTTCCTCGGCCCAGGCGAAAAAGAAAGTATGAACTCGAGGAATTCAGCGCGAATAGATTCTAACCATGTCACTTCTACATTTGACTACCACACGATAAAGAGATGCATCTATCGCATCATCTATCCCCAAGGAGCGAAGCGTAACTAAATGATTAAGGTTGGAACGGATATATGTGACCCAAGAATCACAGAGAGGAGAATTCTCTTCTGAAGAACATGAGTCTACGGTCGGAAGGTGATAATCCCCGTGTTGAATGGCCATACGCGGAATTTTATTGAAAGCATGAAGGCAAGTCACCTCCCTTCACATGCATAAGCCACTTAGGAGACGCGAAGAAGGGAAGTAAAGCCAGGTTGGTCAGACACGAATCTAGACAGTCGTCCGTCGATAGAATTTGTTTACCATCGACAAAAACCGGGGGACTCATAGCTTCTGACAATTCTCGGCTTCCAAGGATTTCTAGAACAGAGTATAGTTGACCGTCAGCCGGCATGGGAAGAGATCCACCATCAGACTGGCCGCTAGACTCGGATTCAGCTTGAGACCTTGTCCCTTATGTTTCTTCCTCTTCCTCTGCCGAGGAGCGTCTGGGAGAATCGTCTGACATTAAGATTAACAGGGAAAAATACGCAGTAAAAAGGGAAATAAAGTGGTAAAGGATAGATTGTGTGAATATATAATGAGACTTTTCCTTGACCAAAGTGGGAGTAGGACAGTTACTCAGAAGAGGGTAATTGAGAAGGTAGTGTGACACGTCATAAACTAACCAATGCACAAGCGTGGAGGGGAGGGGGGGTACGTGTTAAGAAGTTAGTCGCAAAGAACTGTTATAAAGAAATGTGGGTTGACTATTTGGCTATCCAATGGTTAGCCCAACAGTCAGGGAGATAATATTGATACCTGAAAAATGACTACCCATTCATAGAGGAGTCATCTCTACTAGGTGGATCTGAACTCATAATCACCTTAGGAATTTGGGGGTTAAGCCCAGTTACTTAGGAGTATATCCATGGAAATATGAGGATAGGAAAGGAATAAGAGGATAAGTTAGGGATAAGATTAAAATATGACACTTTGATGATAATAAGGGGTTGAAGGGAGAGATGTGTCAAGAAAAAGTCTATAAAAGGAAAAGAAATAGTACAAAGAGAGGATATTTTCTCTCTCTCTCTCTCTCCTACCCTAGAAGGAAAGGTGTAGTCCTTGTTGTGACTAGGATTGGTCTCCCTCTTTAGGAATTTACCATAAAACAGTGACCATCGCTTGAAAGGCCTCTTTGGATGACACATTTGGTATGACGCTACTATTATCTGGTTCAGGATCATTGTCATCAATAATTTTTTAAACTCTACTTATTCAATTTATATAATCTTATTAGTGGTGTCAGTACGTAGTACTTATTCTACACATATTTTAAGGATTGAACTTTGTACGTATTACTAATCTTAGAGCTTCTCCAATGGTGAATGTTGATGTTTCATATGTGGCATCACTTCTAAGATATCCTCTAGGTATAAAATACTAAATATTAGAAAAATTTCTTTTTCATATCCAATCCATAAAGTTTTCAATCATTCTTTTACTTACTTGTAGGTATATAATTGGTAAAATTATTCAATTTTTGTTTTTCAATTATTTTTATTAATAAAAGTGTGAAGACATCCTCTAAGTGAATGTCTAAAACTAGAAGTTCCCCTAGAGGATGTCTTAACCTTTTTTTTTGCCACATCATCCTCACATCAACGGGTTGAAAATAATTTTTTATAAATATCGTTGTTATCTTACATGGATTAAGACTTTTTTGTTCACACAATCCATTGGAAAATCTCTAAAGTCAATAGAAAATGAATGTTAATTGAATTTTTGATAAGAATTTTGACCAATACCCTCTAGCTAGGTACATTTGTACATCTTCTCTTATACAATTTAACTTCTTAAATGTTAAAATACTAATCATAAAAAAAAGTAAAAAAAATTGAAATAAATAAATATTCATTTGTCGATAAATGAATAATATATTTCTTTATCGATAAATAAATAACCTCGGTAAACGAATATATTTTCTTGGTCCCCAGAGCATTCATTTATCGAGATTAGACTGTAGGTTTATGCATACGAGACAACCTTCTATTGGTGGATCTAAAACAAATCAAATACTGAAGGAAAAATTTAAGAGAAAAACCTAGCGAGTTTTGGCGGCGTCAGAGAAAAAAATAAGGCAGTAGAATACTTGTTAACGGTGACCTTGTACTGGAGATATAGATCTGGGTGATATATTATTGTTTTGAAGAGGATTCGTTGTACATATATTATTGTTCTCCTCTATTACCTTTTGGATTATGTTTCGAGGTACGCACAATACAAACAAAAATCTAATTTTAATTAAGTTTTCTATAATTAAATTGTGTTTGCACATTTTCATTATTATGTGATTTATGATGGTTTAATTAAAATTTATGATTAATGATCATATTGATGTTGTTGTTATAAGTATGATTATGTATTGGGCTCTGGTCCATAGACAGCGATCCTAAAAATCTTTATGATGGGATACGAGTTATCCTTGGAAGTTGATAGTTATCTCCTTTAACTACATAGGGCTCATTAGGAGTTGATGATTGCCTCCTATATGGTTGCTAAATCCACGTGGGACTCCCTTGGTGCAAGTGGATAAATATGATTATTTATGATTATATTAATATTGTTGTTGCAATATGGATGACATGATGTGATATATGCATATTGTGGTTAAAATCATGTTTGTTTTTATCAAAGAGTTGAAAAATGTTGTTGTTATTTCGTTGCCTATTGAGTATCAAAACTCACATCGTATTATGACCAAATTATCAGATTTGATGCATGACCAGGATTCGATGAACGTGGATCCTAGAGAATGATTTTATATTTTTAAAGTTGTTGTTTATGCTTAAAATTCTATTTTAAGATCTAATTTTAAATCTTTAAAATCTTGTATGCCAATGAGTTGATTGTTGATATATGTTAATCCATAATAGGTCTTGATATGATTCTTTTAGTAATACACTTGAAACATTTTAGGAACATTGGGTGTAAATTAAAGAATTTTATGAGTTGTATAAGTATTTAAAATATAATTCTTCATACCGGTGTTAAATCTAGAAAATATCTGATAGTTTTAAATGTGGCTTGAATACCCTATTTTTAAACTATGATACATTGATTTTTAGACCTTAATGGCTGCTAATGAACATCTATCTTTTATTTTTCTAAAATGGCAAGCCTCATTCAATTTTGAGTTGTTTTTGATTTGATATTAATTTTTTAAAATGGACTGTCATAATTTTAGTTTTCTGTTGTGTTGATCAACTATGCGTTTGACCTTATTCTTAGGGTATTTTTATGATCCATAAATTCTTTAAACTTTATATCTTAGAGATATTTTAGTAAGGATTTCAAATATAAAATTATAATTAATTTTGGAGTTTATATGAAGACCGTAAAATTATAAGAGTTCACTGTGGTTGGTTTCAGTTTTAAAAATTATTGTTGAAAACTTAGTTTTATGGAATTAATTATTGATCTTAACGGCTTAATTTTCTTGCAACCTTTAATGTCTTCTGGCTCTAATGGTTTTCAATTCTCAATTAAAGAACAGTTAGATTTTTCCTTAATAATTTTCTAAGTTTCCGCTACGACAAATTAATTAATATGCGAATAAATAAATTGCCCAAATAAATTGTTTAATGAGCTCGGGCTTAGTTAACTGAGCTTCGGCTATGGTATTGACATAACATCTCGGGGTTTTGGGCGTTGGATTCAGACAGATTCCGGGCCAAAATTTTGGTGTGTTACAGAATGTACGTTCTCTATGACTTTTAAGTTCAGTTATTTGGTAAGAACTTCGTATGTAAACTTATCTAAAAGTATACTATCTGACTCTAAAATCTCTAAAAAAAATCAGAGGTTTCATGCAAAAATATATACAAAAAAAATTAAAAAAATTTACTTACGAAAGTGAAGTCTAACTATAAACTAAAACTCTATATGCAATGCAAATACGCAATACTCCCCCACACTTAAACTTTTTCTTGTCCTCAGTGTACTTAACTCTTCCAGTGTAAAATATAAGATCGGAAATCAAGTAATGAAATAAAAACTAAGAAAAATTAAAAGATAAGGATAGAAATACAAATCCAATAGGTCACCTCTCATTCAGCACTTAGTTTAATGTCCTTCCCCCAACATGGCATTCGCTCGTATTACTTCTCCAGAGGGAGCAAATCCTAAAGTCCAATTATATCTACATTCTCTGTATGGAAGTTTTCTTAATATGGCTTCGATGTAAGGTTATTGACTTTGAAAATTGTCCCCTTTGTGAGACTAGTAACCTCAACTACACCATAGGGAAAAACGTTAGTAACAAAAAATGACCCACTCCATCAGTACTTTAACTTACCTGGAAATAGTTTGAGATGAGAATTAGATAAAAGAACTTTTTGTCCTATAACAAAATTCTTTCAAGAAATCATCTTGTCATGGAAAAAGTTAGTCTTCTCCTTATATATACGAGAACATTCGTGTGCATCATTATGTATCTCCTCTAGCTCATTAAGTTATAACTTTCTTTGTTTTCCTGCTATGTCATACTCCATGTTGCACATCATTACCGCCCATAAGGCCTTATGTTTAAGTTCAAATGGAATGACAAGCTTTTCCATAAACCAACCGATATGGAGACATACCAATCGATGTCTAATATGACGTTTTTATACGCCCAACGTGCATAGTTTAGTCTTAAGCTTAAATCCTTCATTGTAGTATTGACGGTTTTATCTAGGATAGACTTAATCTCACTATTTGAAATTTCAGCTTGCCCACTATTTTGTGGATAGTAAGGCGTACCAATCTTGTGTGTGATATTTTACTTTTTAAAAAGAGCACAGAAGGATTTCTGAAATTGTGATCCTCCGTCATTGATAACCACTCTAGGTATACCATGTCTAGAGAAAATATTTTCCTTCACAAACTCACAAAAAAATTGAGAATCATTATTATGGGTGACTTTAGCTTCCACTCATTTTGAAACATAATATACAACAAAAACTATATAAAATTTTCCATATGAATTAACAAAATAACCCATAAATCAATTCCCCGCACATCGAATATTTTTACAGCAAGAATCGGTGTGATTGACTTTTGATTTCAAGAACCTAGATTGCCCATTTGTTGACATTTATCACAAGATTTATAAAAAAACGTGTGCATCCTCAAATATGGTGGGCCAATAAAAGTCATTCTCAAAGATTCTAAGAGCGATAAGTTTATGGAAATTTCCAAATTTTTATCAATATTCTTGCTAAAGAATATTCCAAATTCACAAAAATTTACCAGTTATCCTGAGGTAGAGCGAAAGTCTTTTTAAAATATTAACTAGATTTTTACATTCCACCATATTAGCATTCCAGAAAACCATACAGTTAATTGTAAAAAGAAGGTGGCGGAAGGAGGAGCCTCCTCACATATCTTGAAACCATTAAAGAGACATTGATTCCAAACATAAATGATGGTTTTTAAAGAGAACTTCCATGCAGAAGAGAAACATGCAAAGAGAGAAAGATCTTCTTATCTTAATCCTCTAGAAGAACTTACCAAAAATCCTATTCACCTGGAAAACCAGATTAATAATGGAGATATACTTATGTATAATTAGTTGACACAATTTTTCAAAGAATCTCATTTTTTACATTAGTACAAATAATTCTTTTAATTTACTCTGTTAAAAGATGAAAAGATGTGGTCTTATCAATCTTGATTATAACTCCTTTGATGATCTTATGTTTTTTTTTTCTTTTAGGACATCATCAGCTTATAGGTTAAATCCCACCGACTAAGCTCTTATAGGTATCAGAAACTTAACGTGCGAACAGGTACTCGATTATCTAAAACTGGATCGGATAATTTTATTCTGATTCCGAACCGATTAACAATTTTAGTATCTATCGGGTAGAACTTTTTGGAACCAATAAGCTTTTGGTTCTTAAAGGGTTTTATCCGGTAAGTACCTGCCAGGTACAGCTATCCAGATATTTGTATATTCTTACCTCAATAGTATATTCGGTCGTGGTCTTTATTTGATTTCTTGATCCATTATAAAGCAATCATCAGCCTCCATGTCTAGCATTGAAGCGGAATATAGAGTACTTGCACTTGTTGCTTTGTTGAATCGCTTGGGTTCATATATTCACAAGTCTTCACCGTTGATCTATTGTGAAAAAAGGTTGAAAGTTTATTGAAAAAGGAAAAATACAACGTCAGAGAGAGGAGTGTTGTTATGCCCAAATTACAACCTGAGTATATTACAAATTATAACGGTTTTCCACAAGGTCACAATCACAAGCTAACTAAAAGAGATTGTCCTAAACCAGCTTGATTCGACCCCTAACTAATGGGCAGGGAAGACTTTTCACCTCATTAATAATAACGGATTCATCTCTTCGTCTTTTGCTTGCCATGACTTCACTATTTCTCTCTCCCCAAACAGCCCATCAAATAGCAGACATTGTTAACGGCCAGAGCTTTCTACCTAGGTGTTTCCATTCTTTGCTTCTTGCAATACCAGCCTGCAGCTGTTCTAATAATGATCCATATTGAACCCACTAAGTAGTTGTGTATTTGCAGTGAATGAGCATATTATTCAGATTCCTCCTCCAATTGACGCGGGCAGCATAGTGTACTCTGAATTGCACATCCTCTCTTATTCAAGTTGTTCACAGTAGGGATAGCATTTTGTATTGCTTACCACATGAAGAACTGGATTTTATATGGGACATATTTTATCCACATTTGTAAGGGAAGGGACTTAAGTTTAGAACCAGACATTTCTCTTTTACCAGCCATTCGTAGCAACACTTTGTAGAGAAGGTAGAGCCCAGAGAGAGATGCACAGTCCTGACATTGATTTAGAGTTGGAGGTACTACCTACTTGGCCTACAACGTTATCATTTAGGCTCGTTCAAAGCACATCCAAATTATTTATCATTTTGTCCGTGAAAAGGTGGCTTATGGTGTATCGATAGCTGCTTATATTATTGGGCTGCATCAATTAGCGGATATCTTCACCAAGGGTCTTGGGAAAGCTCGTCACTGATCATCCAAGCTCTATCTTCACCAAGGGTCTTGGGAAAGCTCGTCACTGATCATCCAAGCTCTCTCACTTGGATTCTCGGTGTTAAGGGAACAATATACAAGAGTATTCGTTGTTTCTATTTTTTTGTGAATTTGTATCCAACAGCACAATATGTCAAATATGATTTTTAATTGAATGTAATCATTCTGCTTAGACAAACAGCCCAATCCACGTATTGATGGGTCCCTTTCCTCGATGCCATACTTACTACATTATCATGCACTCTATAACACCTCTCACCCCCACCCCCACCCACATGTATCTCGTTAGTCAAGGTTAATCTCCTCTGGTTCGAGAAATAAGTGTGCCGGCATTGTCACATGTTTCATCTATGTAAGGATAGAGAAAAACTCACGAGTAGTTTGTAGAGTGATTCCGTCGACACATCACTGCAAACAATGAAGTGATGCAGTTAACGTAGCCGGTGGATCATCAAGTTGAACTTTTCCATACGTGATCAAAGAAAACACCATGTAAATTAAAAATAAGAAGCACAAAAACCAAACCGGGCATTTTGACTTAAGGTGAGACGAGAGGATATACTAGATGCTGATTGAATGACTGAATGGGGGGATAGGCTGAAGGGGACCGTATTGTTTCAGCAAAAAGCGCTTTTACAGAGCCACTTCGGACCTACAACTTTCTACTCCATGTTGATTTTTACCAACATGTTACCTACCAATCTCAATCTTATTCTTTTTCCAACAACATAGCACCTTGTGTCATTCTTTGCATTCGATACCCCCATATGGACCCCTTTATATATTGGATCAGCAATTTCAAGCTCAAATAAAACAGTAAAGATATGACCAACGAAAATAAAAATATAGACTTTAAACATCCAAGTATTTAAACACTCAACGACAATGTTTTCTTAAGATCAGCAGAAGGATACAACCACGGGGAGACCGGTTTAAGAATGAAAAAGGAAAAATATTAATAATGCGCCACAGACATGATAAAAGAGTACTAGAGTAGTAGGTAGATAAGCGGGAAAAAAAGGAGAAAACAAGACTCACTCTCATCATCCAAATACCCTCGCTGGTTCTTCCAATTGTGGCCGCTCCTGGAATCAGGGCTGCACTCAGTTCTCATATTCTCCCTCAACATCGTCTTCATATTCACCTTCCTCATCTTCCTCAGCAGTGGCATCCTGGTATTGCTGGTACTCAGATACCAAATCGTTCATGTTGCTCTCTGCTTCAGTGAACTCCATCTCATCCATTCCTTCACCAGTGTACCAATGCAAGAAAGCCTTACGCCTAAACATGGCTGTGAACTGCTCACTTACTCTCCTAAACATCTCCTGGATGGATGTTGAGTTTCCAATAAATGTAGACGCCATCTTTAACCCAGTAGGAGGGATATCACAGACACTAGATTTCACGTTATTGGGGATCCATTCAACAAAGTACGAGGAGTTCTTGTTCTGGACATTGATCATCTGCTCGTCAACCTCCTTGGTGCTCATCTTTCCTCTGAACATGGCTGAGGCAGTGAGGTATCTACCATGGCGTGGGTCTGCTGCACACATCATGTTCTTGGTGTCCCACATCTGCTGAGTCAACTCGGGAACTGTGAGAGAGATGTATTGCTGGGAACCACGGGATGTAAGTGGGGCAAATCCCACCATGAAGAAGTGAAGACGAGGAAAGGGAATGAGATTCACTGCCAGCTTACGCAAATCTGAGTTCAGCTGTCCAGGGAACCTCAGACAGCAAGTCACACCACTCATGGTTGCAGAAATCAAGTGATTCAAGTCTCCGACTGCAAAACATAAACACCGAACCTTGTTAAAAATTTAAGCTAAACTTTTAACATTTCCCCCCTTGAAACTTCCAACTAAAAACATTTATCTTAACTTCACAAAACTTACAGCTTGGGGTGCTGAGCTTTAGGGTTCTGAAGCAGATGTCATATAGAGCTTCATTGTCGAGGACCATGCATTCATCTGCATTCTCCACCAACTGATGAACAGAGAGAGTGGCATTGTAGGGTTCCACAACAGTGTCTGAGACCTTTGGTGATGGGAAGACTGAGAATGTAAGCATCATCCTGTCTGGATATTCCTCCCTAATTTTAGATATCAAGAGGGTTCCCATACCAGAACCAGTACCACCTCCTAGAGAGTGGCATACCTGAAAACCTGAGGAAAATTACAACAAATCAATAAGAATGAACTTCTTCTGATCATTATGTTACCCATTAGTTCTAGAATCTATGTAGTAGATACACTTCACTTGTTACGGTACAAACTACAAAAGAATTTCTTAACATTCAAGTTGACAGTAAAGGTAGTATATCTATATACTAAAGTATTGCTAAAGGAGAGGGCAAAGGACTAGAACAAATAAAAAGGGGTACACTAGTTCAATTAACCTAACAACTACCAGTTACGAACTCAAACCCAACTGAAATGAAATTTATCCCTTAATCTTGTATCACAAATCTCAGGAACAGTTTCAAAAGTATTCCCCTTCAAACTAACATTGATTTTCAAATTTCAACATCAACAAGGAATGATTGACTTAACAAAATCCATATTACTGTAGAAAATGAAGCACTAAAACTCAAATGCAGGTATAGTCTCGATCAAATCATGATTTACCAAATATCATTTTCATGATAATATCTAAACTATCTACCATAGTCGGATACACAAATTCTCAAATCCAAATACATCAAACAATCTCATATTCATCTATAAATCAAATAACAGAAACCCTAAAACTACAGAAAACAACATAAATTTATTCCAAATCACAAGATCCAAATGAAAATGAGGATTCAAAAAATAAATGGAAAGAAAACAAACCTTGAAGACAATCACAATTCTCAGCTTCTTTTCTAACAACATCAAGAACGGAATCAATCAGCTCAGCTCCTTCAGTATAATGACCTTTAGCCCAGTTATTACCAGCACCAGATTGACCAAAAACAAAGTTATCAGGACGAAAGATCTGACCATATTGACCAGATCTGATACTATCCATAGTACCTGGTTCAAGATCCATAAGTACAGCTCTAGGTACATATCTTCCACCTGATGCTTCATTGTAATATACATTAATCCTTTCTAATTGAAGATCTGATGTATCTCCTTTGTATCTTCCTGTTGGATCTATACCATGTTCATCACATATTACTTCCCAAAACTTTGCTCCGATTTGGTTACCACATTGACCTCCTTGAATGTGAAGGATTTCTCGCATTTTCGATCTTCTCTTCTTTCTCTTTAGGGTTTGGTTTGTTTTATTTTTTCTTGAAAGGGTTTGAGAAAGAAGATGGAAAATCTGTCTATGCGAGGGTTGATGAGTGAGTGAGTGAGTTCGGAAAACCAGGAAGGAGGGAAATATATAGGACAAACTGTTATTTTACTCCTGATGTTGATATAGTCATTATCGTTTGAGTGACGTTGGATATTCTGGAGATTCAAATCGTAAAGATTATCCGACCGTAATATTATGTGGAGGATATGTATTTGAGGAGGACTATAACTGAACATGTTTTAGAAGGAGTGAGAAAGAGAGGAAAACTCGGTAATAATAGAACGGCAATACCGGATTTAGATCGTGGGATGAAAGATTGTGGTCATTTTGCTGGGCCATGTTACAAAGGAGGTGCAATGATAGAGCAGACGGTCCTACACACATTTACATTTGGACTCTTTGGACCATCTATCTGACTGTCACAGACCATATACAATCGAAAATTCTAGCCATCCCTCGTTTTTGTCCCCCAAAATTTCCTCCAATGAGATATCATGAAAATGGTGGTCTAAGAGCACCCATAATGGTATGACTAAATCGTGGACCAGATTCAAATTTGGTATTTGGTCCGTTAAAATTCAATCACAGTAGGACTATCAAATTTAGGTTTTGGTCCGGATTTTTTATTATTTGGGATCAAAAATGATCCTAGAACTGGACCAAACCATATTATAGTGGAGCGTTAATCTAGCCGTGTGTCTCGTGTCATGCGTGACGCTGGCTCTCCGTCTGGTGTCAGGCGTTTAACTAGACGTGTGTTTCATTTGTCAGGCGTGAACCAAAACTCCACCCCATCAGGCGTTTATCCAAGAGCATGTCCAACTGGGCGGGACGCTAGAAACACACTTGTTAATCAGGCGTTCGGCTAAATTAAAGTCTGTATTGGGGTTTTGGCTATTACAACGCCTGTTGTGGGCGTGCACCTAGGTTGTGCCTGTGTATGGGGAGTGCGCTAGATTAACGCTTGGTGAAGAACAAGGGAAACAACTCACCGTCTTCCAAGGTAAAAACGCCTAGTCAAGCGTAAGCATATAAAGCCACTGGATTTACTAAGTGAAAGACTTTGCACAAAGGGTTTTGATATACAAATTTTACTAATTTCACTTTAGAGCATATTCAATTAATAAAATATATTGCAAGAACATTACAATCTTACATGCCATCAAATTGATTGACTCTCTTGTTTCATGAAAATAAACAGACTAAAGCAACTTCATAAACATAAACAGACGCGCGTTTGGCTAGGGAAGCGCCTGATGATTCAAGTGTAACCTTAAGCGTGCGCCGTCTTCTTTGAAATACGTATCATCTACATGATTATACTATTAATCGGGCGTGTTGCTAGGATAACGCCCATCAGGTGTTCGGCTAAACACAGCATGTCGCTGGGGCGTTCCGCTAAGCTTGCGTCTATCATCAGACGTTCTTTTGGGTTACGCCTCACACCGAGCGTTCATCCAGCGTCCTCCCCAACCAAACGTTTTCACAGGCGTACGCCCGTAAAACAAAATTTCAACAGACGTATACTTGTATATGCGCCCAACGACAGGTGCTTGTTTAGACTTCCGCCCGATCAAATTTTAATCCCTGACCGTTGCGTTTCAGGCGGAGTAAACATCAAAAATTTTACTCTTTACTCTTTTGGTTTGGTCGTCCCACTGTGGATGCTCTAATGCCATATAAATGGGCCCCCTGCTAACCTTAAAGGGAGGGAATCAAGTAGGACTGTCAATGGATCTGGATCCTCCCGGGTACCACTAGACTCGGGTCCGGATCCTACTTATAAAAGTCGGGTCCGGTTCCTAAATTTGTGGATCCCGAACCGGACCTGTTAAAAAATCCGGGTACACATCGGGTCCAGGTAATTAATGGATCTTTTAAAATCAACTACTCCCTTTGTCCTAGTTTAGTTGTTATAATTGGGTTTTTTTGTTGTCCTAATTTAGTTGATGTAATTCATATTTTTCCCCTTTCTTTCCTTATCTATCCCTTACTTGGAATCAGTACCTAATTTAGATTAATGTGTATGTCCAACTTTTTAGACAACTCTTTTAATATGGAGGAATTTATCTTTTGATTTATTTTTTTGTTGACACTTTTTTCTTTTCTTTATTGAGTTATTCCAAGTTAAGAACTAAAAACTAGGGGTTCTAAAAACTAGGAACATCAATACTAACCTAGGGTATTTGAGGAAAGAAAATATTCTCTAAGTACTTTCTTAATTTTATGCTAAATCCTAATATAGCAACTAAACTAGTACCGAGGGAGTATAATTTTTTCAAGATTCTTTAAATTGGCTTGAATCGGATAATTTTTCATATAAAATTATTGTTACATCTATGTAAATATTCTAATTAAAGATTAAATCTAAGGAAATAAATGAAATTTTAAAAAATCCAAGTAAAACTAGACGAAGTTATTGAATTTTAGGTAAAATTAACAAACAAATGACAAATATTCGGGTACTCGATACCCGTCAGGTAATACCGGTTAGGACCCGTTAAAATTTTGGGTCCAATCAGATAATACCCGTCGGGTCCTAAGTTGCTAATGGGTCCAATTTTAGGACCCAGACCCGGACCCGATTCACCCGGTTCCGGTTCCTGGTAATGGGTACCCATTGACAGTCCTAGGACAAGGGCCTAAAATATGACATTTATTGGGGGATAATGATGGGGAAAAGAGTGGGGAAATATAGCATTGTCGATATATAATAATAGCCACGCTAAGAGCTATTCCAGTGGGTATGGGTATATTTCTTAATTTGCCAAGCCAGGTGGATAGGAAAACTGCATTTTGGGCAGTAGGGAATTGGCTAAACGAAGTAAACAAAACCGATCGAGGCAAGATGGGCCGAACGACTCAGATTGGATCGCCAAAGTTTGAATCTCAACGGCTACAATTTCTCTCCCTATAAATTCCAACAATTCCAACTCCAAAATCACACCTTCTCCACTCGAAAATTATTCTACTTTCAATCTTAATCTTTCCATCTCAAACTCTTGATCTCAACTTATGGATCTCGAATTGAAAAATGAAGAAACACAAATATTAGGGGAAATGTGACTCCAACAAGCTCAAGGAATTATGCAACAAATTGATGAAATGGATAAAGATTCAGAAGATGACAGAAGGATAACCAACCATATGATACAATTATACTCATGGTAACTACCATGAGATCCATAACTAAGAGTCGTATTAACAAGAAGATGGAAGTGGAGATATCGAGAGGAAGGACATCAACAAATGTTGTGTGATTATTTTATTAATAGAAGTGTGAACTCTGATGAAGATTTTCAATGTCGCTTCCGCAACCACAACACTTGGTCCAGCGGGTTATTGGAGAGCTTTGTCGGGTAAACCCTAAGTTCAAATATCAATTTGATGCACTAAATATATGAGGACATAGTCCTGAACAAAAGGTCACTGCATCCCCAAGGGTTCTAGTTTATGATGTGTCTGCGTATGCGTGTGATGAATATTGTCGTACGGCAAAAACAACAACATACGAAAATCTCAAAAATGTTTTGCAAAACTGTTGTCAACCATTTTGGTCCACATGTTTTCCAAGATGAACAACAAATAAGACTATATATATCCAATATTATTATTTCAAATAATTTGTGATGTTTGATTTTTACTCTATAAGTTATAATTTGATAGTCATGTTATATTCGTTGCATAGATTTAAAAGTTTTCCAAAAATTAAAATTTACGTATATTAGTTCCATAGTTTGGAAAATATGTCATTTTCGTAAAAAAAAATATTATTAGGAAAAAACACCTCCATACCTACTACTATGTCCCATTTATATCATTCTCTTAGACTGGAAAACATCTGAATTTGGTAGCATTTGTTAGAACATCTTTAACATTATGAACGCTATTGATAATAAAAATTAAAAAAACTGTTAGTCTGGAGTCTACATATAGGTTGTCTTAGAGGTGTAAAACACGTCATCACAGCACAACCCACAAAATCACTTGATTAGGATGCTATGTGTCATGATGTGTTGTGGCTGAGATTTAGACGTGTTGTGTTGTGCCGTGCTAAACGACGTGATGTGTTGTGTTGTGCCAATAAAAAAATCGTGTTGTGTCATGTTATGTGTCATGATGTGTTTTGGCAGAAATTTAGACGTCTTGTGTTGTGTTATGCCGTGCTAGACGACGTGATATGTTGTGTTGTGCCGATAAAAAAATCGTGTTGTGCCATGTTGTGCTGTGCCGGCATACTCTTTTATGAAATATACATGAATTTATGCATATTATGACGTGTTTTCTTAGCGTGACGTGTTGTATCGCGTGATGTGTTGTATCGATGTGCTTATTTTTCTGGCACGCACAACACACTAAGCTAACGTGATGTGCCTTGTCGTGTCGTCTCAAATTTTAACATGATGTGATGTGTCGTAAACGTGCTGGTACGGCACGACACATTTTACACCTCTAGGTTGTCTGCTTTGTCTAGTGATCTTGGATACTGGTGTGCAATAGAAAAAATCTATTGGGGTCAACATGTTAATTAAGGATAGGTGGATTAAAGATTATGACCATAACACTAAGTTTTTTCATCTCCGTGCATATGAAAGAAGACGTATTAACAAGATTCACTTTTTATGTGAATAATTCTGGTTTGTGGATTAAAGGTCAACAAGCTCTCAGTAATCTTCTCACTAGTCATTTTAAAAATATTAGTATTTTTAGTCATCATCGAGTAAATCCAGTCTTTGATTCTCTTTTTATTTCTTTAATGTCTGCTGATAAAAATAACTTACTTTGTCAAATACTATATGAAAATAAATTTAAATGTGCTTTGCTATGATGAATTCTTAGGAGGCATAGATGGTTTTCCCCTAGGTTTATATCAACATCATTAGGATCTTATTGGTCCTGAGTCCTGACTTAGTTAATTTCCTACATAAACACTTAGACTCTTTTACTAACCATACTTTTATTTTCTTAATTTCTAAAATATTTGTTCCTACTTCTCTTCGTGATATTCTCCCTATTAGTTCAAGTAATGCTTTATATTAATTGTTTGCCAAAATTTAGTGAATAAACTAAGACATTTTATTGATCAACATATATCTCAGAATCAATCTACTTTTATATACAAATTAATTAAAAGAGTAATCTTGGATATATGGTCTTATTTTTTGTTAAGTAGTATCAATATTTAAGGGACAAAATATAATGAAATTTTTTGAAGATTGTAATGTAAAATTTTGAAGCATTTACATTAAGTTTTTCGCATTAGTATAAATGATGATGAAGAGATAGTTCAATTAGCTTCCATTTTTGATTGTCAAACGAAGAAGTTTCCATTGAGATACATGGGATTACCAGTTGAAGCATCATCTAGATCAATTGTAATTTTGGATAAGGTCATTGGAAAAGTAGCGAAGAAGCTAGACCCATAGAAAATGAATTTTTTATCCAAAATTAGTATAGTTGTACTTACAAATGGTATTTTATCAAGTCTACCTATTTACTTTGTGTCATTGTTTCCTTCATCTGCTTTTGTTGAAGCAAAAGTGGTGAAATTATATGAAATCATTTTTTATGGGGTTCATCATATAAAAGAAATAAATTTGCCTGGATTGCAAGAAATAAATCCTACAGAGAAACGTGGACTTTCTACGAAAATCTTGAAGCTACAAATGAAGCATAACTAGCTAAATGGTCATGGACAAATGCATTTGAAAATCATGCTTTCTGGAGAAGAATTGTGCAACAAAAAAATGGTAGTCATAATGAAAATTTTATTGAAGTAGCGAATAAAAAGTCACAAGGTAGGGTGCTTGTAAAGGAATACTAAAAGTGTTAGCGCATTGCTCGGTTGAACCACCAAGCGTTTGTATATCAAGCTTGGTTGTCAAGTTTAGTACCAAACTCGAGTCGCTTGAGACGATTATTAAAGTCAAATTTGTTAGGTTAGGTTAAGAACATATAAATGTTGAGACCTACTCTAGTTACTCATGAAGACCTACGAAGAAAACTAGGACATCATCCTTCATTTTGAGTTTAGTAACTACAAACTTGACTTGTTATATTTTTATATATTGTTCTTACAAGTCTTTATTCATTGGAAACATAACATGCGAATTTAAATTTATTATAATGACTTTAGTATTGGTGACTTGGTCATTATACTATGATCAAATTATCAAACGGAAATATACACAATAGTTGCTTCGACAACTTAACTATATGGAATTACGAAGTATAGTTTATCTATAGACTTCGTGTTTTCGACGTTGCACTAATTAGTAACTTGTTATTATTTAGTTTTTTGAACTTCCGGGTTAATCTGTTGTTTGTGGGGAAAAACGAATTGAAGGTTATTTTTAGAAAAGTGGGGCGAGCAGGTGACAATTCGCCAATCCGTAAAACATTTATGTTGTTAAAGCACTTCAGAATCGAGAGATCAATATGTACAACCCTGGCCTAAACCAAGTAATGTCCGTTCCAGTCTTGCTTCAGTCACAAAATGAGAAGGAGAAGGGTTGGTCTTAGGGAGGAAAGCGAGAGAAGAATGAGGTCAGAGTATCAGACTCTATAAGATGTAGTTGGTGTGAATAGCTATGAACAAGTCTTCTGAGAAGAAGGTTGAATGATCAAGGTTAATTAACTTGAATTGCTCTGTTTTAGAGTAAACTTGTTGTCGTGTTTCAGACTTGAAACTTGTTCTATTTATGTGTTGTTTCAGGCTTGAAAAACTTGTCTTAGACTTGTCTTGGAAAACTTCCCCTTTGTTCAGTAGATTGAACATCTATTTATGTCATAGCTATTGTAACCACCTGACCTCTTTTCTGGAAGAAACTGTCGATGGTTGAGTAGAGGTGAAGTGGAGAAGGTGGAGATGGTGTTTACAACTGCTCTCCACTTCGATTAAGGTTGAATAGTCAGTTGCTCAACCTCCCACTCCTCTACTCAACTGCAATTGATCTTTCCAGGACTTCTCTTTAGTGGGCGTACTGTTGCACCACATGTTGTAGACCGCCAAACCAAAACCCTAATTAATATCCCCCCATTTGTGACATTTCATGTCTCGTGTATTATTGTAGTATTAAGTACTACTAAAGTTAAGTCGATTGAGACCTGTTCAATGGGTCCCTTGACTAAAGACTTGTCCTGGTTGACTAGCTAATGAGTCTAGAAGACTAAAATAATTATGTTTTACTGGACTAGCTGATGAGTCTAGCAGAATAAAATAAATGTGATATGTCTTGCTTGACTAGATTATGAGTCTAGGAGACTAAAATAAAATAAATATGTATTTATTTGTGTATGAGGAACATTGTTTCCATCTTAGTCAATTTTGCATTGATGTGTTTATTTTGTAAAAATAGGTGTATGCTGCTGAGAATGAAAAATTATACGTGAAGCCTCATACAAAAGATATATGTGAGAGAGGCATAATATGGCTTAGGATTTATAAAACTTAAATTTATTCACGTGACCAAGAAGAAGAGGATTTGCCAAACCCTAATTTATTCACGTGAACAAGAGGGAGGAGCACAATGTGGGCGTTCACGTGAAAGAGAGGGAGAATACCCAATTTTAGTCTCTACATGACAGGGAGAAGAGGAACGTAGGCTCTAGTCTTCTAGCATGAGTCTAACGCTTTGTTTTTTGTACCCAGCCTCACATGTTGAGGGTAAAATAGTAAATTTATCAAATTTTGACAAGAAACACAAGTCGTGTAGACTTGATTCTATTTTGAAGTCTTGTCTTGAGAGTAGTCGTGTAAGCTTAGTTGCTTGACTAACATACATATTGGAAGCAAGAGAGGTAGAGGTGTCACCCTCTCTTTAAAAATTAGGGTTTTGAAGGAATTTGAAAAGAAGACTAGAAGTTCACATTTTACTCTTGTGTTCAGCCTCACATATTGAGGGCAAAAGAGTAAAATTCAGAATTTTTAGAGAGGAGCATGATGTTCATGCTAGGTTTCGAGTAGGCGTGCAAGTCTTACATCAAGAAGCAGGACGCGTGAGCAAGAGAGCTAGAAAATTAGGGTTTAAGATTTTTGACACACTTTGCAACACTTATAAGTGTTGCAAAACCATTTTTCAAACCCTAATTAATTTAAAAGACATTTTTCGTCACACTTTTGCAATGCTATAAGTGATACTAATTCATCTTCAAACCCTAATTAGGGTTTGGAATACTTTTGGTCACGTTTTTACAACGTTTACAAATGTTGCGATTCTTATTTTCAAACCCTAATTAGGGGTTGGGAATTTTGAAATGCTTTTGACACGTTTATAAGTGTTGCGAGGCGCTTTAAAACCCTTTTCTAATTCTTTAACTCGTTTTGCATTGGTTCTCTCTTTAAGCAAAGGATCAATGCAATAAAGTCATATTTTATTTTATTTAAGCGCAGCCGTGGTACTTTAATTAATTCATTAAATATATATTATTTTAATAGGTTAATATTGCTCAATTTGAACATGCATATTAATGTAAGTAATTTTGGGGATTCAACTGTGGAATATAACACCCGAAAATAATACTCAAATTACTCTATACTAGTGTGTAATACATGTAGGAGCCTAAGAGATTTTATGTAAAAAAAATCATAGAACATCTGAGAAACTTGTCGGGTGAGCCAGTGTTGTTCTGATGATTTGAATAAAAGACAGGGAGTATCACCCGAAAATAAAACTCAAATTGCTCTATACTAGTGTGTAATACATCTAGGAGCCTAAGAGATTTATGTAGAAATCATAGAACATCTGGGAAACTTGTCGTATGCGCTAGTGTTATTCTGAATATTTTGTGTAGTGATGGATATTAATTAAATTCATCGATTTAATCATATATGTTGGCCATACATATATATAGAGGTCAGGGATATGCGCCTGAGATAAAGTAGAGATAAGCGCCTACCCGGGAATTCTTTTACATATTTATTTTTTAAATTTTAATATTTCTCAGACCAGAGTCTTGAGAGGTGATTTAATAATTTATCCTTGTCAAAAACCCACCATCTACATTAAGTCCCCTGCTTAGCACGGGACGAATAATGTTGCATGGTAAGCATTAGATGGTGGCCTGGAAGATAAAAATAAATGAAAATAACCTGATAGTTCAATGGTTAGATATTACGAGAGGAATGATAGTATCTTGAGCTTTTAAATAAGCGAGCATAGAAGAAAGTCTTGATTGCATTGGTAGTGTTATGAGAGTGAAACAAGATTCTTGACGTTGGACGGACACACATAGTTTACTACTAGGCACGCAAGTATTATCTCAATGTTGAGGCAAGAAATATATCTAGACTTGTAGTGGAATACGAGATTTGATTGAAGCTTGGCGTACAAATGAATTGAAGATCTAGCCGTACGAGTTTGATAAGGTTGAAGGACGTGTGGATCTTGTATTGTGTAGGCAGTGAACCACATGTCTGCAGTCTTTGAAAGGAAAGCGTACTAGCTTGTTTAATGAGCACAACTTGAAATCGAAATGGATAAACTCGTCTTGGAACTGAGTGGTGTGAACAAAGTTTGATTGAAGCTCGAGTTGAAGTAATTGGATGGACAAGAGAGAGTCCGTGAATAGTACAAGCCGCCTTTCTTCATCATCTCCTCTTTTTCTCTTGTTTGTATTAACAACTTGTCTTGCAGATATAGGAACTTCATCTTGTTTGCATTGCTAGCATCGTGTTTCTTGGGAGGAAGACCTTAATTAAATCTCTTGTATCCAATCGAAAGTCTTGTGTTGTTGAAGCAGGTGGAAGTAGTGATGTATCCTTGTTCTAAATGTGATCAACATAAAGTGCAAGTTCCCTAGTTGTATGACGGCATTGGTGTGAAGAGCTTCTGTTGATCATGCCTTGTCATCCTCAATGTTGTTGTTGAGTGTTACTGACTTGATTATGAGGTCGACGTTGAATTTGAATCGATCTTGCGAATGAGATCAAGTCCCCAAGTGTTGAACAGTCAGGAAGTCTTTGTCAACAAGACATAGGGATGATACTGCTTTGGTTTGCGTGGATGCGGCAACCATGGATAAGTGATGTTGCATCTTCTGGACGAAGCGTATTGGGTTTCAGGCTCTATCATGAATTCATATTTGTGTATACGAGTCTTCAAATAAGTTGAGGAGGTAGATACAAGCTTGTATGAACTGGAACTAGTTGTGAAGACTCATCGTCAGAAAATTCAGACATGTATTGTTTCTACGGAAAAAGCCATAGAATCCTCATACAAACTCGGATTGATGCGTTCAACCCCAAATTTCGAAGATAAGAGATTAGGATACCATATGCAGCAAGAATCAATTAATTTGGAGTTTTTTAGGTCGGTCAATAATTCGTGAACATATGTGATCAGTAATCCCGTATAAAATTTCAGATCCTTTATACTTTAGCGTAGATCCATATCTCTTAGATCGGGTATCTGATTGACGTGCACTTTCAGTATGTTGTAACAGTGACATGTACGAACAACTTTCGTGAAGGATGTATTGCCCCATTCCTCACCCATAAGTATGTTTTTCAGAGTTATGTATGTAATAGCTTGGGTATACCACTTGGAGGCGTCCAAGAACTCAAATTTGATGAAGACTGACTTTGTCATGGAGTTGGTGCTGTAAGGAGTTGCAAGCAGTAACAAGTAGTTGTAGAAAAGAGATGGAATGCCAATGAGTACGAGATGATGACTCGAGTCATAGTTGGAAACAACAAGACAGAGAAGTTGGTGATGATAACATGATTGGAGTAACTTTTTTTATTGAATATTTATACAGGCTGGAGATGGTTGTGTCTTCCTTGTTATTAGTGGTAGATGAAACTTTAACTACAGTACAACGTTTCTTTGTCAGCAGATTAGTGTTTCCAGAGCGTAATAGGCAGCATGACCGCAGTCCCTATGTGTGGCTCACTTAAAATCTACCATCAGAATATATGTAACATTATTTGATGGAGTTAATGGACGTATGTGTCTGAGATTGTAGCTGGAGAAAAAGGGATTTCAATCAAAGCAAGCTTCATCGAAACTTGAGCGAAGGCAGCTGAACGAAATAAGCTTGATTGAAGGAGGACGAACCATGAGACGAAGTTGATTGTACGAGTTAGGACAAAGGCTGGACGCAGAAGCCTTGGCTTGAAAAGCAAGACGTACGAATATGTTAGGGTTCGAGTTGATGAATCAAACAAACTAGGATGGAGTTACTCAGTCTACCATGCTAGGAGAGGCGAGTAAAATTTGATAGCAAGATGGACAATTATGACTTGAAGGCAGGGAGATAAACTCGGTATTGAAATAAAGGTGGAAAAGTTTGCTTAATAGTATACACGTGAGTACTCGAAGTTGAGGTAGACAAACACGTCTGGGCAAGTCTATTGGTGTTTAGCGAGCGCTACTTTGAAGTTGCGGTGAATAGACATGTTTGAGTTTGCACAAACATGTCTTGACTATAAGAGATTTTGAACAAAATAGAGGGCGGACGTAATAGGAGGACGAACAAGAGTTGAGTCTTTTTTTTGTTGTACGGACCAAAGGGAAGTCCGTTTGCTTCCCAAACTCTAAATAACAATAATAAAGGGAAGCTTTGTTCTTTCCTTCTTTATTTCTTTCTCCTCTTATTAATCTTCTTTTGTGGTGTTGGAGATCGATAAGAAAGAGATATTTATTGATATAATTAGTGATGGTAACAAGTCGTGGCAGCAGTGATATGGCTAAGAGCAGTTGGAGCAGCATTTAGTCACTGGGTTTATGGACCATTAAGATTCGCTAACGATAACATGCATGTGCTTCTGGTACACCGGTGCCAGACAACTAACAATGTATTTTTGTTGGGGGTAGAGATCCATACATCCGAGGAGTAATGATGCCCTTCATGTTACCGCTACGAGAGGTACGCATGCTGATGATAGATCCCTATTGTGAGGGTTACTAGTTCCATGAATTATGTAACCGGGTATCTTGAGTTGTAAAATACGTAACCGTAAATTCTTGATGGTGAACTCATGAGTAACTTTTCCTATATGATGAACACATTGACTTGCATCTATCAGTAGGCGGTGAGAACGAATATTTGTATGAAGACCGTCGATACTAGTCCCATGTAGTTCATCAGCTAGTATGGTCTATATACAGGTGAGTTATTGTAGTGGTGCAGGTTCAATGATAATAGATACATCCTCCAATTCAAGCAATAGAATGTAACTACTTTACAAATTATATATCTGCAATTTTTACTTGAGAATATAGCCTGCTAAGTGGCATAGGAGTTTTTGTATCAGAATATAAAGGTTCGGGTATCGAATATGAGAATATGTTAGGAAGGTGAACTTGACTTCATATTAGTAAGCATATGGTTGATGATAAGGCTGGTGAGGCTTAGACTTTGATATGTATGTCTACATGAAAAGAACACTTGAAAGTGGAAAACAGTTTAGCATCAGCTCCATGGATGTTCTTCGAACCCAAGAGTTTTCACGGGCGTCTAACCAAGAGGAGAAATCAAAGTTGATATAGGTGGAGGACCAACATTAACCACGAAGAAGGAATATAAGAGATGGGCAGTCCCCTGCCCGTAAGTATCTGTCTTTTGATGCTGAAGGTGGCATGGAGCCTTCAACTTCATCGCCAATCGAGAACCATGTACGAGTCAATACCACAGGAGTTGGGAGAGTAGACCTTGCACCTGTTGTAGCTACTGATGTTCTTCTTCTAGTAGTAGTTGTTGCCAACGAATTCTTTAGAAGAATATCTAAGAGTTGAAGTCCGTATGTATCTTGTTTATGTGCAACATGAGGTTCTTTTCGTTTCATAAGGTGCTGAGAATAGCGCTAACAAAATAAGTCTCGGGCCTGACATCATCGTGAACACTGAAGATGGAGATAGTTATGGTCTATGCAATATGAGGACCTATCCGCTTTGTAAGGTGAGGAAACTAGTGTTTGTGCCATAAAAAAGAAGTCTTGAATCTTGCTTTGTCGCAGGTATAAGGATTTTATCCTATTGATGTTGCTAGCATCATCTCTACTTCCTGCTTCGATGCTAGTAGCTCCAAGTAAGAAAGGTTTTTTCCTTTGCTAACATCATCGTATGCTCTAGGGAGGATGACCTTGACTTCATCGCTTGTACCTGCTTCGTCTGTGAGGTTTCCCTCTCGTCAAATTTTTCAATGCCAGTAGCTTCAACGCTAATTGATGACATGTAGAGCATTCTTCCTTCCCCTTTGCTGTTGTAGCTAGGATGTCGATCCGGTCTCAGAGAAGAAAATAATAGTGGCTCAGAACGTGATCTTAATGTTCCAAATAGCTTAGAATATGTCCAGGTAAGTATTCATCTTGTATTGACCTTATAATTACTTAGAAGTATTGCTTGAATGAAGTAATGAATGAAAACTTGCATAAAACATGAGCAATTTCGTGAAACTTTGTTGATAGAAAAATTCACACATAATATCTTTACTGAAAACGCTGTAGAATTCTCATACGGATTCCTTTTTCGATGATCTACCCCAACTTGTTTATTCCCATGAGATTATATATCTCCTAACGCGTAATATTTTGAGTTTCAAGGTTGTTTAGGGCCTCAAAAAGACAGAACAGAGAAAACAAAAAATTCAGGAAGAATTCAGGAATTTTTCAGCTGGAAAGTAGTTGAGAGTTTTGATCATATCTATTAGCTCAATTGTACAATTGCTATGATTTTTTTGATATGTTGTAGAGGACATAGATGCAAAGATATTGATATATAACTCACCCTTAGATTCATTACCAATTGCTCCCAGTTTGCAACTTAGTACATGATAATGCGAAAGTGCCTTTGGTGAGCTTAGAGTGAAAACGTGTTTTTAAACCTCCGGGCTATTTGCTTGAGTTTTGAGTACTTCATGAAGTATATATACATAATCAATCCACTTGTATCCTGAAAATTCTTGGTAGAGCTTGAATCTCACATTTTTTCATCAATTGGTGATTTTACATGGCGAAAATAGAGAGGAAAGCAGTAACGTTGAAGAAGTGTTGGTTGTGAACCAAGTTGCTAAATCTTACTAATTCTTCCCAATACCCAGAATAATTTCTCACTAACATGATTGCTGATGTAGAAAACCAGAGTAAAGACATCACAGAGACTGAAAAGGCCTTGGTTGTTGTTCTGGTGTTGAAGCTTTCTTTTTGCCTCCTTTAGTCACAACACCCACGGATGGTATCATGTTACACTGCTTACTTGTTAGTCGTTTGTTAACACAAGTCTCACATGCTTCTTTATTCCAAGCAGGTCTGACTTTCTCCATAAAAGTAAGTATAGTTGTAGTCGATTGTTTGAATCTGGGAAAGAGTATCTTGTTTCTGTATCACGTCGGTTATGGTAAGTGGAGTATGTGCATCCTTACTTCTTTAGTATGTTGACCAGATAAAGGGGTGTTGGTAGCATCGATCTTGATAATCTAAAGAATATTGCCAATAGTAACAGTATTTGTACTATCAGAATTGTCTTTGAGAGATAGTTATTGAATCTGACCTAAGATCAACCGCTTTCTGAAATTGAGAAAAATCAAGAGATTTAAAAATTGAAGACTTGCAACTGAGAGATTAATCTCCCACTATGGTCGCCAAGATGTTTGTGGGGAAAAACAAATTGAAGGCTATTTTTGGAAAAATAGGGTGAGCAGGTGACAATTCGACAATCCTTAAAATATTTGTGATGTTAAAGCACTTTAGATTCGAGAGATCAATCTGTACAATCCTGGCCTAAACCAAGCAATGGCCGTTCCAGTCTTGCTTCAGTCACAAAATGAGAAGGAGAAGGGTTGGTCTTAGGAAGGAAAGCGAGAGAAGAATGAGGTCAGAGTATCAGACTCTATAAGATGTAGTTGGTGTGAATAGCTATGAACAAGTCTCCTGAGAAGAAGGTTGAATGATCAAGGTTAACTTGAATTGCTCTGTTTTAGAGTAAACTTGTTATCGTGTTTCATACTTGAAACTTGTTCTATTTTCATGTGTTGTTTCAGGATTGAAAAACTTATCTTAGACTTGTCTTGAAAAACTTCCCCTTTGTTCAGTAGATTGAACATCGATTTATATCACAACTACTGTAACCACTAGACCTCTTTTCTGGAAGAAACTGTCGATGGTTGAGTAGGGGTGAAGAGGAGAAGGTGTTGACAACTGCTCTCCACTTCGATTAACGTTGAATAGTCAGTTGCTTAACCTCCCACTCCTCTACTCAACTGCTATCGATATTTCCAGAACTTCTCTTTAGTGGGTGTACTGCTGCACCACATGTCGTAGACCGCTAGACCAAAACCCTAATTAATATCCCCCCATTTGTGAAATTTGATGTCTCGTGTATTATTGTAGTATTAATTACTACTGAAGTTAAGTCGATTGAGACCTGTTCAATGGGTCTCTTGACTGAAGACTTGTCCTAGTTGACTAGCTAATGAGTCTAGAAGACTAAAATAAATATGTCTTACTTGACAAGTCGTGTGGACTTGATTCTATTTTGAAGTCTTGTCTTGAGAGTATTCGTGTAAGCTTAGTTGCTTGACTAACATACATATTGGAAGCAAGAGAGGTAGAGGTATCACCCTCTCTTTAAAAAAATAGGGTTTGAAAGAGTTTGGCAAGAAGGCTAGAAGTTAACGTTTTACTCTTGTGTTCAGCTCACATGTTGAGGGAAAAAAGAATAAAATTCGGAATTTTTAGAGAGGAGCATGATGTTCATGCTCGGTTTCGAGTAGGCGTGCAAGTCTTATATCAAGAAGCAGGACTCGTGAGAAAGAGAGCTATAGATCTAGTCGAGCTTGAAATTATGGTTTAAGATTTTTGAAACACTTTTGCAACACTTATAAGTGTTGCAAAACCATTTTCAAACCCTAATCAATTTAAAACACTTTTTTTCACACTTTTGCAACGCTATATGTGTTACTAATTCATCTTCAAACCTTAATTAGGGTTTTGAATACTTTTGGTCACGTTTTTGCAACGATTACAAATATTACGATTCTTATTTTCAAACCCTTTTTGAATTCTTTTACTCGTTTTGCATTGGTTGTCTCTTTAAGCAAATGATCAATGCAACTGGATATGATTTTTAGCTAGTGGAAGCTATAAAGTCATATTTTATTTAATTTAAGCACAACTGTGGTACTTTAATTAATTAATTAAATATATATTATTTTAATAGGTTAATATTGCTCAATTTGAACATGAATATTAAGATAAGTAATTTTGGGGATTCAACTGTGGAATATAAAACCCGAAAATAATACTCAAATTGCTTTATACTAGTGCGCAATACATCTAGGAGCCTAAGAAATTTCATGTAAAAAAAATCATAGAACATCTGGGAAAATTGTCGTGTGCGCCAGTGTTGTTCTGATAATTTGAATAAAAGACAGGGAGTATCACCCGAAAATAAAACTCAAATTGCTCTATACTAGTGTGTAATACATCTAGAAGCCTAAGAGATTTTATGTAAAAATCATAGAACATCTGGGAAACTTGTCGTTGCGCTAGTGTTGTTCTGAAGATTTTGTGTAGTGATGGATATTAATTAAATTCATCGATTTAATCATATATGTTGGCCATACATATATATAGAGGTCAGGGATATGCGCCTTAGATAAAGTAGAGATAAGCGTTTACCCCTATTTTTTATAGAATTTTTTTTAAAATTTTAAAATTTCTCAGACCAGAGTCTTGAGAGGTGATTTACTAATTTATCCTTGTCAAAAACCCACCATCTACATTTGTACATTAATAAATATGTTTAGAAAGCAATTATATAAACATGGTTTAAGGAAGTAGACTTGCAAACCTTGTTTTGTAGTCGAAAATCAAATCCAGGACCGATCCCATGATCGATCCTAGAAGAAGGACCAATCAAAGAACCTATCCCAAGTCAGGATTGATCCCATGACTGTTCATGACTATGTATAACTTGTCTTTTACATATTCGATTTGTCTGTTATCTTCATCGGTTTCACCCGACATCGAGATATACAAGAGTTAGATTATGAATGTTCATAAATGTCGACATATTGTTTGAAGATGTTTTAAAATGTAATATCGTATCGTTCAAGTATTCTACTTTGATACTCAAAGAAAGATCCTATAATATCGATTTTCAATATCATTAATGGTACCTAAAGCCTCTAGTTTTACCATTGGTGGACTAGATTGTTATATAGTTTTTGTTGATTACTTGTTATCAACCAATGATGTAGTTATCTTCGGTAGATCAAACTTGTTTAGTCTATGGTCCTTCTTTTCTGATATAAGGCCACTCAAGTTTGTTTGAAGATTTGACTATCACAGATCTAAGTGATTCTGGATCCATGGGAAATAACTTTTGATCAGTCAATGTTAACAAACTTCGTTTAATATGTTTGATCAATAGTGGAATCAAGTTTTTTTTGCGTAGGTTATTTTTAAGATTGAAATTGAAGATTGATGATTTGAATTTTTTGGTTTCGATCTTTGTGTGACTTTCTGCGAGCTTGGTTTTCTGGGATTCACAAGTTGTTTATTTTTATAAACATTATATATGTAGAAGTTTGAACAAATTTTCTAGCGGCATTTATTTGCTTGGATAAATCTTGTTCATCAAGATTGATTATTTCTATAATCATTGTCTTGGTTCTTTTGACCAAAAGAGTTTATTGATATAAAAGGAAGATCTTTTACTCTAATCTATCACTGATCGAATGACTAATTTGGGTGATTGATGTGTGAGTTGGTTACTGGAACAGAGTTAGTCCTTTATTGTTTTGGATTACGATCTAAATGGGTTGAGTGCAGAAGTCTTCACAGCGGGTAAACAACTCAAGATAGTGGACTCTGTCTTGGGATTCATGGGTGTTGGCTATATTGGTTGTAGGTGCAAGGATACTGAAGGAACTAAGTAACTAAGGGTATTTTAATTGGTCTTAACTATACAAAGTTGCGGTAGTCAGTTTGTATAAAGACTTAATTCTGAGAGTATTCAAAACTTCACTAGGTCCCCGAGTTTTTCTGCCAATCAGTTTTCCTCGTTAACAAAATCTTGTGTGTATTTTTTATTAAATTTACTTTCGCATTATACTGTTTATCATTATAATAAAAGTAAATATACGTTTATGTTAATCACATTCTGGTAAGTTCTCATAATTAGTTCGAACCGAATTTTGACTATTACCAAGATCGTCATTTTGAAAGAATCTTGAGGTTGTTATTTTACGATAAGATTATAAATAGTGAGTCTGCATAGGTTTATATTGAAAAGATCGTTATGTACTTGGTACCCTCATCATTTCAATTGGTATCAGAGCAGGCTAATACGATAAGATGTAACAGTCTATGTTTTATGTGATCTAACCTATAAGACATGAGCTAGAATAATGTTAAGGGAAAACCTAAAAATGACTCAGTTAATGTACCACAAGGTATTGGGAATATTATCTCCAGATCAACAATTGTTAAATGACTGAATATGCCTTTCAAATCAAAATCGAGTACAGATGAGTTCTTTGATAAAGTCTTGAATGAGTTTGTCAAATCTCATGATAAAGGAAGGATATTCCCAAAACTCATGTTCCATTTTTCACACTAATAATCAGTATTCAAACCGGTTCAGAATACTGGATATAAAAATACTTCGATACCTAATACATTATTTTCATCTGACAATGTTACCAAAGCCCCTAGTATGTCGACCCAAAAGGATATCAACCTACACATCTTCCTTAATAAGTTTGCCATTTTCTCGAAACCAGGAAATCCCCAAGCGTTCGCCGGTCAAGTTTGGTTGTCAAGTTTAGTTCCAAAAATCGAGTCGCTTGAGTAGATTACTAAAGTCAGCTTTGTATGGTTAGACTAGGAACATAGAAATGTTGGGACTTTCTATAGTTACCCATGAAGACCTAAATACGTATCGAAGACATCATCCTCCAGTTTGAGGTTAGTAACTACATACTTGACTTGTTCCATTTTTATCTATTGTTCTTACAAGTTTTTATTCATTTGAAACCATAACATGCGAAGTTAAGCTTGTTGCAATTACATTAGTATTAGTGACTTGGTCATTATATTATGATGAAAGTATCAAAAAGAAAGATATATAATAGTTGCTGTGACAACGTAAGCATATAGAGTTACGAAGTACCGTTCATATATGGACTTCATATTTTCGACATTGCACTAATGTAATTTATTATTATTTAGTGTGTTGAACTTTCGGGTTAATCCATACCTTACACTACATCGTATGGGCTATTTTGCAATGCTTTGATTTTTGGTTGTACAACGGATATAGACGTTGCAAACACGAAAGCAACGGGTATTCGTTGTTTAAAATAAAAAATATCTCAAAATAATTTTTGCAACATATTTATACGTTTCAAATCATGGCATTGTTGTTAAATATCATAGTTTCAACTTTCAGGGATTATTTAGAATGAATTATCTTTATTCTTTATCTCCCTCTATTTTTTCACTTACCAATCAATCCTCCCAGAACTTGATTCTGAGTTTCTTCCCCCCCCCCCCCCCCTCCCCCCACAAAATAATAATTACTTCTTCTACTTCATTCATTAACAAATATATTTTCTATTTCCATTTAGCAAGAGAATATATTTATCTATTTCATGTAATATTATTCAGACAAGTTTAAAGAGCTCTAAAAAGTAAAACCGTTTTTATCTCTCTCTCTCTCTCTTTCAACACCTCTCTTTTAAAATCCGTTTTTCCTTATCGAGAATAAATCTTGATCTGCTAGTTTTTCAGTTGAAAAACCAGAAATCAACTCTCACAAAAAGACTAATTCTAACCTCTGTAGTAAAACCAAAACCATGTATCAGATATAGAAGCAAACCCTTCTTCTTTAAGCCTATATCTTGTTGATTTGATCCTGAAATAAAAAGCAAACCCTCATCTCATATTCGATACAGCTGAAGACTTAGACAAAGATATCATCAGGTATACAACCTATTCTTGTGACTTGTTTTTGGCCATTTTTGCTTGATTTTGAGATTATTTTTTAGGAATTTGTAAGGTAATATTTCTGTCAGATTATGAGATTTATGTTTTTGTTTACTGTATTTGAAGAAGTTTTAAAGCATGGGTTTTCTCTTGATTTTAGATTTATGAATTGATATTAAAAAAAATTTGGGTTGTTTGATTTCTAAGGTTTAGTTTAGTCTTGGTTTAGTCGTGATGATGAAGATGGATTAGTTTATAATTCATTATGTTTGAAGTATTGATGAGTTAATGATGAATAATTTGTTTGCAGCTGCATTCTTCTGTTGTAATCGTAGATCTAGTAATCAATGATAAGGATAATGAACTTGAGCTTGAAATACTTAAAGTTTTTTAGGTTTAGGTAAAACAAGAATGGAAAATCTAGTTTTTTTGTCTTTATTTTGTCTCCTTCCTGATATTGAGTTATATAGTTACCCTGTTTCCGTATAGTTAGCTGAGTTGATTTTAAAACAAGGGTTTTGGCTATTTTTTTATCGAGCTTTTGTGTATGAAGGATATATGCTTTTGTTCACTTTATATATTCATGCTAGTCCAATTTCTATCTCATAGTGGTTTTTAATATTTTTATCAACTTGGTGGAATGATTGGTTCATCAATTTTTCCATCTTCGATGGGATATCTAGATCTTTTTAATATTTTGTGACCGATCATGATCCCTCAATATTTATACTAATGAAGTTGCATGTTTACTAAAGAGGGACACCTATGTGTAGGGGGACAAGCTCTTGTTGGTGGTGCCGCAATTGCTACTGGAGGTGCTGGTGGTGTGGTTATTAAGACGTATGCCGACGCTGATGTTATTTATTGGTTTCAAGGTCAATGACTCGGTGATGTATGTAGAGGAAGGATAATGTTTTACATATCCATCTTATCAACCCTTTGTGGTCCTGGTATGAAATTATGCTGAAGTATCCGGAACATCCTATGTGTTTATTCAAGCAAAGCCATAACCCACACAATTTTTTTCTAACAAACGATGCTTTTGAAGGTTTATTGATTTTGCTTAGTAATCAGTTCAGAATGAATTTGGGTTGGAGATTGCATTTGTATATTTTGTAATTGTTGTGTGAGTTTTAACTTTTAAGGGTATCTTTTGGTTGTCTTCTTGGATCCTTTATGCAAAATGTAGTTATCATTCTTTTATTTCATGCTTACAGGGTGAAATTTCTATGGTATGTTACATTTGATTGTTGGTAAGACTTTCTTCTGCAAGGTTGTATGGTTTATACCATCAAGGTGAGATTTATATTGTTGTATTACATTTGATTTTTTTTATTTTATTCTTATGTTTTAGAAGACCATTAGAGGTTTTAAACATTGATTTCTTATTGCTGAGTTTGCCTTATATACATAGCTTGATGAATGGCATTGGAGTGTGTTTGTACCTAAAAATTGATCCAAGGCAAAACAATATACTATTGAAGTACTTTTTAGGTTCGAGGATCAAAATCGTACAAAACGAATCCAAACAAGAAGAATGTCTGTCTTCGTTTTGCTTTGGTTATAAAGAGAGGAGATGAGTTGATCTTAGGGGAGAGAAGCAAAGAAAGTTGAAGAAATTTTTTATGTGTGTTGAATGGTATGTAGAGTGTAGAATAACAGAGTTTGTGAGAATGATTTCTATCTCTTATCCGTTCTATGGTTTGTGTTTTGAAATGGGCTAAGTAGCCTATTTATAGTAACTGGGATCACACACTTTCCTTCGTAAAATAGTGGAGGTTATAGGGAAATTAAGAGATGGAGGTTGTGGTAGTTACCGTCCACTTTGTCTTGGAAATTTTCTGGAAACTCCAGATCATTACCTCCTCACCTTTGCAACTGCTTTTACCGCCTCCACTTACTTTGTAACTTCTTTGATATAACCACCATACCAAAACCCCATGTTTAAGCCCCCTAAATAATATAAGTTGATCTCTCGTAAGAGTTAGTGGAGTCATGGCTTCAAATCCATGAGTCATGTTGTAAAATAGTGTTTCTAGTAGATTTTATGCCAATTTGTCGTGGAAATGGCTTATTTTTGGCATATTTGCAAGTTGTGCTGGAAGCAGCGTAGGAGGGTGCTGGCAGCAGTGTAGGAGAGTGTAAGAAACATCACGGAGAATGCTAGCAGCAGCAAGGAAGGTGCTGGCAGCAATGCAAGAGGTTGACCATCTAATTCTTAGGGTTTCTCAATCGAATGAGATTTAGTGTTGGCATTATGCTTGGCTTTTGATGCAGTGCATACAAAACATATTCAAGAGATTCAGCCGTGGAAGTTTCCAACTTGAGATGATTTTCGATGCGAATCCGCAATTAAATGGTATGTATCTAATTAGCATTTTAATTCAGATACGGCGTAGCCTCTATTCTGAATGTTCGCGATTGTGTATAATCAATATATTTTGTTTTATACAAGTAGTATGCATGGATGCACATTAAATAACGAGGATCTAATTTATTATAACTCTGAAATTTTACGGGTGCATATAAGAGAGCTACAAGATTTTTGTATCCATAGGACGAATATGTATTCTTAATTCTCTTGCGGAATATAAGATAATATCTCATATTCATAATTCTGATCTCGGGTTAGAACATGTATATTTATTTTATGTTTCTGCAGTTGAGCAAAGATAATATTACAATTTTCTCCTTTTTCAAAAACCCATAGCACCACAATTCTCTCCTTTGTTTCTTGTTCTAGCCCTTTGGTTTATAAGCTTGTTTTACCCCTTTCTGGATGTGATGATGGAATGCTTGAAATGTTCATATAGGTGAATTCCTCTGAAGACGTCGAGGGCGAAGAGGATTAGCTGAAAGGTGTCCTGTTGCTGATGTGGTCCTATGGGTGTCTTCGAGGATTATGTTCCCAGAGGTGTCTCTTGAGCCATCTTATGAATCCTTGACTGTTATGAGATGTGTTGCGGTGAGCAGTCCCCTGTCACACTTCTCTTTGATTTCTGAAGTTATATTTTCCGTAGCAGGGTTGTGATGCGTCTCAGCCTCATCAAGGGTTGCAGGCGCCTATAAGATTTGACGACGTGGTTGGGAGAGGTGAAGATACCTTTACGACATGTCTTTGGAGAGTAAAGGGCCTTGTCAACGTTGTGACTCTCTAGTTGACCATCTCTTATAGGCTGGAGAAGTTCTTGACATCTAGGGGATCTAGTGCAAATCTCCAATCCCCAAGTGTGGTTCTTGCGATCCTTCGAATGCAGTTTGTTGAAGTTGGTGATCCAAGTGGTGTCGTTGTGTAAGATGCCAATATAATGAAAACTGCACCAATTGAGTACCTGAATGATGGAGTTAACTTTGACTTTGAGTTTGACATGAGCCGATTCTTGGAGGACGCTGAGATAGCTAAGCTTTTTGTCGGATGGCTTTGTTGTCATATGTGAGCCATTCAGGAGAACTTGAAGGAAGTAGGTGCATCTTCGGCTTAGAAGTGATTACCAAGGCTAGAGGTGAAGCTGCAAGATTATTCCGAGAGTTGAGGCTTGTAACTGAAGCCCTTGCATATGTGAAGTGAGCTTATGTTGATGGTGCTGACCTAGTCTTCAGAGATCTTTTCTAAATAGTAAGTTTTGTAGGTTTTTTATGTGTTTCTGAGATACCCGAATTTTCAGTGGTTTTATTTTGAGTAGGTAGATTTTGAATGGTTTGCAAAGGATTTTTCTAGATAAAGAAATAATACTTTGTTCAATTGAAATCCTAAGTAAGAATGCAAGGTGCTGCAATTATTTTAGAGAAATTACGAAAAGAGGAAAAATATCGCTAGGGATAGCGAAGGGCTTAAGTCTTGACAACCTTGTCAGGGGTGCTGGAGTGTTTAAGACTTGACAGCTTTAAGCTTTGTTCCATGTATGATTACCCCTATTGGTTTATTGGTATTGACAAGTTCGTAGCATTCACCAAATATAGTTTTAAGAACCAGATGTGGCTTTTCTTTAGGAGAGGTAGTAGTGTCTCCGATTTAGAAAGTATTGGGTTTCTGTATCTCAGGTTTATGACACATTTCAGAATGATTGGTTATTGGTTTTAATGTTCTCAGTAGAGATGACTCTATCCCTTTAATAAACTTTTGAAAATGATCATCTTCCTCTTCAAACTGTCAAGTCGTGGTAGGGTTGACACTCATGTCAAGTCCCCAAGACTTGATGGGACGCAAGACAACTAGTTGTAAAAAGAGTTGCTAAACAAGACTTACTTGTAGGCGAAATCCATGGGTATACAACATCACCTTTCCTCTATGCAGTCATTTACTGTCCATACCCGTTGTTGGGTGATGTTATGGAGATGAGAAATCTTTAGAGTCCGCTAGCTTGTTGACCCCTACAGGTGGGTCCCTTGGTGATGATTTCTCCATAGATGCGTCGAGCCTTGCTTTGTTTTAGTGGATTTAGGACGCTTCGAGACCATGTGGTAATCTGGTTTTACATGGTTATTGCTGATAAAGTGGTAGCATACACTCCTGGCTACAAAATGGTAATGGTATATCTGGATCCTTATGAATGACAAAGCTTTGCCGCTGGATCCCTGGTTGGTTTCTTCGAACGGGGATTTCATCATCGTGTAGAATGTTGACTCTGGATGCGCTGACACTAGTAGCAGATGGTGCTGGCGCTGGCAACAACATATTGTGTTGGCGGGATCCATCTGGTTACGACTTGATAAAGATGAGTATCCTTATCTATTTATGCAACAAGAACAAAGAAGATATATGTCTCCTCAGTGCAGGATTTTCTGGATCTCAAGTAGACGGAGAGGCTGGTTCTGGTGAGATTGAGATAAGTCTTCCTTTCCGTGATTTTTGTAGGGACCTTTTCAGAACTCCACTGGTGTTGAGATTTTGTTGTTGGTTGTTTACCGGTACTAGATCAGGGTATATACAAACTTCTCATTTATCTCTTTGAATGTGGGCTATGGAGGTGCTGGCATCAGGAATAACTTTGGAGGCGTTTCTGGTTTGCTTCATATGATACTTGTGTTGCTCTAGAGGTGGTTGTTCCACACGAGTCTTGAGAGAAACGAGTATTTCCTTCTGAGTGGTAATCACGTCTGTTTATGCTTCATCAAGGGTCTCTTCATCAGATTTGACAGACTTGGTGATGCTTGGCTATCCGTAGCGTTTCTAGTAGCACTGCTTGAAAGAGGAGAGTTGTTTTTATTTTTGTGAAAGCATTTTGAGGAATGTAACACTAGAATTGATAGTTGGTGTTTTTGGATAAAGCATTTTGAGGAATGGAACACCAGAAGTGAAATTGGTTGTTGGACCTGAATTGATGTTGATCTATGAACCAGAGCTAACATCCACCCTTTCTCTTTTAAGATAATTGAAGAATTGAATTTGTATCCGAGAGGTTGATCTCCCGATGTGGTCGCCAACTTTTGTACCTAAAAATTGCAACAAGGAAAAGCAATGTACTTTTGAAGTACTTTTTAGGTTCGAAGATCAAAATCATACAAAACGAATCCAAACAAGAAGAATGTCTGTCTTCATCTTTGTTCGGTTACAAAGAGAGGAGATGGGTTGATCTTAGGGGAGGGAAGCAAAGAAAGTTGAAGGAATTTTGTGTGTGTGTTGAATGGTATGTAGAGTGTAGAATAATAGAGTTTGTGAGAATGATTTCTATCTCTTCTCCGTTCTGTGGATTGTGTTTTGAAATGGTCTAAGTAGTCTATTTATAGTAATTGGGATCACACACTTTCCTTCGTAAAGTAGTGGAGGTTGTGGGAAATGGAGAGATGGAGGTTGTGGTAGTAACCGTCCACTTTGTCTTGGGAAGTTTCTGAAAACTTCCAGATCATTACCTCTTTATGTTTGCAACCGCTTAAACCGTCTCCACTTACTTTGTAACTTCTTTGCTATAATCACAGACCAAAACCCCATGTTTAATCCCCATATATAATATAATTTGATCTCTCGTAAGAGTTAGTAGAGTCATGGCTTCAAAGACATGGTCTTGTTGTGAAATAGTGTTTCTAGTAGATCTTATGCCAATCTGTCATGGAAATGGCTTATTTATGGCATGTTTGCAAGTTGTGATGGCAGCAGCAGGCAAGGGTACTGGCAGCAACGCATGAGAATGTAAGAAGCAGCGTGGAGAGTGCTAGAAGCAACGCAGAGGGGCTAGAAGCAGCACGGAGGGGATGGCAGCAGCGCGGAAGGTGCTGCCAGCAATGTAGGAGGTTGACCATCTAATTTTTAGGATTTCTCAACCGCATGATATTTAGTGTTGGCATTATGCTTGGATTTTTATGCAGTGCATACAGAATATATTCAAGAGATTCAGCCGTGGAAGTTTCCAACTTGAGATGATGTTCGATGCGACTCCGCAATTAGATGGTATGTATCTAATTAGCGTTTTTATTCAGATACGGCGTAGCCTCTATTCTGAATGTTAACGATTGTGTATTAATAAGTAGATTATGTTTTATACAAGTAGTATGCATGGATGCACATTAAATAACGAGGATCTAATTTAGTATAGTTCTAAACTTTTACGGGTGCATATAAAAGAGCTACATGATTTTTGTAGTCATAGGACAAATTTGTATTCTCAATTCTCTTGCAGAATGTAAGATAATATCTCAAATTCATAATTCTGATCTCGGGTCAGAACATGTATATTTATTTTATGTTTCTATAGTTGAGCAAAGATAATATAACAATTTTCTCCTTTTTCAAAAACCTACCATCCACAGAGTGGTTTGAATTATAGAAATGTATGCTGAAAAGCTAGATGTTTGTTTCCTTTGTACATATGGTTAAGTAATTAATATAGACTTTCATATTATAACTAGTTTTTGTTATGGTTATTAAAAATGATGTTTGATTGGAGCTTGAGTTTCATTCAAATGTTTGCCTTTGGAAGTTTGAGACAAGCTTTGTTGGAGCGTTAGGTCATTATATTTGACACTTCTCTTTCCAGTCTCATGGTCAGATAGCAGGGAAAATTGGAAGGTGTTTTCGAGTTTGTTTTATAAAAAGCTATTAATATATTCAAGCATGAATTATTTAGTTGGGAACAATTTACATAGAATTTTAGGAAACTGAAAGGGTTCTATTGTTATATCTTCATAGACATGCTAGTGTGATAGTGTTCCTCCATATTATAATTTGTATTTATATATCTATGGTTGTGTATGGCAAGCAAGTTGGTTATCTAAGGAATTACATAGTGGTTATAAAATCCAGTTTAGAATCATGTGATACAGACATTGCAGAGTGGTTGGTTAGATAAAGCATGGCAAAGCTATATATATATTCCATTAACTTTGTTAGGATCTATATTGTGCACATAACGCTCCAATATTCCTTCTCAACTAATAAGTTTTGTAATTAGCTGCTAGTTCCTTTAAACTGAAATAAGTTTTGGGTATGTACAGTTCCTTAAACTCTGTAATCTTCTCGTATGGGGATATACCTTATTGGGGTGTATAACTTAACACTTTATCTGAAATCTTTGTCGCTTTATATGGCAGTGAGTTCCTTTCACACAACTGATGACCTACATAAGTCATTGCTTGAAATGTTGCCTTCGTGTGACTTCTCAGCAAAACGTCAAAGTCTTGAATGCCATTTTTTATTAACTTTCCATCTTTCTAAGGAACTTATGTTCTCCCTGTTTTGATAACTTTGTACATAATAATGAACTTTGTTTGAAACCTTATATTTACATTGTGCTCACTTCTCTCATACTGTACCATGTGTGATTTCGAGCGTTATAAATAGTTTTGTGAAGGCTAAAAATGTTATACAATCATCCAAGTTTTGTTTTATATTGTAAATCTAAGACTAATAATGAATTTCCAAACTAGTCTTCTACATGTTTGTTTAAATAATCCAAAGAGTTATGTGCTTGAAACTCCACTGATAGCAAAAATATGATTGGAATTTTTTCTTAGATTTTATTTTTGTTCTTCTCAGTACCTGCTAATTAAATGTTAAAAGCTAATAATTTGCCTCATATTACATGACTATGTCTGCCACCAATTTGAAAAGTCTACTGCAATTTGAAACTCCTTTTACATGTTCAATTTCAATGCATTGTAAATTATGTGTGCTACCATCTCTTTGTTTCCTGTTTTTTTATATGCGTAATTACTAAGTTGTGGTCTTCTGCCATACACGAGATAAACAAATGTTACTAGTGTATTTGACTCATCTTTAATTGTTGTAAGAGTATTGTAGGTGTCTGTAGGTGCTTGATTATTTTATCCTTAAAAGCTAATGGGTTTGATTAAATTAGCTGGGTTCTAAATTTTTTTTAAGTATGAAAGTGCATATTGTCTCTGCCATTTTGGTATATTTATTCTCTCTATTATACTCTGTGGCTTTTATCTGTAACTTGAACTCAAGTAATACTAAAATAGTAAGACTTGCAGAATACTCAAATAACACCAACTTAGAAGTTGTATTGTGTATACGGATGATCTCTGTGCAAACATTCAGTGACTTCTATTTTGGTTTGTGAAAAACTATGCAGATTGCTCCAGCTGACTTAGAAGCTATACTGGTATCCCATTCAAATGTACTTGATGTTGCAGTAACGACATAAGTTAGTTATTACTTTTGCATATTCCACAGATAACATTTGCATCCCCTCTTAACAAATAAACTATGTTCAAGATAATACTCAACACTTATATTCATTGTAGGTCTAAGTAAATAATGGAATACATGAAGTGTCAGTACGTGGCATTTGTTAGCAAATGAATTGGAATTGAACTTTCCGAAGATGAAAACTTCGCAGCTGCTCGGGTACTTCTTCCCCGATTTCTCAAAATCTCCACTTATGGATGTTCCTAAATATGCTCATTGATTTGATTTGCTTAATCAACACAATCTTGTGTACTTGCACAGTGTAGGTTCCGCCACACAAGAAGGTAATGAAGGAGTTAATTATAGAGTCAATTCTACTTTCCCCGACAAGCAAGGTCCTTCGAAGACTACTTAGGTATTCCTACAAGATCGACACTAGTTCTAAACTCTAGGTACCCTCAATTTAAGATTATACAAGGATGCAGAAGATACAAAAAAAATTTATACTTGATACTGCAGTGATGACATTAACATTTACTTGTAGAATGTATCATGCTTGTCAAGGTAAATTGGGTATTCGATTGTGATGATTAATCATATGTTTGTTGTAATTCCTTCAATGTGATAGATTGGGTCTTCTAGTGCATTTTACAACGTTTATAGAGGTTGGTAAACAAAATGTTGCTTAACATCTAAATACTTATCAACGAATATAAATGATACAAAAGAAATAATGGCAGACAACAATTGTGGTGGGACCCAATAAAACGTAATCCAAAACAAAATAACGTTATATAAACCGTTGCTTAAATTCATTTATTCGTTGCTTTAAATAATTGAGCAACATATATAATCTATTTAAGCAACATATATATTGTTGCTTTAATTAAATTAAGTAACAATTATAAACGTTGCACAAAATCAGTGAGACGCTTATAACAGTTGTAAAATGGCCGAAATGGTGTAGTGTTAATGAATATGTTAGAAATCAATTATATAAACATATTTTAAGGAAGTAGACTTGCGAAACTTGTATCATAGTCGAAAAAGGGATCTAGGACCGATCCCAAGTCACGACCGATCTCAGAACCGATCCTGACTATGATTAACTTGTCTTTAAGATTTTCGATTTGCCTGTTATATCCATGTTTTTATGCCAATATCGAGATGTACACAAGTTAGATTGAGAATGTTCATAAATGTCGACATAATGTTTGAACATGTGCTAAATTCTAATTTATTGTTGTTCAAGCATATTCCTTTGATACTCAAGGAAAGATCTTATAATATCGATTTTCAATATCATTTATGGTATCCAAATTATATATTTTCCATTCCCAGATGTTCGCATATCTCTTGTCGTTACATTACTCAAGTACATGGTTATGTGCTAGCTAATCTTAGTTGTCATACTAAGAGATAGATCGATTATGAGTTGGAAAAAACTAGGTATTTGTTAATTTATGAAATATACTTTTATTACATATCTTAAGAATTTTTTATATTGGTAGATCTTTTTTTCCAAACAATGCCTTGGTCATAACACTATAAATATGGAGTCTTGTAATCTTTTAAATTCATCCCAAGATACACCTTTGTCGTGTGGGAAAGCTAACTTGAAAGTGGTAGGAATAATCTAATTAGATGAAATATTTTGCGTTATTTTTTGTATAATTGAAAGATTTCTATCCCTTAACCACAATGACGGAATAATGAGTCTATCAAGGGGTGAGTTTGACTAGATTTCCACCTGGGCTTAAGTCTAAATATTAGGCTCGAATTTTTATGAATTATAAAATAAGTTTTAGAAAAAAACTTTTGCGGGCTATTTAGGGGGGGGGGGGGCCCCCCCCCTGGCTTCAGCCTGGGTAAGGTAGGCTCTAGTTCCGCCCCTGCTTAACCATCTCTGCCAAAAAAAGGAGATCCATTAAGAGGCTAACCCGGACTAGTTACAAGAGATTCTACCATCCTTTATCGAGAACAAAGAGAAAAACGAAAAATATTTAAAAAATCCTACAAACTAAAGAGAAAAGAAAACAGACATTCTCTCTCCTCAAGAGCTTTCCGTCTATAAATATACTTTATCCACTACCACTCTAAAGTGGAACGAAAATCATTATAGCATACCGCAAACCAAACAAAAACAACAAAAAACTTAAAGACCACTTACATTGAACTAGATGGATGATAATTCTAGATAAGCAAAAAACTTGTGTTACGAATCGAGTTCGATAAAAATTATTTTTGTAGTTGGTTTTTATGTTTTGATGTGAAATTTTGCTCCGCACTTGGTCTAAAAGGGTCCATCTAAACCAATAAAAATAAATAAGTTATACCGTATAAGAGAATATTTATCCAGAGATAGGGTCACTGTTAAATATTTGAACAATTTTTGACATGATAAATTTATTATGTACTGTCACTTTTAATATTGGTGATGACACTCTGTACTTTATATGGGACGATGGGTTAACGATTCGGTGAACGATGTGTTTTGATTTATTAATCGTTTCATCTAATCGTGTCATGGGAACAATGTGAAAATGTTGCGCCGAATGCTTTCGCTAATAGACAGTTGGCGTAAAAAATAATGTGTCTGGCGTATGAATGATATACAAATATACATATTTGACAATCCATGTGTGTCCACTCATGGGTGCGTGTTGATCACCTGACATTTGACACAAAACTAAAGAGCATCGTCATTATTTAAAAAAAAAATAAAAAAAATAAAAATCCAGTCTTTTCAATCTAGTCAACAAATGGGATAATCAGACGGTTTAAATTAGTTCTGGTGTATTGGGTCAGATTGGATAGTATAATACAGTATCATTTTAGTCCTTAATGAGTTAACCACCTACTCGTTTGCTTAACCTGAAGTCCTCGATACTGAATTGTTTTAGTTCTTTGGCTCCCCTTTTCCTAGATTCTTCGTCTCCATCTGCTTAATCTTACTTTGATTCTATCGTATCTTCTTTTCCAACATCTAATTATTTTCTCTCTGCTTCTTCTTTCGTCGTTCAAACCCCAGAGACTCTTACTCGATACGATATTTTCATCTGATCTTTCACAGGAAACTCAAATTAGAGATGGAGAAATTCAAAGAATTTGATTATCTGATCTCCTTCACTTAAATAATATCATCATAATTTTCTTTTTGTATTCTAATGCTGTGTGAAGCATTTGTTTGCTGTGGCTGCTGATACATATTCATTACTGGCTGAGTATGATGGGGTTTTATATCACTGAAGATTGTGATAAGAAGACTATTTGAAAGATTATTTGGGGTGATTTCCAATCATTAATCTTCATTTTAATCAAGTTTGGAATAGATTCAGTTGGTATTGACATTGATTAAAGTGCTTATTATTAACACCAAAGCCAGCGTCAATCTGAAGGCTGTTGTAATACTGCAACCATTTCTTCTCATCCAAAGAAATCTTTTAGATGTAATCTTTCATATATATATGCAATCCCGAGGGTTCTTATCAATTATTTTGTTGTATTGGGTTAATATAAAAATTGAATTTGTTAGAAATGATAGATAATGAACTTGAATTATATATGTTGTTATAGCTCTAAGAAATGAGGTTGCAAACGGTCAATTTTCTTTTAAGTTGAACAATTTAATGAAGCCAATTATTGTTCAGATACCCATCTACATATCACTAGACATTCAAACTCGAAACTCAATGCATGAATTAGAATTAATTTACCTCAGTCGCTAAAAAAAACCCTCCATCTGCCACAGATTGATCCATCATATCTAGAACATCGTCAGAATAACATCCAAGTTTCTAACAAACCTTATAAACAAGGATTTTTGCATTAGTTGCCATACCTCAAGCTTCCCCAGCAACATATTGATAAAACCCAACGTTCTTAACAAGCAGCTCCGACCGCAATTGAGGCATAATATATACCGTGTCCGCTGAAGTCTGTCGGTGTCATTAAATTTTAATCCACGTTCTCAAGCCACAAATTCAATTCCTTTGTAATACATTCGCGCGTCAATAATCTTCTGGTTGCATGATGTCTCTGGAAAATCAGATATTGTATCATAATAACCTTCTCATCGTTTAGGCACGGGAGATAAACTTGACAATGGGTCATTAAAACTCAGTCGTTCGGGCCAAATTCTAGTATCAAGAACACCAGTAATCACATTATCGTCGTAATTTGATATTGGCAAAAGACCTTAAGTGTCATTGAGACCAAGAAAACGATGAGATATCTTCACTCAGGTATCTCATAATTTGATAGTGGTTGTTCTGATTTTAATTTTTTATGTGTTTGTGCATTATTATTACAGGACCATTAGAAAGCTACTAATCAAATTATTGTTGGTAAAGCCATTCTGGTGCTGCTGTAAATACTTATTTGGAGACAGTCCAGTATTCAGTAAGGTATGAACCCATATCACACGTTCAATAGTGTATTACATCTAATAGATCAACTATTAGCAGTTAGAGACTTGTTCTCCATCAACATTATAATTTAATTGAATTAATAAAATATACAGTTTGCCAATAACATCGGTAGGTTATAAAACATGTTTAGCATGATCTGTATATTCATTGTATGAATCTGAAGTATTATTGTGCTCAATTGATGCTTTGATACTGGTTTATGACTATTTAATCTTTATAAAATCTTTTTGATGAAAAACACAAACTGTTGTGTTTGTTGTTTAGTATGACTGCTTCCGGTCTAATGTAATGTTCCTGATTCTTGGAAAGGAAAGAAGTGGTTTTATACTTGAGTTTAGAGGTATTTAAATGTACTTCTTGTATACAATTTGTAGTTTTTTGTTGTTAATATCTGGTTTAAAACTAATTAGATGTAATCATTAGTTTTGACTGTTCTGTTTGGCACTTTTAAAGCTTACAAGTCAGATAATGGTAGCATGTTCCTAGATGTTGAACTATGTTGATTGTGGTTGTTAAAATTTCTTGTATTTACTTTAAGAAAGTGGAATCTTGAATTTATGAAGTTTTTGAGCAGTGAGTTAGATACGAGACTTAATGATGATATCAATTGTGTTGGCCATCGAGAGAGAAAGAGATTATATTAGGAGGTTCAACTTAAAGTTTAGATGTGATACGTCATATTGCAGTAGTTATTGCCAAGGGTCAGTGAAATAATTTTTTAGATAATTCAGAAGCGTTGACCTTCAAACACTTTATTTCCCTTGACTAACAACAGAGAATATGGATATCTCATGGATATCTCATTTAGTCGTTAGTAAACATGTCATAGGTTCTTTTGAGGGTATAAGTAGACTGGGTGGTGTAGGTTTACATATCAAATTCTAAAGTTGAGCAAAGAACGACTTAACGTGTCATACAATATTCAAATAATGAAGGATAATGGATAAACCTTGGGAGAATTTTAAAATGATGATCTATTATTGGTATTGATTAATCCATAATTGTTGAGTTGGCAGTTATTTGTTTGTACGTATTGCTGAATAATATTGTCACCCTTGGTGGGGATCTTGAAAGTTTGATTGTATCCATGTATCATCTTGTTTGGATTTAGATGGGGCATTGATCTATGCATAGTTTCTTACTGCATTTAGAACAACTCTCTTGTAATATTTTACCATAAGATGTGATACATAGTAATAAAAGATCTACATATAAGAATTTTTCTGTTAATTAATGCCTTCACTATTATGACTTGCAGAAACTTTGGCCTTGCCTATGCCAAGTGGTTTGAGTTGTACCACTACCATATGATTTGTCTCTAACAGAAAGATCTCTCAAATGTCAAAGTAGTAGTCAACCTTTTCCAGCTGATGATAGAACTTACATTATGACCACCTGGTTTGACTGATATGCTCTATTGGGATTGACACTTGTTATATCCAGAGTCTTGTATATAAGTTCATGTTCCTGTATATCTGCATGTATAAACATGATTTAGAACCCACTCATCTAACCTTTTTATTGAATGTGTTCTCAGGTGTGGGATCTTGGTGGGTAAGAGCGGCTGAGGACATCCTAGGCTACATACCATCGTGGTACTCTTTCCTAGGCATTAGTCAAGCACACAGAATATTGAGAGGTTCTTGGTTGTTGTTCTTGAAAAACTGATTATTATTTTTCCCCTAATCCATGTCTTATAAACTAATTTACAAATATTTACACGGCTACTGAGAAATGTTATATAATTTAGTTGATTTATGTGTTTGGGGTTATTTTGATCTCTTTAAACTAAATTTGATTTCGTGTTAGTAGTTACCTGGTGTGAGTCCCTTATCTCGACCACTCATTATTCTATTCTCTAACTCTAACATTTACCCAACTAATTTAATCCTACACTACTAATAGTTAGCCAACTAAATTAACAATACACCTCAGCTATTTACCCAACTAAATTAACACTACACCTCTGACATAAACTGTCCACGAGGTCTAGTTATTTGATTTTTGCTATTTATTAAGCATCTCAGAATATAACATTCAAATCAAATGCATTTATAAATTAATGTCAAATAAAAACAAAAATCAAATAACTAAACCAAATGAACAATTTATATCAGATGTATAGTGTTAATTTAATTGGATAAATGGTTCAAGTGTATTGTTAATTTAATTGGCTAACTATCAAAGATGAGGTTAAATTAGTTGAGTACATGTCCATCACCATACAAATTTTATACCACTGTTTGTTCCGGACATTTCTTAGTCACTAAAATTATCTTCGATGACCAAATAATCGCCACTCACTCTCAAGACATCTATTGCATCCAAAATAAATTTGTGTTTGCCAGATTGGGATAAACAACGAGTTCAGAAGATATTTAGTACCACGCTACCACCAAATTTTGTTTATGAACGGGTGTAAAACATGCTAATCTGATTTATGCCTGAGTAATAGGATTAATTCTCAATTTCTTTTTTACTTTGTATACCTCTAGCTTCAATATTTTTTTTTTGTAAACTCGAATGACATGGCACCGTTGCCTTAGAATTGTTTCGTGGGCAACTAGTGGCTAAATGAGATTTTACCTTAGTTTGATGATTTAATACATGTTAACAAATAGCTACATTAATTTTCACTTGTTCTTTTTTTTCTTTGTAGTTTTCTTTTTGCTCCTCTTTTCTTCCGCTCTCTTATGTTGGTTCCCCTTTGGGTGGCATAAGCCTTTTGTGTTCCCTTTTTTTGATCAATGAAAATCTTGCTTTACTGAACACAAAAAAAACTACATTAAGCCGACCAATTCCGTAGAGGTACGTTCAAAACTCGCAAAACTTCATCACAGAAAATCAAGGAAATTGTAGCAACCGATTTGTTAACAGTTATTTATTCAACAATTGATATACAACGTTATCAAGTTCTTAACGCTTGTTTAACATTGCAATAAATAATATTTGTCACAGAGTTTTTGAAGCGTTATGAGTAATTACCTTTCTATCCTCAATTTAAAATGTTAAGTTACGTTTCTAACCTTTATTACTACTATCTCGGTCCAATTTCTACTTATACACAAAATAATCCCTAGCATCCCAATATTTACCCTTTAGTTATCCAACGTTTTTACTCATTACAACTCTTCATCTTAATTACCAAAAATCAAAAAACAAAAACAAAACCAATTGAAATATCAATTGAAATAAATATCGAATTTCTTATATTTGAAAACTAAAAGATGAAAGAGATAATATATCGAGGAACAGTTGAGAATTTTCGCATAAGGTCGTCCATTTTTCATCTCATCTTCATCCATTTCTCATTCCATCGACTCGAGCTTCAGAAAACTTTAGTATATCTTCCTCTTGTTTATAAACTCTTATGATTGACACCCAATCTACCACTTTTAATTCAAAACAAAGATCAAGTTTTGTTCTATCCCATGTGACAGTATCTTCACTGCATTGAATTAACTCTGCTACATAGGTGAAGTTACTTCCCTCGGATACTGGTTACATTGTACTTGTTACCTCAGGGAACCACAGGTCTTCCCATATACTGGTTTTTTTACATGGAGGATTGTTTATGTTCATTCCCGGGGCCGGACCTATCGGCCCGTCCCTTCGTTCCATAAACAAACCTCTCAAAAAGTTCCATCAAATTTCTCAACGGACCGCCAGTCGGATCAGGCCAAATGTGAAAACCGGGTCGTGCACTACCAGGCTCCACACAAACATAACATGTAGTTGTAGAAATATGGATCAGGATAGCTTTACCTACATCAGAGAGGGACTGTACTCTCAAGTTGATCAATGATATTCTATATGAACATAAATATCAACATTCTTAAACTCTTGCATCTCTTTCATCCAGTGACAACCATGAACTTTTTCATTGGGTGGCCAAGGTAAATTTACAACAAAAAATCAAGATATAGTTATGGTGTTTATGATTATTTTTACACGATTTTTAACAAGATTTCTAGTAGGATACCGATTTTTTTGGCGATATACCAAATTCCATATAAAAAAATAATAATTTAACTTTGAAATAATTCACCCCAAGAAAAATGGTACCCTATTAACAACCATGATTTTCAGGTGTGATTTTTTTTTTTCATGTTCGAAGATACTAGGTTAGTCAAAAGAGTTATCCAATATATCCATTGATATGTTTTTTTTTAAAGCATAATATATTTCAATATATATCCACTGATGGTTTCTTCTTTATTTTTTTTTATAAAAGGAAAATACATTGAACTAGAAGGAATTACATTGTTGTGGTTACATATTTTATAAAGAAAGTCTGTTTTTCTTAAGCTACCCCGGTTCCTAGAATCTATAGCAAAATCTTTATACTGGTCTAGACGTTTAGCTATTCTATTATTATATCATTACAATCCCTTTTAATGTAAAAGAAATAAGAACTAGCAAAAAATTGTTATAATTCAGAGCTTTAATTAATATAGATCTTATGACACTCTTAAAATCTTTCTAGGATTTTGAGCCCTAACCTAATCCAGTATAGGTGTTTATACTAAAATGGTTACTAGTGTACATGAATAGCATATTCTAAGGAGACACTAGACATTTTAAGCATGTACAACACGTGTAAGACATGAGCAGCAAGGGCACATTCGTCTTTTTCTGCCTTTTATTTATAACTACTCTGATTCATTTTTAACGTCTGTTTCACCGTATTTGTTCTTTCCTGAAATAAAAAAATTCTGCTTCTATTTTCCACTCAAAACGGTCTCAAACAAATGAAGAATTTATATCTTTAAATCCAAATTCGAGCTCAATCGATCATCCGTTTCCGACTGAATTTTTCTTCTACAAATGTAGGGGTTCTTTCTTTTCATTTTTATTTTCTGCTATTATAAAATGATTTCGTATAAATTGATCGATTTTGATATCATATGTAGTCTCTTTGATTTTGTTATGACGTATCCTTAGACTAAGGCATTTAAATAGATATTCAAAAGGCTCGGTATAAGTTTGTTCTTGTCGCCACATGTTTTTTTTTTAATTTCCACAAGCACTGGTATTGGGACTTTAGATATTTGTCTTAGTATCCAAGGTTTTTATTTTTATAGTTATAAGAATTGTTTCAGTTCCATTCTATTACTTGTCGCTTTTCGTCCATTAATTTTAGTTCATTTTCGTTATAATCTCATATAAACCTTGTCTTCTTTCATTTCAATTTCAATGGTTACTTAATTTACCTTCATTTAAATCAAAAACGTCACATATGGCTTCAACCATTTTCCATGTTATCCTCTTTGATTTTAACACCTGCCCCTTTACCCTTATATTTTTTGGTTTTCATTAAGGTTTTGCATATAAGTACAATGAAGTTCAATTGGTTAAAAGAAAAACTGTCTAAAAACCATCTTAACACTGCCTTGTACCATACTCAATTTATCTCTTGTTTTATGCCTTCATTATATATCATTTTCAATCAACCCAGGTCTTGTATTAGAAGTTTGAACTACCTTATCAAATGTTTGTGAAAATGATCCAATGAGCTTCGTATTTGAAATACCACCGTAGTAAAAAAAGTTTGATTTCTTTCTTAGATTTCTGTATTTGATTACCTTCCACCTGATAGATATACTTTTGTGTTTAAATTGGGCTCAATTCTCTATTTTGTTAATGCTTGATTTTATACTATTTACGAGTTTTTATGTCTTTGTAGGTATTTTTGGGAAATAAATATTTATGAAAAAATCGGCTCAAAAAGTGATAAAGGCACCCAGAAAATTACTAAAGGCACCCAGCAAAAGTGATAAAGGCACCTTCCAGATGGATTGGGGGCACCCTTCTTTAAATTCAAAATTCAAAAAAGAGCGAAAAAATTTTCTACACGTGAAAACAGAGCCTGAGTTATGTGAATTGTGTTTTAAGGGATTTGGAAGTGATTGTACGTTACCCAAGTAAAGAAGAAAGGAATATATGATCAACACACGTTAACCAGAGTGATTCATGCCGGAAAAAATGGTGAAAAATTCAAGTTACGGTCAGATAAGAAAACCTCCCTGGATTCGGATTTATAATGAATTGGAGTTGGATTTGGATGAAGATTGGAGTCCTTATCGATTAAGGATAATGTATTAGGGTTCCCCAAACCTATAAATAGCAATAGGATCGAAGAAAAATCAAGCCAGAGCAGCCGAAAAAATTCCAGGAAGAAAAAGCTTGCGGCTGGTGGGAAGAACAGGAAGAACAGAAGGCTCCAGAGAACTGTCATTTTTTCTGTTGCATATTCTTTCAAACTTCTGTATCTAACGGAGTCCGTACTTTATTTCTGTTCTCTTCAGCCACAAGAGAACACCTTCTGTAACGTTTATAAGCGTATCGAATTCTCTGTGTTACTTTTGTTTCATCATTATAAACACTTTTTGAGCTATGAACAATTATTTTGAGAGTGTTTCCAACATGATGAGCTAATCACCACCACTGGGGCGACGGAGGAAGCTATTTTTCCAATAATAAAGTGATAATTCTTATTTTATTTATTTTTTGCAATTTTTTTAAAATTATTTGCTTTGAATTAAATTGAAAAAAAAAATCCCAATTAGTTGTGTTTTCTTTTGATGAGTCATGCTGGGCTTTGATGTCATTTTTTAAGTGGTAAATAAAGTGTTCGATTCTCGAACTTGTGAAGGTAATGATTTTAGAAATAATAAAAACAAAGCAAAATAAACTAGAGATGTTTTTAGAAAATATGGAGAAAACCAGGAATCAAGATTCAGTTATTTCCCACAACTATGTGATTAAACATGTAATTCTTTT
>JAJJMC010009994.1:4373882-4397102 GCA_023531435.1 Papaver californicum | reverse complement strand
AATACCAACAATATATAAAATTGAGATTAAATTGGACACAAAAATGTGTCTATCAGGCTTAGAGCTTTTGATGTCTCATGCTTTCGATTTACAACTATTATTTTGAAAACCTAACTTTGGCAATATTTTGGATAAACTGAATATACGAGTTGCAAGATTTTTATCACTTGAAAAATTGGCGAATGGTGGAATCCTTAGTCTCAGTTCTTCCCATAAATTTGAAATCAATTTTATTTTAATCTATTTTACTTTTAGTTATTAAAAGTTAGGTTTAAAAATTGAATCTTTACAAGTATGAGTATCGAACCTTTTACCATTATTTAAAAACCACATCAATTTTTGGCACCGCCGACGCGGACTTGTTTTTAGATTTGTTTTTAGTTTTTTAGGTTAGTTAGTTTAATTAGATTTTATTTTTACTTTGTTCTATTTTACGTTTATTTGGGTATTTCTCGTTTTGCTACAGGTTTTGGATTTTGGATTGAAAGGAAATTGAGCCAAATACTTTGGTGATTAAAGACTTGGAGTTAAATTTAAAGCTAAAAGAAAGGAAAAGAAGACAAATAATTTTATTTTTAATTAGATTTTATTTGTTTAGAAAATTGTATTAGGAAATTTTTATTATTTATGTAATTTTTCTTTTATTTTTGGACACTTTTTGGACTTTAGACATTATTATTATTTTTAAACCCTACAAAAGGGTAATTTAAATATAAACTGCAAGAGGGAAGGACGACAATTACGATATTGTCTCGGCTCCTCCGGTTCGTACACTGACACAGGAGTCAGTGGCCCGAGTCGACTACAACCGATACATCCCCCGTGGTACGGGAGGTAAGACTCGATCAACCCACGAATCCCCTGCAAGTGGGTTTAGTGTATTCCTTCGTGTGCATATATGCCGAGGACTTGAATACGGATTTACTTTTCTAGTAAAGGGCAAGAACTGGCCATATAAGATAAGGACTCGGATTTCATCACCGTTTCCCTCTTGCCCGCTTTAGGAACACGTTACCAAATGCAAACTTAAGCCTTAAAATTTGACTAGAAAGAGACCGATAGGGTAACGAGCTTATAGAAAACTTGTTCATAAGGACTGTATTACTTTATTAGCCTAACTCGAAGTTCAGGAAGAATATTTTAAGTTGATTAGAGCCGCCTTGTAACCCAGGGAAAAGTTTCCAAAGAGACAGGGTTATCAAAGCTCCTTAGAGCTTATCCTGTTTCTGTTCGACTTAATCTAATTCGGATCGTTCTAAGAGGTTTGCTAAAACTGTAACTAGTTTCCTTTTGGAAGAATAGAAGCTGGTCTAGAAACAATCTAAGTGGAGCCATCATGCTTTTTGTTTGCTAGATTCAATAGGTTTGATTTGGTTGAGTCGGCCTTGTTTGTGTATGTTTAGAATCCCTTCCTGTTAGGATTTATTTCCTTAGATTTTTTTAAAATATATTAGGAAGTTTTTTAGAAAATGTCGAACTGGTATTATGAGGACCAATACAATGAATATCCGACTGAATTTCAAAATAGACATTATCCATACTATCAATATTGTGTGGATAGTAGTCGGGATCACCACCAACCTTTTGGAGGTTATTACTCATACCAGGGTGATACCAATTACTATTCGTACATACACCCGTCTTATGAAAATGAAAGTGAGCAAAATTCGAGTTCTTTATCTTGGAGGGATGCCCTAAAGCAGATGCAATCTAGTACTCCATATGATAACCCAAATCCTTCTCTAGAAGAATCACATGAGCAAAATTCTAGTTTTTTATCTTGGAGGGAGGTCCTAAAGCAGATGCAATCTAGTACTCCCTATGATGATTCGATTTCTTTGCCTTGGAGGGATGCCCTAAAAAAGATGCAACCTAGTAGTCCTTATAATGAATCTATTATGCCTCTAGAAGAATCACACGAGCAGTTGCAATCTAGCACTATTGATCTAGTTTTTTCTCTAGAGAATTCCGTCAAGAAGTGCACTGAGGATACAAGAAGAATCATAAAGGAGATGACTGAGAATAAAGGAGACCTGATGTTTGATAAGAGAAAGTGAGAAGGAACAGAGACAAGACATTGAGATGGTAAAGAATGCGTCAGAAAGTAAAAAAAGAAGAGATGTGGTACACGTGAGGACACAAAATGACGGCTAGTCTGATAAGAAAGTTGGCAGGAGAAGAAGGGCTAGTGAAAGGTGAAAAGAGTAGCACGTGTGAGGTGATCATTTGCTATTCCTAGGTTTTAGAAAGGAGAACCTAACAATAAAATGCTGACGCAGGAACAGTTCCATGGGCTCTTTTCTCTTCGGTTTTTGGGGAAGCTCTGCTAGGTTCTCTTGGGGGTTGCGGCTAGAGACTGGGAGGAGGTTGTAGGAGATAGTAACCTATGGTAGGTGGTAGAGTAGGGTAGTTGTACAAAGAAGTTTGATTAAGACAACTGATAGAAAAGAGGGGAAGAGGCATGGACTTGGAGTTCTCTTCTTCTTTTGGGGATAGAGACAGACGTGAAAGAAGAGTTTCTGGACAGATTGACAAGGGAGTCGACTCTGGTACAGGGAAAGAAGAAGACACCGGATCTTAATTTGGTTTAATCTTTTCCTCTTTACATTTCTTAATTTATTTTAATGGGTTTTAAGAAACCCATAGTCATGTTTCACTAAATTTGTAACTAGGGTGTTAGGTAGAAACCAATTTTAATTGTGGATCCATGTGAACTCCTGAATACCATTTTCGCATGATTAAATGACTAGTAAATTCACTTCATAAAAGCTTGGTATTTAATTGATTTATATGATTTCATTGACTACTTATGCTTTGTGATTGATATGTCGTGCTTGGGTTCAGTTCTTTGACGGTGTATGCTTTTGATTGATGAGTAGACTTTAGGATTATTACATTAGAAGCGAAGGAAATTGCATCGGTGAAACTAAAACAATTAGGATTTTATTGAAATATTTTTCGAGATATGAGATTGATTTCAATAATTGTCTTGAGTATTATAGAGAATATGTTTGGAGATTATATGAATTTTTCATGATTAAGTTGGTGGAAACCAAATTCCCTAGTTACCGACTCTTCCATTGTATTTACTTTATTCGTTTAGTTTAATTTATTTATTTTATTCTTATTTCTAAAAATCCTAAAAATATCATTTCTGGCTAGTTGATTAGATATATTGATTGCAGTATTTTCCCGCTCCCTGTGGGTTCGACCTGTACTTGGCGTTGTCTACTAGTTAGACGCCGTGCGATTGCGGTTGTCTATATAGGGTAATCTAAAATCCTATCAAGTGCTACCCTTGATAATTATTCACCTAGTCAAGAGGACGAGGATAGAATTGGTAACACTACTTATTTAGACGAGGTTCAAACATCTTCATATTATTATGATGATGAGGATAGTGTTGATGAAGAACTTGAAATATACAGGCAGAATGTTCAAGAAATTGTCACTCCAATTGTTCTTCATGATGATAGTGTTATTTCTGGTTCAGATCCAAATAATTTTAATGATTATTCACTTATTCAAAGGAAGAGGATTTGACTAAAGATACCATTATTTTGGACGATGTAGAATTTTTTTGTTTAGAAGCCGATAATGGTTTAGGGGAACGAGTTTATCTTGAGAATACTGTTTTAGAGTCCAACGATTTAGAAACAATAGTCTTAGGTAACAAAGATAGACTCGTAGAGATTTTAAATATGAGTGAGGATGCACCACCTTATTATAACCTAGAAGAATCAATTGACTATTTTCGGGAATCTGACGATCTAGAAATTAAGGAAATTATGACTAGTCTATCTAAAGACACTGAAAACTCTAAGTTTTGGGGGTGATTATCATTCTCCCTGTGCTTTACATTTAACTCTTAGAAAGGTCCCTAACTTGGGACTTGACATATGCACCTCTACCATTTTAAAAGATCATCTTCAAACTAGATTCTCTGAGCCTGTTGATGTCCAGAAAAAAGATCAGCTATTAGAAACCCATCCTCTAGTCGATGTGGTTTACCTAGGCGATAATACAAAGATTGACTTTGTTTTCCCACCAAAATATTTTCTTCCATATGTGGGAACGTATGAAATTTCAAATGTGTCAGTTATTAAGTTTTGAGACTAAGCCTAATTACTTTAGGGAATTAGAATCAACACATTTGTTTAAGAATGACCACCTTCATAGTAGTCAATCGTGTGAGTCAAATATGATTGACTTTGAGGATCCACAGTTATTCAGGTATTATTATGTGCTTCTAAGTTCTTCGTTGAGTTTTTCCAAACTCTTCAACCTGATCATGTAGATCCTGCTTACAAGGAAATCCAGCCCATGAAAATATTGTATTTAGACCCTTTTATAGAGCCTGAACCTGAACCACAACTAGAAGTAGTTGTCTACAGAAGACTAGATAAGGGTGTGCTTGGTTTGTTCATTTTCTTAGCATGTTGCAGTTTCCTCTTATTTGCGATAGTACTATTTGATTCAGATGACCCACAGTTGTTCCAACTATTGGTATATGATTTTATGAGGTGACTAATTCTTTCTAAGTTTGGCTGAAGAATTTAAACTTAGAACTTCTTGGGAGGTAACCCATGCTCATGCGACACAGTAATATCTTTCCTTAACTCCTTTTCTTGAAGTGGTAACAGTTTTTCCTTGTTCATATTTTTAATCATTCATTTTTAGAACATTGAGGACAATGTCATATTTAAGTTTTGGGGGTAAGGAAAAACTTTTGATGAAATAAAAACTCCAAAATTTAGAAGCTTGTGAACAATTCAGGATGACACTAACCATTCTAGGTAGATGGAAACTTAGCTTTTTTTCTATAGGAATTGGTGTGCCCAGCTAAATGGTCTATTCATAAAAGGACGGAGTTCAGGTGTTAGAAATAACATGATAGTTGTCACCATATCTCGGAGTCTATCTCGACCATATCACATTCTGGTTTTATTTTTACAAATTTTGTGTTTCTCTAAGTGATTTGGTGGGGCACCAATATCGAATTGTTATCACCGCCAGGATGGAGTAGAGTGTTTGAGATTATTTAGACTATATTAAAAAAAAATCGAGTATTGACACTTTGATAGCAATATGTGTGTGTTTTCCCTGTCTCCGTCGCCTAAGCAAGCGTGGAATGCAAAATCCATGGGAACTATCATGTAAGATGCTGATAAGGACCATGCGCTTGGATTCAATTTGATCCAATCATGTTGTCAGTATATTTATAATTGTTTTACTTTCAATAAACCTATCGCTGGGACCCTTGTATATACTATTTGAATCGATATTAGTATTACGATTAAGACCATGTATCTCAATCTATTAGGAATCATCCTGGTACTGACCTTCATACATATATGGGAAACACCGTTCACCTTATTCAACATGCGCAAACTTCATATTTCCCACATCCATCTTCTAAATCTTTCCATGTGATTGAACTTTGATAGATTCTGAGTATTGTGGTTGAACGACTATCTGAGTAGAGTTTTGTTTTCTTATATATGAATTTTAGTATGCTTGAGTAAAAACTCGTGTACAGTAATTGCGTTCATATATGGTAATGATTCCCATAGCCGAAGAATTTAGTATGCCAACTAAATAGCTTGTTTAGTGTTTATCCTCAATCGTTCACGAGTAGCGAGAATTTGGAGTAAATGTTTTGTGGGTATACCTCTTGTAAACCCTCACGAGACAAAACTCGTCCACTAGGGATACCTAGGGGTTTTAAAGGCTTATTACATATGCTAAATGTAGTCGCGATTCCTGCGAAAGTGAGTTAAGATATTATTTTTTATTTTATTTTCTAGATTAGATTTGCTCGAGGAGTAACAAATAATAAGTTTGGGGGTATTTGATAGACACATTTTTTTGTCTAAATTGTGCTCAATTCTCTATTTTGTTAATTCTTTATTTTATACTAATTACGAGTTTTTATGTCTTTGTAGGTATTTTTGAGAAATAAATATTTATGGAAAAATCGTCTCAAAAAGTGATAAAGGCACCCAACAAAGTGATAAAGGCACCCACCAAATGGATTGGGGCACCCTTCTTTAAATTCAAAATTCAAAAAAGAGCGGGAAAATTTTCTACACGTGAAAACAGGGCCTGAATTGTGTTTTAAGGAATTCGGAAGTGATTGTAAGTTACCAAAATAAAGAAGAAAGGAATATATGATCAACACATGTTAACCAGAGTGATTCACGCCGGAAAAAATGGTGGAAAAGTCAAGTTACAGTCGGAAAAGAAAACCTCCCTGGATTCGGATTTACAATGAATTGGAGTTGGATTTGGATGAAGATTGGAATCCTTATCGATTAAGGATGATGCATTAGGGTTCCCCGAACCTATAAATAGCAAGAGGATCGAAGAAAATCAAGCCAGAGCAGCCGGAAAAATTCCAGGAAGAAAAAGCTTATTGCTGGTGGGAAGAACAGGAAGAACAAAAGGCTCTAGAGAACTGTCATTTTTTTTGTTGCATATTCTTTCAAACTTCTGTATCTGACCGAGTCCGTACTTTATTTCTGTTTTCTTCAGTCACACAGTGAACACCTTCTGTAACGTTTATAAGCGTATCAAATTCTCTGTGTTACTTTTGTTTCATCATTATAAACACTTTTTGAGCTATGAACAATTATTTTGAGAGTGTTTCCAACATGATGAGCTAATCACCATCACTGGGGCGACGGAGGAATTTTTTTTTTCAATAATAAAGTGGTAATCCTTATTTTATTTATTTTTCTAATTCTTTTATAAATATTTGCTTTGAATTTAATTGACAAAAAAGTTTTTATCAATTAGTTTTGTTTTCTTTTGATGAGTCATGCTGGGCTTAGAGCTTTTGATGTCTCATGCTTTCGATTTACAACTATTATTTTGAAAACCTAACTTTGGCAATATTTTGGATAAACTGAATATACGAGTTGCAAGATTTTTATCACTTGAAAAATTGGCGAGTGGCGGAATCCTTAGTCTTAGTTCTTCCCACAAATTTGAAATCAATTTTATTTTAATCTATTTTACTTTTAGTTATTAAAAATTAGGTTTAAAAATTGAATCTTTACAAGTCTGAGTATCGAATATTTTACCACTATTTAAAAACCACATCACCACCCCTTACAGCTCTGACTCCACACCATTGATTTGTTTTACGACATCAGATTGATTTGTTTGCGCAACTTAGCATAATAAATGTTCTGCCTTATTATTTAAACTGTTATGCACATTTCTGTTTATTCTCAATTTAATCACTCGTGTATGTACATTGGTAAATTTTTTTGGGATGATTCATTTTATGCAGTAATTTGGATTTCTTTTGTTTCTGAATTGTGTACACGCTGTAATGTGTTTTGTGAGTGTTTCCTTCTTATGAACAAGCCTAAATAGGAAACTAGACGATTCTACTTTAGAAATGTCAGGCCTTAATTGGCCCCCCACCTACGGGTGGCTACCAGGAACACCGTTAGCTGTAACGGTAGCTGGTATCTGACTATCCTGACATCGACGCTGGCCAAAAGAATAGTAGAGTACGTTAACTTGATTTACAACTATTTTATCTTGTTATGAATTTCAATTACAGAAGGATTTTCATTTTGTACATTATTTTTATTTAGTTGCTGCTCTTGTCCATTCATTTACGTTCCGCGCAGGTACTACATTTTTGCCGTTATAACTCCTATTGGCGTTCGCTCACCCTATTCTTTTTTGTTTTCTCCCACTGAGTACGAAAGGTCCTTGCAGTAGTAAGCCGAACAGAGATTACGACAGGCTTTGAAAGCTTAGAAAGTTAGTATTTTTTCTAGTTTTTGATGTGTATATCATGGGGTATTTGGGGTAGCTACTTTCATGTTGCTTTGATCCATGTTTTAACCGTATTTTGTTTTGTATATGGAAATGCTAAGTTATGATGTTTTTGGTTGAGCATGAGACTGCATGTTGGGCTTTCTTTGTTGTCATATATAACTGTACTGGCAGCTCCCTTTTGTATATATAACTCTCTTCAAAATTCTATTTTATGAACTACTAAGTTTTTAGTAATTAATCTGGTTTACATGATCTGTGTACTCAATCTTATGTTAATTAGTGATCTATGTACTTAGATGTATAGTGTATTAGATTAAATTTTCAATTCTTAAAATAAACATGTAGTGTAAGCATTTGTTTTCATATAAAATAAACTATCTCAAACTAGTTTTATTAGATATATATAGATTGAAGTAGTGTCCTGTTTTAACTCAAGTAAAGAATCGTCGACGCGAACCATATGTAGTGAGAGTATTTCAAATTTTGTGTTTTGTACTATTAAGGGAATTTTTACAAAAATTTCATTTGACTTCGTCTTACTCCTGTAAGCATAGTTATCCCTTTCATAATTGCTCTTAAACTTATTTATGCCTTTATGAACTTTCTATGTCAACCGTACGTATTACCTAATGACTAATCTTTAAATCTGAATTTGAACTGTGTACTTGAGTTTGTAAGTGTAGCTAAGTATTATATGTACTTGGACTATTTTTGGACTATAACAAATGTGTAAGTGGTGTTTAAGATATGGTTTTTGTTTGGAGATTGAGTGAATGGTTCCATTCAGTTTCAAATTATGTTTTGGAAATTAATTTAATATAAAATTAAATTAACTAACTTATTGTACTTTTAGTAGCTTTATTTCTTAAGTGTTGTTCGATATACGGAAATCGTATACTAAATTTTAAAATTTCTGAATACCATTTTTTGTTTCGTAAGCCTATATAATATTTGTGGTTATTCTACTTTTATATTTCTCTTTAATTTATTTAGTTTTCGAGTGACGTATCGGGGATTTAGCCTTGTTAGATGGGTTAAAATCTAACCCATTTGAAGGGAGAATTTATCGGTCCATCACAGATGTACTCCTCCAATCAGTGGCAAAATGGATATCATTTATTCCTTTTATGACACTAAGATTTTCATTAAGGAAAAAAACATTATTTAGTCTACATTCTCTGGCCCATCTGATAGCTTCTCTGCACGTTCTAAATAATGTTTCATTAGAATTTGAGCATCTACCGGTACCATCTATAAAGTCATAAACAACTCCTTCACTATTTAACAACACAAGAGCATAAGCAAAACATTTAGTATTCTTTTTAAATGTGGCATCAGATAATATGTAGTTAGCATTATCATAATCATTAGTAATAGCAATTTGCATCCTGACATTCACATTTAGATCTATTTTTATGGTTTTGTTTAATTATTTCTTGCTTCTCTAAAAACTAAGGTAACTCTTTGTGTAGAGTAGTTAACAAATCCTACGGTGTAGAATAAGTGATGTAGTCAAAGACAACTCTGCATATGTATTTCCAGATATACCAAAGAATATAAGCATAGGTCTCTCTGAGTTCTTTATCTTTTATCCAAAGTAAAACCTAATTTTTGAAGTTCAGAGAAGCAGCATTGTAAGATATAGTGGTTAAAGACATACCTCTCTAAATGGCTTCATAGAAAGGGAAAAAAGTTTGTCAATATTTTCACCAACCATATCATTACATAGAGAACGTTGTATTTCAGTGGGGATAAGTCAACCTAAACTCTCCTTTACAGGCAAACAATCACTAAGAGCTCTCCACCGAAAAATCTGCAGCCTAGGTAAAACTTTAGTATTCCATATATCATACCATTCTACTCTTTTTTCCGAATGGTTTTTGTTATTTAAAAAGTTATAAGCAGATTTAACAAAAACGTTACCATCCTTTGTACCTAACCATTTTATGTTGGTACCTAACCATTTTATGTGATCTTTACTGTTAATACTACTGAGTGGTTTAATAATTTTGATTCTTTGGATTGTCTGTTCATCAAACAAGTTATGAAGAAGAATGTTATTCTATTCACCTCAGAGAATCTATAACATCAGGCACTTTTTGTTTATCATCAGGGTTAATGTCATTTTTAGGACTAGGACAGTTTTCATTAGGAAGCCACCTACCCTTCCAAAGACTAATTTTTTCACCACTTTTAATCTCCCAGCTATGGGTTTCCTTAATAACATCTAATCCCTTACAAATACTAGTCCAGACCCAAGACTTAACATATTTTTTCTTATCGGAAATAGGGTCAATTTTTGGGAAATATTTACACTTAAGGATTTTACACCAAAGCTTTCCTGGGTTTTCAATAAGTCTCCAAGCAAGCCTAGTAAGAAGCGTCACATTGAATTTGTGAGGGTTTTTAATACCCAACGCTCCACTAACTTTACTTGTACACACTGAACCCCAAGCTTTGAGGTAAACTCCCTTATTATTTCTATTTTCTTGTCACCAAAATTCTCTTTGTAAAGCATTAAGGCTTAGTTTGGTATTGTGTGAGTTTTATAAAAGCGCTTTTTTGTTGTGCGTTGTGTTGTGTAAAAAAGAAGTTGAATGTTTGGTAAAATATAAATAAAAGTTAAAGCTGATTAAAAAATGATCAAATTGTGTTTGGTAAAATATCAGGTTCAATTATTGTTGTTGTAGCAAATGAAAAAAACAAACATATCTTTGAAAATAGTTTTCTTCAAGTTTATTAGATTTAAAAATAATTAAATTTTTAACTTTAAACATTTATAATATTAAATTTACTGATAAATATTATTATTTTTATTGATAAAAATATTATTTTTATTAATTACTTATTATAGATATAATTTTTAAACAAAAAATCAAACTAAAATTTAAATAATTATTTAACATTTACCCTTATTTCTATTAATGATAAATTAAAAAATTCATTGAAAAGGTATATAAATTATATTTAAAAAATAAAATTTATTGAGTAAAACATTAATGGTATATAGATCTAGGGGTAAATTTTATCATTTATAAAATAAAATATGGATAGAAAAGAAAAATCAGATATGACAATTATGTGAGACCACAGTTTCTGCTTTTAAAACTTTTAAAAGCTCCTCCTCTCCAGCTTTTAAAAGTTGGGGAATTTTGGAAGTGCTTGATATAAAAACACTTTATAAAAAGTTTACCAAACACTAATATGAATAAATATTACTATATTTATGTTTTGAAAGTGCTTTTAGAAAAATAAAAACAATACCAAACCCACCCTGAGTCTATCTAAGACTTTCTTAGGCAAATAGAAGCACATCATTTGGTACATCGGGTAGAATTAGTTAAACTGGATCGAAAAACAAAACCCTGAAACTGAACCACCCTACCTCTCGCCTTCCCTGTGTCGTTACACTATACGGTGGAACCTAAATTTGTGGCGTATGCATAAGAACATCTCCAATAGAAGATACAAGTTTTATTTTTTCATGCCACATGAGATTTTAGACCCTCATTTAAGATAAAACCATCTCCAATAGTAGATCCTAGAAAGTAGGAGGGATCATATATCAAATATAAAGGTTTTATAGAAAGTCTTTAACCAGAATTTCGGTTAGACCTTCAATATCATTTTTTTCCTATTTTTTTTCTTTAATAAATTATTTAAAATAAAATTAAACAGTTAAGATTTATCATATAAGATATTCTAAAGTTTAAATTCACACCATATTGAAGATAGTTTATTAGTTGTGGGATTCTATATTTACTATATGTGTAAAAACCTACTAAATAAAGGTCTTAATAAGATTTCCACGTATAATTTTTTACACCCACTATTTTTTCTTCTGAAACGTTTACACCCGTTGTTGAAGATGTCAAGTAGTACTACTCCTCATTAAGTTGTGTAGTGAGTGTTATGACAGGGATCCGAGAAAAGAAATAGGTATCAACATTAAAGGATACATAAGATCCGACAAACATTTTTAAGTATCGGTTACGACAACATGCCATGGGTTATAAGCCCAGAGGTGTCACTATCCAACTACAAAAAACTCAACAAAACAAATTTATCACAAAAAACCCATTTAAACCCAACTGTCTAAACTACCCTCCCTTAAACAACAAACCATTCATTCATTAGCAACTAAAAACAGGCACAAATTCATGTCCAAGCAAACCCATATAATCACGACAACCTCATTCTGCTTATTCCTCTTTTCTTAACAATTCCGGCAACTGAAATCAATGGAAACCACAGATTTTTCATTAAAACCTATCTGAATCCTCTCTCTATGTTGACTAACAGCTCTATGTTCTTCTTATCTCTACAATTCTTCCATCATTAATTCTTCTTCTCGCTGGCAGAACTCATCCATATCAACCTGATCGTCATCGTCATCGTCATCTGGATCACAACCAGTAAATTAAAAAACAGAATCATAAAACTGAATTTCTGATTCTCAAACTTAATAAAACAGATCCAAATCCATGGCCTACCGATTTGAGTTGTTAAGTTGCCCAATCCGTCTCTGAATACTGATCCCTCAATAATAGTAGTATTTTGTTCCATAATCATTCCATCCTGCCCTACCGATTTCAGTAACATTTCAACAGATTCCGAGGATGTAGCTTCAGACCAAACATTTACGCCTCGAGATGAAGCAAGATTCGGCAGCATTTGAACTAAAAATGATGAAACCAAATTTGGTTTCAACATAAAATTTGTATTTCACCAACACAACTTCAACGAAGAAACAAAATGCACCAAATTGAAAAAACTAGGAAAAATTTAGTTGAAACCAAATTTGGTTTCAACATAAACGTATTGTTTCACCATTAAACTTTGGTTTCACAGTAAAAAGTAGGAATAAATCAGATGAAACCAAATTTGGTTTCTATAAAACTTACTGTTTTCACCAACATAAAAATTGGTTTCCGCGTTGTTTAGTTTTTCTAAAATTTGATTAAACCAAAAAAGGCACAAATCATATGAAATTCACCAACACAACTTCAACGAAGAAACCAAATGCATCAAATTGAAAAAACTAGGAAAAATTTAGTTGAAACCAAATTTGGTTTCAACATAAACGTATTGTTTCACCATTAAACTTTGGTTTCATGATAAAAAGTAGGCACAAATCAGATGAATCCAAATTTGGTTTCATGGTAAAAATTCATCATTTTTCAGATATTCCACCAGCACAAACACTGGTTTCAACGTTGTTTTAGTTTTTGTAAAATTTGATGAAACCAAATTTGGTTTCATCATTTTTCTGACGTTTCACCAACAAAAAACCCTAATTTCGACAATGATGGTGTATCATTGTTTTTTGATGATGATTTTCGACTATGATGATCTGGAGGTGTTGGTGATGTTTGTAGAGGATAGAATGAGGAGGAAGAGGTGTTGTTGGTGGTGGATCTGGACATGTAGTGGTGGAGGAGAAACAATAACGAGGAGGAAGCGATGGGGAAGGAGGAGGTGTTGTTGGTGGTGGTTCTGGATATAGAAAGAGAAGGAGGTACTAGTGGTGTTGGTGGAGGAGACGGAGGTACTGTTAGTGGTAGATATGGGTGACAAAATTAATTGTTGGTGAACATAAAAGCAAAAAAATAAGAGAGGAAGGTGTTGGTGAAGGATACGAAGGTTATGTTATGGCGGAGGAGGTAGTATTGCTGCTGGTGATGGTGGCAGAGGAGGTAATGTTGCTGCTGGTGATGGTGGTGGGGGAAGAAGAAGAAGAAGAAATTAACATACCTAGGTTATATAGGGAAGGGCATCTCGGGTATATTAAAAATACCTAAAAACTAAATTTTATCCATATGAAAAAAAATAGGGTTTTAGTTTTATTTTTAATTAGAATGATTTTTATTTATAAAATATAATATGAGAGGTGTTTTTATATGAAAAATTTGTTCACCTTGGTTTTTATACCAAGTTATATTACGACAAACATGATCAGATCTCTCCATTTTAGGAAATGTCAAAAGGGAGTTGTATGTGATGTGTATCCGAGATATAGATCCATAAACTTATTCTACTGTGCATAACTGCCAATATGTTTATATTCAACGTAGATATACATTTGACTTGGCCTTTACTCTAAAGAGACAAACATTACTGTGTACTGATCCGACCAACTGACCCGGTACCGAGCTAATTAGCCACCGCGCTCTCAATAATCAAAACTATGAATTAAATAAGTTCGTCAGAAATAGAATTCAATGAAAATATAGACTAAAATGGGTTTAATGTGGTCCAGTCTCCACCCTAATTAGTTGGAACCATTTACCAATTGGAAAACAATTGACTGATCCATATATTCGAATATTCGATGATAGTCCCGTTTTACAATATGGAAGTATCACATCACATGCATTTGGCAGGTTCAAAAGAAAAGGAAGGAGGGTATCAACTTATCATAATTGTGCAGAGCTAATCTTTAAATCTGAAGCTGAACTTCCGTGAGTTGCTATAGAGTAAACCAAAAGCAAAAAGAAAAAGAGCAGATCTACTTTGCGTTTTGGATCATTTCTTCCGGATCACTTCAAGTACTCGTACCTTTTTTTTTCTTCTTCTATTTCTTTGTCCGGCTGATTTTGTTTTGGAGAAAGGCAAAGATATCATTTCATATTAGTAATTTTTATGCAAAGGAGTGTTTAACAAATGAGTATACAGAAGAGGAGGTGGAGCATGTAGAGATATAGTATATGATATCCACTTTAGTTTGGACTTTTAGCAGGGTTCATATGCTGTGTGCAACAACACTTCACTCTAAAAAATAATTGAACAGAAATCTTGAAGAAGACTTGCATCTTCCCACGTGATTTTGGTTTGGCTATCGACAGCATTTGTAACATACATGGTAATAACATGTATCTCCGGTCCTCCGGCACTATACTAACCAAGTGATGTTAACTTGAACCGGTGGAATATACACCTAAGCATGGATCTTAGGGTCTAATGTGGTCGGCTATGTAAAAATACACAATTTACACAGTGATGGAATGGAAGAATCTTAAGAAATTAAATATGTCACCATGATATGAAATCTGTTCCACCACAGTTACGCAGAATCTACAATTGCGTAAAATCTATTGTAGCCCAAAAAGTTACATCATAACCCGAAACCATGGGTAGTGACAAAAAATTGTCACATGATTTGAAATTTATCTAGTGACCCCAAAATTAATCGTCTAGAGTAATTTTTGATGTCTAAAAGAATTACATGTCCATACTTATAAGTATTTTTTTTTTCATACAATATGAATTATGTGTTACCTAGGGCTGTTAATACTTATCTATTATCTAGAAACGGGTAAATTAGATCCGGGTCCTAATATTGGGTCCATTATTACTAACGGTATCCGACGGGTAGAATCGTTAGGAACCAATAAGCTTTCGGGTCCTAACGGATATTATCCGGCGAATACCCATGAATATTGGGTATCCGAATATTTGTCGTTTGTTTGTTAATTTTATTCAAAATTCAAAGACTTTGTCTAGTTTTGTTTGAATTTTTTTTTCTTAGATTTAATCTTTAATTAGAATATTTACATAGATGTAACAATAATTTTATATAAAAAATTATTCGATCCAAGTCAATATAAAGATTTTAAAAAAATTAAAGTTGATTTTAAAAAACCCGTTAAATACCCGGACCCGACGGGTGTTTAGTTTTTCAATCGGGTCTGATTCCGGATCCACTATATTAGGAACCGGATCCGCCTTTTTTAATCGGGTCCGGTTCCAGGTCCAGTGGTACCCGAAAGGAACCAGACCCATTGACAACCCTAGTGTTACCGCAATAGATTTTGGGTTAATATTCATATTTTGGAGTTTTGGACCATGCAACATATTCTAGGTTACAATCTAAATTTTAGGTTATGGGGTTGCATGCATTGTGACTTATAAATTCTCTATTGGAAAATTGGGTTAAAACTCGAGGATGAAAAAACAAACAAGGAATGGTGTACCCCTGACTTTAAGGATCTTTTAATTCTTTTAGACAATAATTTGACATTTTCCAATATAATTGGCGAGTACAACATGTCTACGATTATGCCTTCAGAATTTGATTAAAAAGCAGTAAGTTTTTTTTTATGATTCAAACGAGAGAACATCTTCACTACTTATAGGGAGATTGTGTCCATTGGAGATGCCTTTTCATCTCCAACAAACCTTCAAGTGCCATCAATGGTGGCTTATGGGAAGAGACGCGTCTGTTCAATTTGGAATGAAATTTAATTAGGTTTACGAAACAAAACCTGAAAAAAATTCCTATGCCCCCCAAGGCCCCTGTCGTAGCGGCAAAAAATCTTGAAAATATCCAACATTCTACCACTATTTTTAAAAACAAAAATAAAGTAAAATAATGTAAAAAACTTTCAAATTGGAGTGGTTGCATCACTCAAGTGACTGCCTACGTACCCGAGTGGGATCAAGCCAACGTAGTTCAAGCTAAGTTGAGAATAAGCATCATCTTAGAAACCATTACATAAATATAGGTATATTTTGGATTTGAACCTTCACTTAGTGTAAGAAATTCAAAGCCATATCGAGGTTCTATGATGAAACTAGTCTTGAACAAAGTACCCCTTGTGATAAAACCGAAATCTCCACACATATTGATTTCAGAGAATAATGTGTTTTATAGCTAGCAAGTTAATGGCCATGTGCTCAAATCCTGGATTCATGAGTCTTCTTTAGAGAACGGTCTTCTTATCTTAAGAAACGACCTGATTAATTTCCATACTTATATAGGTAAGTCTCTTCAGATGTTTCTACGATACATCTGTTAAGCAAGTATAAACTTATTAAGGATTTACATCCTATGTTGTCTCTTGTTCCAGTTAGCATCAATTTACCCTTCCAATACAGCGGGTTAGCCTTATCCAGGATTTGAACCTTCACTTAGTGTAAGAAATTCAAAGTCATATCGAGGTTCTATGATGAAACTAGTCTTGAACAAAGTACCCCTTGTGGTAAAACCAAAATCTCCACACATATTGATTTCATAGAATAGTGTGTTTTGTAGCTAGCACGTTAATGGCCATGTGCTCAAATCCTGGATTCATGAGTCTTCTTTAGAGAACGGTCTTCTTATCTTAAGAAACGACCTGATTAATTTCCATACTTATATAGGTAAGTCTCTTCAAATGTTTCTACGATACATCTGTTAAGCAAGTATAAACTTATTAAGGATTTACATCCTATGTTGTCTCTTGTTCCAGTTAGCATCAATTTACCCTTCCAATACAGCGGGATAGCCTTGGTAATGAAAACCATAGTCTATGGTTCCTTTCAAGTAAGCCAACACTCTTGAAACTGCTCTCTAGTGTTCAAATCCTAGGTTGCTTGAGAAACGACATAAAATTCCCATTGCTTGGGCTATGTCTGGTCTTGTGCAATGCATAGTTTACAAAAGACCCCCAATAATACTAGAATACTCAAGCGGTGCATGAGTACGTCCAGTGTTCTTCATTAACTTGATATTAGGTTATAAAAGAGTCGGGACTGGTTTGTCATCAAAATGACCATACTTCTTGAGAAATTTCTCAATGTAATGAGATTGTGTTAAAGCCAACTCATCTCCCTTTCTTAGGATTTTAATTCCTAAGATCACATCATCCTCTCTTAAATCTTTCATATCAAAGTTAGAACTAGGAAACTTTTTTGTTTCTTCCGCACGAGATATGTAAGATCTAAAAATAAGCATATTATCAACATAAAAACAGAAACAAAACACTAATAAGAAAACTGGAAGTTTTAGCTTAGTGCACCATAATCACCTCCATAACTTGTTGGTACCCGTTGAACCTTGTTTATCCTTTCCAAAACATAGGTTGGGTTTTTGCTATAGGCGATAAACCTTTCCATATACGTTAGTCCCATTTTCTTACACTTTATTGAAACCACTGTCTTTGGTAGACTTTTCGTAAATAGGCCTTCCAAGTTTTTACTTGTTTTAATATATTTAACTGTAACTACTCCTATCTTGAGTAATTGTCTTACCATTTGATGTCTAAGACTTGCATGTCTATATTTTCCATAATAAGTCTTGTTGGAGATGTTATAGGTCGTAGCTTGATATCACAATTAATCAAGACTGCTGGAGATCGTTTCTTCCAAAGTGGGATTTCAACAAGCAAGTTTCTAAGCCATTCCAACTCCTTACATGCATCGGCTAACACAATCAATTCTGACAACATTGTTGAATCAGAAATACAAGTCTGCTTCTTGGAACTCCAAGACATAGCAACGCCTCCTAATGTAAATATCCATCCACTAGTAGACTTGGATTTGAATTCTACATTGTTCCAGGTTGCATCACTGTATCCTTCTAATATAGTGGGATAGCATTGGTAATCAAAACCATAGTCAATGGTTTATTTCAAGTAAGTCAACACTCTTGAAACTGCTCTCCATTGTTCAAATCCTAGGTTACTTGAGAAACGATATAACACTCCCACTGCTTGGGACATGTCTGGTCTTGTGCAATGCATAGCTTACATAAGACTCCCAATAATACTAGAATACTCAAGCGGTGCATGAGTACATCCAGTGTTCTTCATTAACTTGGTACTAGGTTCTAAAAGAGTCGAGACTGGTTTGTCATCAAAATGACCATACTTCTTGATAAATTTCTCAATGTAATAAGATTAGGTTAAAGCCAACTCATGTCCCTTTCTTAGGATTTTAATTCCTAAGATCACATCAGCTTCTCCTAAATCTTTCATATCAAAGTTAGAACTATGAAACTTCTTTGTTTCTTCGACACGAGATATATCAGATCCAAAAATGAGCATATCATCAACATAAAAACAGAGAATTATACATCCAGAGCTATCATGCTTATTATAGATACATTTATCAGCATTATTAACAACAAAACCATATGACAAATCTAGTTTGTCAAACTTCTCATGCCATTGTATGGGAGCTTGCTTCAAACCATAAAGAGATTTTACCAACTTGCAAACCTTCTTTTCTTGGCCTGGTAATATGAAACCTTCAGTTTGTTCCATATATATCTTTTCTTTTATTTCACCATTTAGAAAAAAAAATTGACATCCATATGATGTATAATTAACTTGTGAATAGATGCAGGTACAATTAAACAACGAATAAATGAGATGCGAGCAACATGAGCATATGTATCAAAGTAATCAATTTCATGTTTATAAATCTTAGCAAATAATCTTGCTTTAACTTATCAATGGATCCATCGACATTCAACTTTCTCTTGAATATCCATTTACATCCTACAGGCTTGGCGCCAGGAGGTAAATCACAAATTATCCAAGTACCGTTTGATAAAAGTGAATGCTTGTTATCATTGATAGACTTTTTCCAGAAAATAGCATCTCTGGAATCCATAGCCTCAGAGTAAGTTTTAGGATCATCATCAACATGCATAACATACTTAGTCATACTAAGAATTTTATTCTTACTACCTTCTACAAGATATGTTATAAATTATGGACCATAGTTTTTCTCTATTCTTGCTTTCTTACTCCTTCTAGGTTTGATATCTTCAATAGGTAGTGAATTATTTTCTATGTATTGAGTAGGAGAAGAATGTTCATCATTGTTATTAGTCTCCACAGGTTATAGACTAGGTAACAATGGGTTTTCTGGGGTTGAATTTGGGAACTATTCCTATTTAAGTTATCAAAAATTTCTACCTCTACAGATTCTATAATAGTGTCAAGAATTAAAAATCTGTAAGTAACACAGTTAAGTGAATAACCTACAAAAGCACATTTATAAGCCATATTTCCTAACTTTGGTCTTTTAGGATCAGGCTTCCAAACATATACTAAACTACCCCAGAATTTAAGTCTTTTCAAATTTGGTTTTCTGTTAAACCATAATTCATAAGGAGATACATTATTCTTTTTCAAAGAAACTCTATTCAAAATATAGCATGCAGATAACATAGCCTCACACCACAAAGAATTAGGAAAATTAGAACTAATAAACATATCATTAACCATCTCAACCAAAATTCTATTTTTCCTTTTAGCAATACCATTTTGTTGAGGTGTATATGGTGCAGTACGTAAATTGATGTATTAAACCATGCTCTTGAAAAAGAATCTAAATTCATTAGGAAAATATTCACCACCACGATCAGAACGTAAAATATTAATTTTCCATCCTAATTGTGTCTCTACTTCTGCTTTGTATATTTTAAAAATATCAAAGAAATCATCCTTAGATTTCATCAAGTAAGTATAACCATACCTAGTACAATCATCAATAAAAGTGACATAATATTTGTTTCCACCACGAGTCATATGATTTTTCAGATCACCAACATCACTATGTACTAATTCAAGCAATGACGAATTTCTAACTACAAACTTAAAAGATACTCTATGTATTTTTGATTGCACATAGATTTCACATTTAGAAACATTATCAAAATTGCAATCGGAAATCAATCCTATTTTTTTCATGTTTCTAAGAGAACCATAATTCACATGTCTTAATCTATAATGCCATAATCCAACAAAGTCAACAATATAAGTAGAACCATTATTTATTAAATTAAGCTTAACCATCCCATTACATGAATATCCTTTTCCAATTTTTAACAAATATCCACTTATCAGACTCATAAGTCACCTTGAATTCAGTCTTGCTAACAAGGTCTCCCGAAAGAAGGTTTTTTACAATGTCAGGAACATGTAAAACAGTAGTAAGAGAGTAACAGTCTTTTCCGAAGTAAACGAGAGTTCAACAGTGCCTTTGCCAATCACTTTTCTGCGTAGGTTGTTTGCAGAAGTAACTTCGTTATCTTCTCTATTAACCGGTTAATATGTCTTGTAAAGATTTATGTCCTTACAGATATGAATGGTTGAACCCTATCGTACCACCATCCACTACTATTATCAGCAACAACGTTGGTGGCTTGCATTACTATGACAAGTTTGTTATTGACTATATTTGCCTCATTTTTCTTTTGTTTCTTTCGTTGACGATAATCATGAGCATAATGGTCGGGTTTCTTACAGAAGTAACATTCAATATGCTTATTATTCTTCTTGTTGAGATGTTGCTTCTTAAATTGAGTATTATTTTTAGGTTTCAAAAAAAATTGTGTCTTCGATTCTTCCACACTATAAACCTTAGAGTAATTTTCAGTTTTTTGACTATCCTTTATTTCTCGTTTACGAGAGTCCTCTTCAATGCGAAGGTGACGCAGTAAACCTTCTAAGTCGTAGTCAGTTTCATCATGTTTAAGTTTCTTCTTATAACCATTCCAAGAAGGGGGGAAGACGAGAGATAATAACCTCAACAACAAGTGCAAATGCAAGTTCAACTACAACATCCTTTAGATGGTTAACAATGAGTAAAAGTTCACTGACTTGGGAAATAATTGACTTGCTGTCAACCATTTTAAAGTCCATGAAGTTGCAAATCAGGAATTTCTTGTTGCTTTCTTCAGAAATCTTGTATTTGTTATCAAGCATAATCCATAATTCCTTTGCAGACATAATACTTCGATGGGCATTGTAAACACTAGTCTTCGCGGCATTCAACATATGACCACGATACATGAAATCATCTTCCTGACGCTTCTTTTTTATGGCCTTCAAATCATCAGTGTCGTTGTCTGTAGGAGCAGAAATTTCCTTCAATCCGTCTGCAAGAATGTATCACAACCTGATGGCGATCAGAAAAACTTTATAGTCTCTTTCCAACGAGTAAAATTTTCACCATCAAAACGTTCCAAGCTATTCAGATTCTGGTTAATGACTTGTAAATATTGAGCAGTAACGTTTGAAGTTTTATCCTCCATTGTCGAAATTTATTGTCTAAAAATGTTGGAAAATTCGGGTTAAAACTATATGATGAAAAACAAACAAGGAATGGTGTATCCCTGGCATCAAGGATCATTCGATTCTTTTAGACAACAATTCGACCTTTCCAAATATGATTGTCGAGTACAACAGGTCCACGAATTATGCCTTCAGGATTCAATGATGCACTAACACCGTAATAGAATTCAAGGATTGTACTTCCTTGAACCACCAAGAACACATTGTTTTAAGGTTTCTGATGATGATATTAGAAAAAAGAAAGAAATAAGTTTTTTTTTTGATAACTCGAGTGAGATACATCTACACTACTTATAGGGAGATTGTGTCCATTGGAGATGCCTCTTTATCTCCAACAGACACCTTCAAGAGCCATCATTGGAAACTTATGGAAAGTGACGCGCCTGTTCAATTTGGAATGAAATTTAATTAGGTTTACAATACAAAACCAGAAAAATTTCCACGAGACGCTGTCTCGGACTCTGCTAGGGGACGCTGCCCTAACCCCCCGGTACCTTCCGTCATAGGGGTAAATAATCTTGAAAATATCCAACATTCCCCATCAAATTTTACAGTTTGATTATATAGACACCCCAAATTGTAAATGCCAAAATTCATTATTTTGAAATGTCTTGGAAGAATAAGCATCAATCGTCTTTGCACATAACTTCCCTAGAACTAGATGATAGAACACCTTGTTGACGAGCGCATATCCTTTTAAGTCACCCATATCTCAAAGATGTGATCAAAATAGTGAAACCCATATTATGCTTTTTGGGGTACATTAGGGTCTTTTAGTGTTTCGCCGCTAGATCTGGGTCGTTACAACTACTCTTTCCTTTTGCTGTGAATTTTTTTCATACAGGTAATCCTTGTGAATTGTCACTAGATGACTGTAGGCATGGATTTACTAAGAGTGAACTGTTAACTCTTATATTCCTCAAAAAGAGGTAGCAGAATTTTGCTTTACCACTCAGACGGAAAATATCACAAACTTTTGTTTGTGTCTGATAGGTGCATAAATCATACATTCTAAGTAGTTTTTCCTGACTCTTATATGCTATATTTAAGTGAATTATTAGGTATTTTGATTACTTTCGAAGTTTAGTCGCCTTTTCAGGTTACAGTTCAGAAACCCGCAGAATGGAGCTGTATGAGAAGAATTACCGAGGAGCCAGTAAAACTCTGTTGAATTTAGGCCTTTCACATACCAAAGTGTAGGAAATTGAATTACAAATCCAATGGTGAAATAATGAAGTCATTCTGATCAAAATTGAGGAAGATATGGGCAAAGCCCCGAAGTGGCTTATTTGGCCTACGCAGCCAGCGGCCAGGCGCAAGTGCGGCTGAAGCATGTTGCGGTAATGTGCTAAGTCATGATTTGAAGGGCTAGAATGGTTTGATGGGCTAGTGGATAGCATTGGTGGGTTATTAGATATGTTTTAGACATCATATGGGTTTAGGAAAGGATTTGGAGCTGATATACCTTGTTGGAGTGAAATATGGATACTTAGCACATTTCCTAGTTCTACTAGGATTGGCTAAGTGGCTAACTCGAATTCCACATGAAGAAATTAGGCCTTTCTCGTGGGAA
>JAJJMC010009994.1:4363498-4373872 GCA_023531435.1 Papaver californicum | reverse complement strand
TTGGAAGAGTAAGAACTCGATTATTTTGGTTGATTACGACACGACCAGTGTCTCAAATGTAAATCTCGCAAATCAACTCTTTCCTAACAATTTCATGATAATTTACGTGATTTTTTTGAGGAATAATGAAGTCAAACCCCTTCGTTGAAGTATAACAAAGTATGAAAGATGTAAGAAGAAAGTAAGAAAGCTTTCACCTATTCATTCAGGTTTGAAAGGGTCTTTATTTTATATGGAATGAGGACAAACCCTTCATGAGAGCATCTCCAACAACGGATGTAAAAAATCATACGTGGAAGTCTTATTAAGATTTTTATTGAAGAGGGTTTACACATGTAGTAAATATAGGACCCAATAGTTAATAAACTATGTCCAATAGTATAGAAATTAACCCTTAAAATATATAATGTGGATAAAATCTTAACCGTTTAATTTTATTTTAAATAATTATTTAAAACATAAAATATGACGTGGAGGTCGATCCAAAGGTTTAGTTAAGACTTTCTTAAAAACCTTTGTATTTAATATGACATTCATCCTATTTTATAGGATCTACTATTGGAGATGAATTTATCTTAAATGGGGGTTTAAATTCCTATGTGTCATGAAAAAATAAAATTTACACCTTCTATTGGAGATGTTCTGATTCAATGTTACTTAAAAAGTGCATGATAACAATGAATTTGGGCCGAGCGCCTTTACACTTGTATCTGGGCCTTTAAAACATAAAAAATTAAAATATTTCGGATGTTTTTGCTGTTGTACTCCCTCCATCCCAAAGAAAAAGTTATTATCACTTTCTATTTTAACCTAAACTAAGGTAGTATAAGTACGCACAATGTATAGTGATAAAAAGCACACATTTTAGAAGATCATTAATGATTCGACTCTTCTTTATCGCACAATTCGTGTTTTACCACGTCCTTGTATTTAGGTAAGTGTCGTGAACTTAGATGTTCATGACAAGTTGATGACGATAGTAACGCCATGATCCTCATGAATGAAGCCTCCCAGTTCTGAAGAACACGGTTTAATCGTTTAACCGATTTGTTGATTAATAATTTCTTAGATAAAACTGTTCATTGCAAACTCACTTGATTTATATAACACTACTCAACTACTACCTTAGATCTAACGGCTAGATACCCCCAAGTGGTCACATCTCAACCTTTTATCACAACTGATTACTGCCACTACAATTAAACTAAATACTACCAATTTAAGTAATACTAAAGCACTAACATAGAACATGATACGGACACCCTCCTCCCCACAGTCGGGTGCATGACAATACCTTCCCCTTCAGACCATCCTTGTCCTCAAGGATGAAACAAACTGAATGCCCACTTCCAGTAATCAACCCACAACAACACCTTTACAATTTAAATCGCCTGTAGCAAACGTTTAGCCACAAGGTTAAAAGAAGTTCCCTTTAAGGCCTATAAGAACTCCAACTCCCTTTCCAGCCATTAATTGACTATTTTCCTGCGCAATGTAATGAGCATACATGGGTGTGGTTCCTCCCTTAAAGTCAAACAGTGGACACCTCCTTGTGCTTATTACCCCAAGGTAAAGATGTATAGCATCTTTATAACCCCCAGTTTGATATTCACTCACACAAACATCCTTTTCCATGGCAGTCCTGTTCTTAGCTACAATTGAACGGTGTAGCTTCTCCACCTCTTCGTGAGCTATCAGAAATAATACACAGTTGATGAACGTAGCATCACAAGTTGCTGCGAATCTCTCCCGCAAGGAAACCATCAACATTAGCACATTTTGATTGTGAACCACCATGAGCCTGAATTGAAGCCCCATTATCCCTCGATCAAACTCAAACTTGATATAACTCCTCATTGGTTGATAGATTTTAGAAAACCTATATAAATAAACTGCAATCGCACGACGTCTAACTAGTAGACAACGGTAAATACATGTCGAACCCACAGAGAGCGGAAAAATACTGCAATCAATATATCTAATAAACTAATCAGAAATAATGTTTTTGGATTTTCAGAAATGCAAATAAACAAGAAAATAAATTAAACTAACAAAGTAAATCAAATGAGAGAATCGATAACAAAGTTTTTAGTATACACCATTATTTCTATTCAATTACTTAAATGAAACATAATTCTGAAATATTTATTTATTGTTCGTTCTATCGATATCACCTATTATATATATTGAGTCACAAATACCATTGGGACACCCTAAGCGTGGCACATCAAAACTCTACGTCTCAGCATACACCATCAAATTGCGTTAGCGAGAAAATTATACGAAACTAAATATAGGTTCACAAATAATACTTGCAATTCTAAGCATACCCCATCAAAGGATTTAATCCAAGTATGAAATATCAAATAATAATACAAACATATTTATGATCCTAACAATTATATGCAAATGTTATTGTATTGTATAGACAGGTGAAACAACAACTCATATTATCATTAAATCAATAAATGGTATTCAAGAACTAATCATATTCAAATTATAATAGTCTTTTGCTCAATAAATTAATTTAAATAGCCTATTACTCAAAGTGGTATCAACATAAAATCCTAGTTACAAATAAATTAGTAAAACATGACTATGGATTTTTCAAAATCCATCAAAAAATATAATAAAAATAGAGTAAAAAGATTAAACCGAGATTATTTGTTTTCCTTTACTATCTTCATGTCTATAAAAAAGTAACCAAATTTTTTTATAAAATAATTTAGGAAATAAATATGTGTATTTATATTAATGATGCGTATATCATAATTAAAATGGAACGGGTAACGAAAATCAAACTTGCATCGTTAGATTGAAAGGTTAAGGGTTATAGTCGACATCTATTCAGTCTTTCTTTTTGACGTCTCTAATTCAAAACCGAACATAAAACTTCGGTTTTATTTGGCTCCTTTATGGAGATCGAGCAACGGAAACGGCGTTGTCTTGTTCTTCTCTATATTTGCTCTGCTCCAGAAGACCGGTCTCCGCCTCCAAAACTAATCCAAACTCCAACGCGAACAGAGACCAAAAACTAAACTAAAAGAGCCCCCCACCTTAACAGCCACCCACCAGATCAAAGCCACCTGCTTCCTTCTCACTCCTCTCACCCAACAGTCAACCCAGAACTTGGTGTCTGCCTCCATCTTTCCCCAACCTCACTACAGCCGCCAACCCGAAACTCCCTTTCTTTTCTTTTCTTTTCTTTTCTGGTGTATTTTATACTCCCCAAAATAATTCCGTCTTAGAGCATCTGCAATCGTCGACTATTTTGACGATCAAAGACTGAATTTGATCGATAGTCGGCGAAATGCAGCCACAGTCGTCGATCAGTTTTAGTATTTAGTCGAAAAAAATCACTGTTCGAGATTATATCTCGTCGCTGATCGACGATGAAAAATTATAGTCGCGCGAAATCATAAGGCCTCGCCTGTCACCGAACGATTCTCCAAAATCTCGCTTAAAAATATGGGCGAAGAGTTGGCATTTCGCCATCTCAAGCGGGATACCAAAGTTCTGCTCCACCAGACGATATCCCAGAAGGTCGCCTTCACATAAGCGAGATTCTGAGATACCGCCCAAAATTTAAAAACCTTGTTTTGGATATGGGCGAAGTCCCATAATTACGCTTAAAAATTAAAATTTATAAATCCGGGAGTGGGCGAGGTCCCAAAATTTCGCCTGTATGTTTATTTTACAGGCGGTACATCACGCTCTCGCTTGTATCAGACGAAGTTTTAGTGGCTCGTCCGGCTATCCAAGCGATATACTAGTACTTCGCTTACCCCCAAACGATACTCTACGCCCTCGCTTGATCAACCACCGATGTTCTTGACCCGGATCAAAGATTAAATTTTTTGATCTTTGATCGATGGGTTTAATCGTCCCATTGTGAACGCCCTTAAAACCTAATCGATATCCTACCCCTTTTTCCACGTCCACCTTCTTTTACTTCTCCATTTCACGTCACCACCAGAAACTCACTCACCTCAGCACAAGACCCCACCTACTATTTCTCCTTCTACCGAGCCACTTCCAACACATGGGCTCCACTTTGTTTTTTAATCAGTTCCAAAATAAGAAAGTTTATGCCACGTCATCTTAACCACAGCCACCTGACCTCCTTTTTCTCATCTGACCCACGTGCTTCACTATCTATAATAATGTCCAGCCGCGTCCGGTTAACTTCACTAGTTCAACAAAAGAAAAATCCAAGATCTCTATTTTGTAATGTCCTCGTTCACTAATGTCCTCATTCACCTTTTCTCACTGGTCCATTTTCCACCGGACTCCGTAAATCTTCGATTTATTGTCGATTTAGTTTATTTGGCCAATTTAATTGTTACGTCAGGTTTTAAACATATAACCATAAAAATATAAAAACGATAATATTAATACAACATTAAATAATATAAAATATAAGATGGTTAAAATGTATAAATTGAGTATTTATTATTGGTAGAAAACCCAACCCATTCATCATTGTTGATAGCAGTAAAAGCATTCATGTTGAGCATAACACAAAAACGGAACCTCACGCATGACAAAATTTAGATATACCATTACTCCACAGATCATCATAGATGCAGGTAATGGAGAATGCAAAAATAACCCCATTCTTAAGAACTTGAAACCACTTCTAAATAGCGAAAGAAGCATTGTAAGAGAATGGAAATGGGACATCACTAAAATACCTTCTTTGTAAGGAACTGCATAAGCTTTCCATTTAGGAAATTGTTTGAGATCGGTTGACCGCCACTCTTGTTCTACCCATTGCTCTCCAACCTGAATGTTATAAATCCAGCTGACATTTTTCACACTGCACAAACCAGTTTTAATTGATCTGAATTTCCGCCTCAAGTACTCGACCCACATCAACACATTTAGAATTTGAACTACCACCAGCAAGACCTGAGTTCCCACTATCATTGCAATTAGTTTAGTCGAATGACTTGTCTAGGTGAGACAAAGAACCCCATTTCTGTCTGCCACTGAAAATAAGATGTTGACAATAGTAAAATGTGTGCAAAAAACTTAAATGGAAGTACAAAGATGTTATTATAGTTCCCACTGGCATCATACAACTGCCATATACTGATGAGACAGTTAGTGTCTCTTCCTCCAGGCCAGTTCGTACCAGGGTCCCTAACCGGAGGTACAGGGATTAGTATCATCACAGGTGTATTCTTTGCAACAAATAACACTTGCTGAGTCATTAGGACTTAGTCTTTCTTGTTTAGTTTAGACTTAGTCTTTATTGTTTTTGTTAAGCAAATAAGTGACCTTTCTTCATGGTATCAGGAGGACTTGGTCGAGTCAGTTTTTTACTTCCCAAGTTTGTAGGAACGTTAGTTCCATCTCTGCTATTTCAATCAATCGAAAAACCAAAAAGAGGGAGACTATCTACCCAAAGAAAACTACTGTGTTTAACAACATTCTCTTAGATTTGAAAAGGGACAAGCCAACACTGGTATCAGAGCAGTTCTTCAGTAACAATTTTTTCTATTCAATCACCAAGTCGCAAACATTCCACCAAAAAAATCAAAAAAGAAACCGGACTTGGAACGTACCACATCGGTGGAGTCCATGGCCAACAACAAAGAATGGATGAAATCCAAAAGATGAACATCGCTCTCAATGATAAATTCCAGGGACTGGAAAGATCGTTCCACATGATGATGGAGGAGATGATGACGCAAAATCGAGAATCGTTGAACGAGATGCAAACAATGATATCAAATAATCGCGAAGGAGGGGCGAGTGCATCATGAGGAAATCGACGTACGGAAGGGAGTCATCCGACACATCTCCAAGACGACAATACCAATCCTTTCGCCGATCGACAAACGCAAGCAGCACACAGACACGTGAAGTTGGAGCTTCCAAAATTTGATGGGGGAGATCCGACGGAATGGGTATGCAAAGCGAAACAATACTTTTCTTACCATGAAATACCAAGGGAGCATCGGGTTAGTTTCGCTTCATACCACCTCACGGAGGAAGCTAATGAGTGGTGGCAAGCTACTGTCAAGGCAATTGGCACACCAGTCGATCGTATTACGTGGGAAACGTTCGAAGAAGAATTCTGGGTTCGCTTCGGACCTACTGAGGGTGAAGATTTCGATGAAGCTTTCTCGAAAATTTGACAAAAGGGGACTTTTCGTGACTTCCAACGGGAGTTCGAGAGGTTAATCAACAAGGTCGAAGGTTGGTCCGAAAAGGCGTTGATTGGCACTTTTATGGGAGGGTTAAATAAAACAATCTCCGATAGCGTAAGGATGTTCCGACCAAGAACACTTAAAGAAGATATTAGGTTGGCAAGACTCAAGGATGATCAACTGCAAAAACAGAGAAGAACAAGTATCGGGAGTTTCGTCCCAAGCCAGGCACCAGCGACAACATACAAAAGCACATACAACCCTATCTTCTCACCCCCAGCGTTCCAGTGGGATTCACGAGACATCAACAACAGTTAACGTACCCAAAAGACTCAGCTGGGAGGAGTTAAAAAGAAAGCGCAGTTTGGGTCTGTGTTTTAGCTGCGATGAACGATATACACCGGGCCATAAGTGCAAAAAACCTCAATTGTTTATCATGGAGAGCGAACAAGATGAGGAGAACGAAAAGGCTAACGAGACAGATATGGAGACCCCTCCAGAGATTTCACTACATGCTTTCACGGGATGGATGGTACCACAAACGCTACGATTTTTATCTCGGATTCAGAATAATGAGATTGTAGCCTTGGTAGACAGTGGGTCGACGCACAACTTCATCAACGAGAAGATGGCTAGCAAGCTGAAATATGAGATGACACCGACCAAACCTTTCACCGTTCGGGTTGCTAACAGCGCAACACTAATATGCGATAGAAAATACGACGTCGTTCATTTTTAGATTGGTAGAGTACTCTTTACAGTGACACTTTTTACTTTGCCATTACAGGGTCTCGATATGGTCTTATGAGTTAACTGGTTGGAGCAGTTGGGACCAACACTTTGTGACTGGAAGGCTCAAACGTTGTCCTTCACGTGTGCTGGGGAAGACATTCAAATGGATGGCCTCAGCAATACAAAGACTCGAGCCATTGATCCAAACGAGTTCACTAAGGAAAGAGGACGAGACCATGCTATGTTTGCCATCTGCGTGACTCAACCAAGCGACCAACTAGTTGCGGTAGCAGGTGATTTACAAGATTTGATACATGAGTTTGACGAGCTGTTCCACACGCCTAAAACATTACCACCAAAGAGGGAAATTGAGCACCATATCACGCTACAAGAAGGTACGAATCCGGTTAATTTGAGACCTTATCGTTATGCATATTTTCAGAAAGAGGAGATCGAAAAGCAAGTGCAGGAAATGCTGAATTCAGGCATCGTCCTCCCTAGTGCAAGTCCATTCTCATCTCCAGTGATGTTAGTCAAGAAAAAAGACGGATCATGGAGGTTCTGTACGGATTATCAGGAAATTAACAATGCAACGATAAAGGACCGGTTTCCCATTCCTACTGTTGACGACATGTTATATGAGCTTCATGGTGCCAAATTCTTCACCAAGTTGGATCTTACAGCCGGATATCACCAAGTGAGAATGCACGAACCCGACATTCCAAAGACGGTATTTCGAATACACAATGGACACTACGAGTATCTCGTCATGACTTTTGGATTGTGCAATGCCCCATCAACTTTTCAAGCCTTGATGAACTCCATTTTCAGATCGTTGCTGCGCAAATCGGTATTGGTATTCTTCGACGACATTCTCATCTACAACAAGTCGTGGGAGGAGCATTTGCAACACGTTCACAAGTTTTTGAAATTTTACGGATGCACAAACTGGCCGTAAAATTCAAGAAATGCAATTTCGGGAAATTGGATTTGGAATATCTTGGTCATATAATTTCAGGAGAAGGCGTACATGTAGACCAGAAAAAAATCCAAGCCATGGTAGACTGGCCAACGCCTACTACGGTCACTGAGGTTAGAGGGTTTTTTGGTCTAACCAGTTATTACAGGAACTTCGTCAAAAACTACGGAATCATCGCACGGCCCCTGACGAATATCTTACGCAAAGGAAAATTTGAATGGAGTCCTGCGGCGACACAACCATTTGAACAATCAAGACGGCGGTCACTACTACTCCAACATTGGCACTCACATACTTTTCTTTACCTTTTATCATTCAGACGGATGCTTCAGGTGAAGGCATTGGCGCGGTTCTCTCACAAAATGACAGACCTATTTCCTTCATGAGTCGTACGTTGGGTGTTTCAAAGCAATCATGGTCTACATATGCCCGGGAAATATTGTCCATTGTGGTGGCAATCAAGATATGGAGGTCGTATATCCTCGGTCGTCGTTTTATCATACAAACCGACCAACATAGTTTACGTTACATGTTAGAGCAGCGCATCTTAACGCAAGAACAACAAAAGTGGATGGGGAAATTAGTGGGTTACGACTACGAAATCCAATACAGACCAAGGCAAATGAACTCATCCGCAGACGCTTTATCTAGCGTGACAGGGAGTCCGCAACTTAACGCCATTTTTATCCCTCAATCAAAGTTGTGGACAGACATTAAGGAACTCAGCAAAACAGATGCCTATATGATCCGTATAGGTGAACTGGCTACAATGAATCCAGGTAAGCCATATGAATGGAAGAACAATCTGGTTTGTTATCATAATCGTGTGGTAGTGCCTCCAGGGTCATGTATTATCACCACGCTACTTCACGAGCATCATGCCACACCGATAGGAGGACATTCTGGAGTTTTGCGAACTTACAAACGGCTCGCTAGACAGTTTTATTGGTCGTCGATGCATAAGACCGTAAAGGAGTTCGTGGCATCTTGCGATATTTGCCAACGTGCTAAATATGATGCGTTAGCACCAGGAGGACTCCTACAACCATTACATATTCCTTCACAAGTTTGGGAAGATATTTCTATGGATTTCATCGATGGGTTGCCGCGTTCGGAAGGATACACATCGATCATGGTGGTGGTTGACAGGCTTAGCAAGGTAGCCCATTTTGTGCCACTAACACACCCGTATCACGTCTGGTGGCTGCAAAGTTTGTAGACGCAGTTGTTCGACTTCACGGGATACCACGATCGTTGTTAGCGACCGTGACCCCATTTTCGTGAGTTTATTTTGGCGCGAATTTTGGAAGATTTCGGGAACAACTCTTAATATGACCACGGCATACCATCCACAATCTGACGGTCAGACGGAAGTAGTTAATCGATGTTTGGAACAATACCTCCGCTGTTGTGTTCACCATCGTCCAAGACAATGGAGCGGTTCACTACCCTGGGCGGAGCTATGGTATAATTCCACCTTCCACAGCTCCACCAGCACGACACCATTTGAAGCTCTGTACGGACGACCTCCTCCACCAATTCCAGCATATGATGTTGGGTCCTCATTGAACGATGAGATTGACGAACAATTTCAGAACAGAGATGAGTTGTTTTTGGAAATCAAAGACCATCTCAATCGTGCGAATAATCGGATGAAGCAATATGCAAATGCTAAACGACGCGATGTGATATTTAACGACAACGACTGGGTCCTTCTACGCCTGCAGCCGTACCGAAAACATTTGGTGCTCCGACGCACCTCTCAGAAGTTATCTCACACTTATTATGGACCATTTCAGGTTATACAACCTGTTGGAGCAGTTGCATACAAGCTGAAGCTGCCAAACAACACCAAGATTCATCATGTTTTTCATGTCTCCTTATTAAAGAAGTGGGTGGGTGCAACAGAACCAGCAATGGGCGCTTTACCACCACTACGAGAGAATGGTCACCTCATCCTTCAACCAGCTGAAGTCCTTCAACGTCGATGGATTTCCAAAGGTTCAAAGCGCTTCCAGGAAATTTTGATACGCTGGAAAGGGTTAAAAGTGGAAGATGCAACGTGGGAGGATGAGGAACAACTCACCACAAGCTTCCCTGCATTTCAATCCAACCTTGAGGACAAGGTTAGTCTTCAGGGAGGGGGTGTTGATGAGATAGTCAGTGTCTCTTCCCCCAGGCCAGTTCGCTCCAGGGTCCCTAACCGGAGGTACAGGGATTAGTATCATCACAGGCGTATTCTTTGCAACAAATAACACTTGCTGAGTCATTAGGACTTAGTCTTTCTTGTTTAGTTTAAACTTAGTCTTTATTGTTTTTGTTAAGCATATAAGTGACCTTTCTTCATGGTATCAGGAGGATTTGGTCGAGTCAGTTTTTTACTTCCCAAGTTTGTAGGAACGTTAGTTCCATCTCTGCTATTTCAATCGAAAAAAAAAAATAGGGAGACTATCTACCCAAAGAAAACTACTGCGCTTAACAACATTCTCTTAGCTTTGAAGAGGG
>JAJJMC010009994.1:4299679-4363488 GCA_023531435.1 Papaver californicum | reverse complement strand
CTTTCTTTTGTTGTGAGAATGCCTACAATATGCTTATGGACCTGAGTTACACATAACAGAATGGTCCCATAATCCCAGTTTGTATCAATGCAAACAGCCAAGCAAACCACTAAGATAACATTTCCCACACTCCATAAACCTGTAGCTTCAGTAGTCGTAACATGAGTTCCAAACCACTGACATAAACAAGCTAGAAAGTATTTAACATAATAAAAATTGAGAAAAACAACCCTATATGGCTGCATAATTTCCTTTATACTCTCTCTGCTAACTTGAATGGTGCTATAGACCCCATCTGAATTACTTGGACAGTTCCAGATCAAAAGAGAAACAAGCCTTCTCAAAATTGTGAGATAGGCAAATGAAACATGAATGGATATTTGAATTCTAGTAAAACAGTTTGTGATATGTTTCCATGTTCCTGTAAACCTACACTAACCTTCAACAATTCAGCACAAAGGACACTTGTAGCATTAGGTAAACCATGTTGAAGCTGCCAACGATTATCATCATCACCATTATGCAAACCCCACAGTACTCTAACCAACAAGATTAACAAAATTCTATTTCTCTCAGCCATTTTAGCAATGAGCTTCCTCTCATCAACCATTGCAGCAACATTAATACTTAAAAGAACAATCAATTGTATAGATGAAAATTCTAATTCATACCCAAATCTAAGAATCGATCGAAGAAGCAATTTACCATAAGAATTTGATGAGATAACGACACACTTACTTCGATCAAATAGCAAGCGAGAACCAACAAGATGGAGATAAAAACAATCCATATAGAGTAACTTGTTGTGGTGAAAGAACAAAGGGAGTAGCAAATAGTTAAACTCCTTCAAAAGTTTTGGCAGCATAATTCCATGCCCATGTTCAACAGCAGTAACCTTCAACAATTCACCAAGTAAAACTGCTCTAGGATTAGGGAAAGCAGGTAGAAGTTGCATGAGAGTATCAGTTCCACCACCAGTCAAACTCCACCCTACACTGTCAAGCATTCTTCCAGCAGTATTAGTGGCATTTCCATTTCAACCACCCTAACCAACAAGAGCATCAACATTCTATTTATCTCTGTCATTTCAACAAGTAGCCTACTATTATCACCATAGTCACATTCTTTAACCAGCACAAATAAAATCAAATATATAAACTGTAATTCTAACTCATACCCAAGTCTTGGAATCAGCTCATAACCCAAATCCCCATTGTACTTGTCCAACAAAATCAACCCGATAAGAACCATCTCACAAGAAGTATTTGTCTCCACACCAAATTTAAAAGTAGCAGCAAAATTAAAATACCCTTTAAGAACATATAACACTTTGCCACGATCATATATCCTACGAGAGTAATCGAAGTTAAGGAAGAGAAATTCAGCAACTATTAATTTGTAAATCAACTTACCCATTTTAAGTTGCAAGAGAAAATCATCTCCACCATAACCCAAGCTCCAAGCTACACTCACAGGCATTTTAACAAGCACTATCCACTCAGTACTAATAACATTATTCTTAGCTAACATACAAGCATTTGTTTCACTATACAACTCATCTGATTTATACCCAAGTTTATTAATGAGCTCATGAACAAAATTCTCTTTGTAGTAAGCCATTAAAATCAAACCCATACGAATATAAATTAATCAAAAGAAACCTATCAGAATAAAAGCCATACGAATTCCCCATAATGGTTTGAAACTCTTTTCCCCGATCAAATATCCTTCTAGTATAATCAAGGAGAAAAGTAAAACAATTCTTACCATGTAGCTTGGTGTGACTTAGTATCACCTCCTTCAAGTGTTCAGGATTCGCACAACTAACCTCAATTGTGTGTTGGTTATGGCTGTTGAAGCTTCTTACCATTTTAGTGACAACAATTTCATTTGGAGAACCCCTAATACAATTTGAATTACTTATTAACGGGTTTTCCCTCTTGTGGTTCAAGATTTATTGAATCTTCTTTTCCTTCGAAGAAAAATGAAGGAATCAACTTGAGGTTTAGAGAATCGTCTTGTGTTAAATCTGATGGAAGTGAAAAGATTTGGGTGAAATCAGTCACTTTCTCTGAAGTAATTGAATCTATTACTGATTCTTTGTGGACAATATCCTCAATAATCTCAGCTTTGTCAACTACTTGTGCTGCAGATGGTTGTAGCTGAGTTGATGCAGTACGTTTGTTGATTGAGTCCAACTGGTTTTCTGTGGTGAAAAATGAGAAGATCCATTTGGTAAAGATTATGTTCTCTATCTGGTGAGCTTCTATCCAGCCACAACTTTGTTTTCTCCAATAGCAGATAACCTAATCTTTCCCTTACCAAACTTGCCAACTCAGTACGAGCCAAGAATTCCTTCGTTGCAGAGTACGCACAAGAACTACCGGATGATATCAATTATCGTAAACTTAGATCATGACAAGTTGACGATGATATTAACTCTTTTTCTAAAACTGAGGAAGTATTTTATTAGATAACACTATTTATTATAAAATTATTTACATAACATTACTCAACTACTACCCTAGATCTAACGGATAGATAACCTCCAAATGGTCACATCTCAACCCTCTGTTACAACCGATTATAGCCACTATAATTTAACTAAATACTACCAACCTAAGTAAAAAGAAAGCACTAATACAGAACATGATGCGGGCACCTTTTGTTGGAATTAAAAGTGATTTATTACCAAAAATTGTTTTGTTACCTAATTTATCTTGATGGGACCAAAGGGTCACTAGCCTATATTAGGGTGGAAATAACAAATCCACTTTTCACTTCTATGTGAATGAGAAACCTTTGGTTTGTCCCACATGGGATAAACCAAGGATGAAGTCCATCTATATTACCACTAAAGTTGCTTCTAAGGGAAAAGATTTGTGGATTGGACATGGACTAAGGGAATGGGCTAGTGGGAAATTCGCACATGTGCGTGTGTTTTTGCATGAACCGGCGTGTGCCAGCGTGAGCCAGCGCATGCATGGCGTGTGCCTAGCGTGTGCCAGCGTGTGTCTATCAAGAGTCATTTTATTAAATTCATTTAAATTAATATTTGAATTTAATATTTTGAATTAAATGTTTGGAATTAAATATTTGAATTTAATATTTGAATTTATTATTTTTGAATTAAAATTTTGAATTAAAATTTTGAATTAAATTTCAGAATTAAATATTGAATTAAATATTTTGAATTAATTATTTTAACCATTTGAATTCTAAAACGGTTTTCTTCTCCTATAAAAGAAAAAGAAAAATCTCATTTTCATTTACCCCAGACGCAGCTACTATCCTGTCGTCTTTTCCCCTCTTCTCGCTTTGTTGTGCGCAATAGATTTATTTTTATCTTATTCTTCTGTTAAGTTCACAACGGGCCAACGAGTCTTGCTAACTGGGTTGGTATCAAGAGGTTTTATCCTGGATTCGATTTGCCAACTCTAAAAGGTATAGCAACACTTTTCTAAAGTGTACCTGGCAAATATCGAGTTAAGGGCAGTCTGTTGAACAGGCGACTCCTCTTATCTGTGTTTTGAGTGATTGTCTGAAAATGTGATATTTGCACTACGTTAACCTTTTCGAAGCTTCTGGTGTTTGGTTTGTTTCTTTGTTACAGGATTAAATTTTTCTCCAACAACTTTCTCCCCACAGTCGAGTACACGACAGTAAGAAACATATCATGACATAAGTCTTTCAAGGCACAAATATATTATCATTAAATACGAGCTCGATCATATGATTAAGTTCAAGCAACTATGACATGAGAGATGATGAGCGTATAATTAGTATATATTTACCGTTTTATCTATGTTTACTAGAACTTGTGAAATTCCATCGTTTTTGTGCTTTTATTGGCCGGATACATAAAACCCAGAGTTAGATGCGAAATATGGCTAAATGGTCGCCACAAACATTACTCACCAGTCACCAGTGTCGATCTCTACACGTATATAAGCTTGGAGGTTACATATCGGACGCATGTATTAAGTTGTATTGCTTATGAATTATGGCATTGCATTGGACAAAATAATTAAGTATCTAAAGAAAGGAGAACCCCCGCATAACGGTGAGAAATACAAAAAGGCCCAAGCTTAGTGGAAGAGAAGCGCAAGCAAGTGGAATGTGGCAATACCACAATAAGGATATACAGAGTTTAACCTCACTAATTTAGTATGGAGAAGAGAAATATTTTCTTTTACTTTTGGACGTGTGCTAATGGGCCTTTTTAGCTTCTATTCTATTAACAAAAGAAGTAGACTGTTTTGAGGCGTATAAAATGATTGCCTAGCTAGTGCAGGTCGATAAGGGGTATCCTAAGATTAGTTAAATTATTTAGATAACTTTAATTAATTTATCTATTTAGTTCTATAATTTATTTATTTTAACTTAATTTTTTTAAAATTTTAAATTTTTATAAATTTGTATTTATTTATTTTTTTAAACTTTTTTATGTTTAAAAAAAATAATTTTTTTTCTTCCTTTCTCTCTTCTCTAATTACCAGTCGAACCTAGGTCTAGGTTTTGTAAATAATGAAAAAAAAATTAAAAAAAAAAACTGAGATGGAAGAAGTCGCTGAGTTAGCTAGAAAAAAGAGGGTTCCATTGAAAGAACTCAAGAAAGATCTGAAAATGGATTAGCAACGATCTAAATTTAGGTTAGGTTTGGGGATTTCTTGCATGGATATGTATTATGATTTTTTGAGATTTCAATTGAGGAATTTAATGGCAGCAGAGAATTTAGGGTTCGTAGTTAGTGGTTGATTTGGTCGTATGAGAAGCTCTTGAAACGTGAATGGATATGGACCTGTTCTTGATTGTTGCAAACAAAAGTGATCTCAAAATTGGGATGATTGGTTGAGTTGTTGATACAGGTGATGCAAGTTGCATGGACACAATTGAATGGAGTTTGTTGTTAATGGTGGTTGGATCTGTAACAGTATTTTATCTTTAGTATTTCATGGGGTTTATGCCTAATTGATATGTGGGGTTTGATTAAAAATGGGTATTGACTGAATTATGAGCATTTCATTTCGTGAAATGTTAGCTAAACAAAGAAGAGGAAATTAGGGCGCTTGAGAAGATGGTGAAGGCAAGTTAGGTTATGTGATCGGACATAGAAAAGATGGCGAAGGGAAGTTAATTTTTTATGTAAATATTAGTAAATTTAAGGGTACAATGGTAACTTTAGTTAGTTACTAGATTTTATGTAATGTTTTTATAATTACTAAACAGAAGTCAAAGATTTAACATAGTCAACGTGGGTCAACGTCGATTCCAGGTACCAAACTCTAAGTTGGACAAAAGTTAGACCAAACGCTAATGTTGGACAAAACTCAAGTACCAAAAACCAATTAACCCTTCTTATTTTCTCGTAAGAGGGTATGACTTCTAATATTGAGTTACCTCTATCAGTTATATAGGTAGGAATAAGATTGATCAAGTTATCATGCTCTACAGTATTAGCTATGTGACTGAAATACTGAGTCAGACAATCAGCTATATATTTTCTAGAGGTCAGCCATTGTTGTTTCTTATTGTATATATCATATTTCTTCTTAGTCTATGTCTATTGTAGTCATAAATTTTTTGAGTGTTTTTATCTACTAAAGCAGTGTGTTGTTCTTTACTTTTAACTTTCCAAAATTCCTCATTTATTTTGTACCAATTGGTTAGTTCTTTTGCTATTTTGATTAGTTCCCTGGCTTTAATGTTAGGTGGAAGATTTTTATTGGGATAGTCTAGTCTAGTTTTGGTTTAGCTGATTTTTGCACTGATGCTGCCATAAATATTTATGTTCCATTTTTTCAGAATGTTTTTAACATTAGAAAGTTTTTAAGTAAGAAAAAAAGGCTAGGGATCTATTTATTTATATGTTTCAAGTTGCTTCTATAAGTGGTTTACATTGTGGAGGATTCATCCATGATCCAAAATATTTAAAAGGTTTTGCCCCATCATTCCAATTATTATGGTTGTTTAGAAAAATTGGGACATGGTCATTGGTTGATAAGGAAGGTGAGTGATGTCGCATCTAGGGAAAGTATTAATCCAAGAATTATATCCTGAAACCTATCTAATATTTGCTATATGAAATCCTGATTCTTTCTTTTGTTGTTCCATGTGAACGGTAACCATTAAATCCCATATCATTAAATCCTAGATAGCATATCTAGAAAGACATCAATTTCTTGTTGGTTGAATGGGAATTTGATTTGTTTTTCATTATCATATAGAACTATATTACCGTCTCCAATGATTAACCATGGTTCCCTAATGTTGTTAGCCATATCTCTAATTATTTTCCAAGATTCATACTTAGTTTTATATGGGCTACCATAAAAAGAAGATATGATCCAACTTGAGTTAATTATGGGATTAAAAGTTCAAGCATTTATTTGGTTGTGGTTGTAGTGTAAGATTATTAGGTTTAAATTTTGTTTCCAAGCTAGAACTAGACCGTCAGCAATACCTCTAGGTGGGACTATCAAGTAGTTTTGGAAGTTGAGTTTCTTAACAATGATTTCTCAATTATTTTTGTTGTTTTTTTTTTGAGAAATGAATAGAATGTCTTGATTTACATTCTTAAACATATCATTTAGGCTATAGTAAGTTTTTTTTCGATTTGTTTGACTTTTCTAATCCTTGGCAATTCCATGCTATTGTTCTAACAAATTGCCAAAAATAAAAGATTTGGGGATAAGTTAATTTAATAAGAATGTAATTGATACGGATGATAATAATAGTACAACTACAAATGTGAATTCTTACTGTATATTAACCAAGATATGTACTACTAGATTCATTACGTTTGAGAGCAATCATCATACCATGTTCAACAAAGATAAGCATGATAGAAATTGGAATACATATATAACGGTTGCAGTATATAAAATTTGCAGTATAAGGGGGAGAAGTTAGGATTACCTCATTGACGCTATGAAGGACAATTTTATTTTGAGCAAGAACCGAATCACCTTTAGTAGCTAAGATTGTACTAGAAATATTGAATCCGTCAAAAGAATAGTTTACTTGAGTGTTGATCAAACCAGAGTTGATCAACAATTTAAAGTTCCATATATTCGACATCTGTTGTTGAGAAAGGAAAGTAATTTAAAACAAATATTTTACAATCAGATGATTATCTTTCATTGTTTGGATATTTTATTTATTAATCTTTTTGATTCTCTCCTATATAAAGAAACACATGTTTCCCGACAACAAATATAGGTAGATAAAGAGTTTTAAAATTATTTCATAATTACCATATTTTAACTTATTGGAGTAGGCCTCAAATAATTGGAGTAGGCTTCGGTTTAGGCATGTTTGTTTTTCAGTCGTCTTAGTAACTAAATCCAACCCTGATATAGGTGGTATGAATAAATTTTTTGAATTGATTGTTTTTCGTCGTGTTTCCAGCTTTCAGCAATGCCCCTTAGTGAAGTCTACGGATGAATATGATATGGTGGGTATATCCGTGTGGTAGCTAAAAATCTAACTACCTACATCCAACCATTCATACATGAAAGGATTAAACTAGTAAGTAAAGAAGAACATAATAACATCACACAAGAGATATATGTGGTTCAGTATGATTACCTACGTCCACGGGGTGAAATGCTAGATCTTATTGAATATCAAATATTTACAAAGAGATGAATCTCAAGCAAAAACACCCAAGAACACTCTTAAGCTCAATCTCTTTCTCTCTCTCCAACTTACAAAACCTGCCCTTTTTCTCAGCCTAGTATAGTATTTATAGATGAGGTGCTCATACAAATTACATTGTTGGAAATATATATGCAAGTTGATGTAGGATGGTCGGGAGGTGTGGCCCGAGTCTTCTAATGTGTTATTCCCCACGTTCTTCGCTACTGCTCCCGACACGTTCCACTATTCCTCCTGATTCTTCTATGGTCTAGATCTGAAGTAGAGGTCATCCCCCGAACCTTGTCAGTCGCATTAAATGTTGCTGATCACATCACGCGTACTCTGTCGTTGCATTAAATTCCTTGTCTCCTCTTTCAGAATCGCCCGCTGATCTTCTTTTTTACTTTCCACGCATCATACTTCTGAGTTGATGGGGTAGATATCTAGATTACCGTGTTAGACCAAAAGGCTTTATCCAGTGCTTTGCTCTTATTCTATCTTCATGATTCTCTCTTCCCAGATGTTTACATGTGTCTTCAGATATTTTACCACTGTCATATGTATGTTTTCTTTAATGCGAAACAAATGAGTTTTTCAGCTGGTTAAAACTCCAGAGATGAAATTAAACAAGTCATCGAGATAAAAATACCCCTTGCATCTAACTTTTTTTTTCAAAAGATGATTGAGCTTTGGGGTTTACTAGCTAACCCTATGTCCATTTGTAAGATTCATAAATTGGATTTGTTTTGCTTGATAAGATTGAAACGTAAATAAGTGTGGAGATGAAGTGAGATAAAGTCTCGGAACAATGAACCAGTTGGATGTTTCAGGAGAGTAGAGAAAGAAGATTTTTCTTGTGGAATACTTTTTGTGGCCATAACTAGTCAAAATATGTCAAATGGAATTCTAAAGGAAGTTAGGGAGATATATCTGTCTATTTCTTTTCTTTTCTTTTCTTTTATCTTCTTATGAATTCTTTATAGCGCGTTTGGATACGAGAAGCAGAAGTCAGAAACAAAAATCAGAAGTAAAACTATTTTGCTTCATAAAAAATTAACTTTTTAACTTTTAGAAATCATTTTGAAATTTAATACCCAAACTGACTTCTGGATTTTCGACTTCTAAAAATTAAGAATTATTTTTTATATGCTATCCAAACAGACTGTTGGGATTAGTTACTAGTTCAAATTTAATACCCATTCCTAACTCTGTCCCATTAAGCCATCTCCGGTGTCTTCGAATATACTACCTCCGTTTTAGGAAAAAAATTACTATCACTTTTTCATTTTAACCCTAAAAATAGGCTAAAATGAAAAAGTGATAATAATTCTTTTCCTGAAATGGAGGGAGTATATAATATCTCGCTGAACGCGTGCACACCACCGCCACCCTTACCAATATGATCACATCAATTGCTTTAACATTACATTCATAATTGGCAATTTGGAAATTGGGTGATGATTCATTTCATACCACCACTATCTCCTTAACATCAACACAGAATAATAGAATAATAGAATTGGAAATGGACAGTAACCCAAAAACTGTCATGGGGTTGGATCCCACCAGGGGCTATAATCCTCCACTGGAAATAGGAGCGGGCGGATATAGGATCCTATATAACGGGCACCCAAATACTCGCTTCTCTCAATCACTACCCACTATTACTCACTGCAATATCTCCCTTCCATTTCTGCATCAAGAGAAGAAAATGTCGAACCCTAAGGTTTACTTCGACATGACAGTCGGTGGACAGCCAGGTGGACGAATCGTAATGGAGCTTTACGCCGACGTTGTTCCTCGTACCGCTGAGAACTTCAGAGCTCTCTGTACCGGAGAGAAAGGTAAAGGTAAGAGTAGTGGAAAACCCTTACACTACAAGGGATCTTGTTTCCACAGAGTGATTCCTGGGTTTATGTGCCAAGGAGGTGATTTCACTTTTGGAAATGGAACTGGAGGTGAATCCATCTATGGGAAAAAGTTTGCTGATGAGAACTTTGTGAAGAAACATACGGGTCCTGGGATCTTATCCATGGCTAACTCTGGACCTGGGACCAATGGATCCCAGTTTTTCATTTGTACTGAAAAGACAGAATGGCTTGATGGGAAACATGTTGTTTTCGGTCAAGTTGTGGAAGGTATGGATGTTGTTAGAGCTATTGAGAAAGTTGGATCTCAGAGTGGTAAGTGTAAGGTTCCCGTTGTTGTTGCTGACTGTGGTCAGCTGTGTTAGATCGAACGATCGACTTGTTTGCTAATAATATTTCCCTAATTATGTCATTTGGGTTTCATCTTCCTTTTTTTTTGTTGCGGTAGTTCCTGTGAATCTCTCTAATGCTGTTGTAATGGACTACTGGAGCTCAAAAATCTTGTAGAGAGAAACTACTACTGATACTACTACTACATGTCTTAATAAATAAATATCGGGTATTTTATTATTGTTAATGTTTGATAATTAGTAAATTACTGTGATGCTTTAAATGGAAGTGGTGTAATCAATCAGAAAAAAAAAAAAAAGTATAAGTGGTGTCTGTAAAATTTAAGCAAGTTAAGCTTTTAATTGTTTGCAACAAGTTACCAGTTTAAAACTCTTCAATATGGGCAAGGAGAGGTTACCTAAGCAGCAGTTAATGCGATCAAGTGATTGGAGAAAAACATGTACCGCTTCCTCGGTCTATCAATAGATATTGAAGTGTTAACGAGTTTTCTTTTCACGTCAACGACTTAGCTGTTCTACTGAAAAGGTGTGTGGCATGAATGTTCTAATCTAAGGCACTTACTTACATTGGCCCATCTGGTCGACATACTAAAGTATGGTAGAGGTGCCAGTATTTCTACTACAAAGAACCTACTACATTGGCCCATCCCTTCTCAAGGCATAAAAAGAAGAAGGAAAACATCATCACCATATTAGGCCATTGCACACTGTCTTTTTCTTATCTTGAATATTGCACAGTCTTTTCCCTATCTTGAATCTCTACATAGATTCTGAAATAAGTTAACAATCTTTGGCGAAGGTTTGGAAAAGCATTTCCAAAGTAGTGACCTCTCAGTCTTATGGGAGGGCTTTTTTCTCGACTGTCAAATGTCATTACTCATGGCATGGGCAAAACATTTAGAGGAAATGCAAAAATCTAGATACAAAATTGGCTCTAGAACAGTTAAAAGATCAGGAATGGAATTACTGCATACTAGGGGATGTATTCTTTAAATCTGGATATAATTTTGGCCCGATGGTCCGAATTAAATGAATAAGGGCTAAATTAATGACAATATGTAAAATAAATAAATTAATAAATTAATAAAAAATTATAGGCCATGTGGATACGCAAAACGGATTTTTTTGCTTTCGGATAATAAGGAAACGAGTAATAAGGTGGCTACCAATGGCTAACTTTTATAACCGTCGCACAAGGGCTATATATCCACCCTTCTTTATTTGTTTACCCACTCTTAACTCACTCCTCTCTGCACACCATTAATTTTAACAAATTTTTACCTCTTTCTATCAATTTAATATATGTTGTAAATGGATCCCGAATTACAAAATGAGGATGATACCAATATAGCTATAGTTATCCTCCAACAACAACAAACAATAACACATATATTGTTATATTTGGATGCGGAGTCAAAAGAAAAAAGAATATAGATGATAAATGCATGTTTTACTATATTTTGATGTTACTTCCATATTAGTATTTTTTTTTTCGTAAATTACTTCTTTTTTTTTTATTTTAACTAGGTTTTTTCAGTCCGTGGTGCAATACACATGCTAGTGTTATAAAACTACTTTTTCGTTTTTATATTTCTCTTTGAAATATGTTCAATTCCAATCAGTTGAAAGTGTCTAAATTTGAAACATCTTACCTTATTACGCTTTGGAAATTTTTTATCGCATTTCTCACTCGAATACTCGTCATCAATTGTTGAGACGTTCGATTTGAATTTTGAACATGAATCGTATTTCCAACCATCCGTCAGTAAAACATCAATGATTATTGTAACAGTGACTCAGATAAAGATGATTCCTCTCAATTTTCAGACGTAGGGGACTTTTGTAAACTCTTTTGTTACTTACTTTATATAAATTATATTTTTTGTATTCCCATTGTACTTTTGGTTAAATGATAATTGATTCATTCTTCGTTCAAATTTTTTTAGTTATGGTTTGTTTATTTTGTGACATTTGCACATGTTTTAGCTTCTTTATTTTTATCTCATCTTCTTTTAGTTTCAGCTAATTTTAGTATATGTTGAGTAAGTTTTTTTACTCAACTTTCAGCGGGTCGTTATCATATCTGGACGATGTCGTTCTCTGTTGTGTATTAATAGCATTCCTAATTGTGTACTTATACTTTTTTGTTCCCGGGTTTATTTTCAGCTTCAGCTCATAGCTATGCACATTTTATTATTTATTTTAACTTTTAGCTTCTTTACAATTCAACAGTTTCAAAGTTATATATTTTTTTCAGTTTGTTTCTGATCTGGTAGTTGAATTCTTAACTACCTAACCTATCTATGTTTTTAATCTGTCCATCTTATCATTGTTTCATATTTTTTGTGGCATTTTTCTCCTCACTAGGGACTACAGTTTCATCTCCTACAGTGGTGTTGTGACAGATCTTATTTCGAGGTACCTGGCCAGGGTCCCTTCATACTGTCAAGCTACTGGTCTGGAGTCGGGAAGATAGTACTAATATGGCTTATTCTCTTACCAGGATGGATCCTTTAACTCTTTTGCTTCTATAGTTGTTGGTCTTGGGTTTTGTTAGCTATTTAAACTTCATGACCTAGTCGACCAGTTAGTGTTTTTTTTTTTCCAACGCATTTGTTTTTTTCTGACATTTTGAAGGATAAATTTTGAGCATACTTATGATTCAAATAACCTCTATATTCCTCTTCTTGCTTTTTTTTTTTAATTATTATTTAAGTTATGATTACTTGATGAGATTTCAGAATTCATAATTGCATTTTCAGATAAATTTCATCTTTAGATTCATTGTGTTTCTTTTCATAATTGTTCATTGAATTCCTAGATTCATCTGAATTTACAGACTCTGAGGTATTTTCATCTTTATTCCTTTAACATATAAACAAATTTTTTAGGTCTTTAACATAAACTTAACTATTTATTTTCAGATCATAAAGCTAATAAGCTAGGAAGTTATAAAACTATAAAAGTTATAAAGCTAAAAAGTTATAGAGTTATAAAACTATGAAAATGTTTTGACGCTACTAAACTGCTGAAATGATTCCTGAGCTTTCAGATTAACCACGTTCAGGTGTTAATGTCTGTCTTTATTTTCAGTTATTTTTCATTTCTATTTCTTCTTCTTCTTCATTATCGAAGATTTTTGAGTTATTGAATTCTTCTTTTTAGCTATTACTCCAGATCTTATCTAACACTTCAAGTGTTTTGTTGTAGGTTAACTTTCCTTTACCAAATAGCTTTTATATGGCTCTTGACCTTGAAATGTACTTTCGTTCTTCGCATGTAAGAATGCTCAGAGTTTCAGCTTCATCTTGTATTCTTCTTTTATTGTTCGAACAATATTTTTCCGTTTACAAAAACTGAAAGTGTTAATTATCACTTTTCAACTGTACATATTTTTCCTATATGTGGCTTATCTTAGTTTTTCAAAGTCTGCTAATAATTTATCATAGTTGCTAGATATTTCATAGTTTTCTAGTTGTCGATCTTTTAATTGGACAACATTCCAGCTATTTAATTATATTAATATTTTTAGATGATTGCTGATGATTCTCTAGCTTTCAACTGGGAGTTTTATTTTTAGCTGAGATTTTGCTATCGCTCAGATATTTGATCTCTTTGAATTAGTGTGTGAGAGAAAGAGATTAGAGATTTAGTGATCAGAAATTGATCTTATTTATAATTAGGTGTGTCGTCGGTTTACCTTTTTTTTGGTGGCTCATACCTAACACAGATTTTCCTTTCTCTGATGAAGTATTTGTTAATTCACTCCTTCTTTACCCAATTATTACACATACTTGCTGATTTTTCTGGACGCTTTCACGAAACTACTAAATTTTACTGATGTTGCCATTTGAGAATTCTTTATCTAGATGTTTTCCCGATGATCCGCATCTTGAATGATGGCTTGGATTAGAGCTTTTTTTCTCTAGAAAATTTCTCTTAGGTTCTAGTTAATACTTTCCAGTTTTGAGTTTTTATTGTAGGTTTTGGCCCCATAGCTCCCAGGTTTTTGATTTCAAATCTCATAGTTTCAGGTGGTATTTCTCCAGCTTTTACAGCCATCACCCGTTGTTTATTCTTCGCTAGGTGTTCGGATATTACTTTTATTTCAGTTTTTTTATTCCCTTACCTGGCATTGCTGGTTTTTATGCCTCATGTTTCCTCATTGACAAGACAAATAATTATTTTCATACAACCTGACTTCCAGGTACGACATATTATCATGTTTGTTCATGATCTTGAGATTTCAAAGATATATGGAAGGTACAACTTGGAATGCTCACGTTGTATGGTGATCTGGAGTTCAGGACTAGGAAGGCTACATTCACTAAGATCGGTCTAGCTTTCACGGTTAGCAGTATTTCACCTATCGGGTAGGTTTTCAAGATATTAAAACCTACAATTGTTGAACCTTTGCTCTTCAGGACTCTTTCTCTTACCAATCCCATCTTTTCAGTTGCTTGAAGGTGAACTATATCGCATGTGGATCCTTGATCAATCAAAATTTATTACAGTCCCATCTATGTATTTCCAGATCAATAATTAGAGCATCGTTGTGCAGGAAGGCCACTCCAGTTAGATTTCTTGATGAGAAAGAGATATCAGTTGGTGAGGTATGCGGAGTTTCCCACAACTGGGATGTACTCCTGTCATTAAACTCTCAAAAAATTTCTTATTTCCCTTGAGTCATGCATTATTCAAAACTTTTATTGGAGACTTGCCTCCTGAACTTGATCATGCTTCCACCTGAACAAATTCTTTCAGTTGACCATCTTTTATTAGCTTATCAATGAATCTAATTAAATTCTCGCTTTCATTTATATGATGGCCTCATGATAGGCATAATATGCTTTTCATTTTCCTTCATTCTTCATCTTGTTAGGGTTCACAAGCTTGTCTCTCATATACCGGCGAACTGATTCAGGTGTTGTGTACAACTTGGTGAATGTCTGAGATTCTTCTTTCCACCTTCTGTTAGCTTCTTCTCTGAAATTTCTCATATTAGCTGGTTGTTCTTCATATTTGGGGAGTAGTTTCTCTTCATATTCATATCTTGATTTGTTGAATAGACTTTATGCTCAGATATATATCTTGTTCAAACTATCTTGATTTTGTCTCACGAACTTTCCATCTTTGCTGTATGATTCTTCTAGAGAGTTGATAACAGTTCCTTCCAGCAAATAATTCTTATTTCTCCTTGCAGCAGTGCTTTTTTTTTTAACATGACACATATCACTTTCTCGTTAGTTTTGTCTACAAATGCTGTAGCTGATTTGAATCTTCTCAGGAAGTCTGTAAAGATTTCATCATCTCTTTGTACCACTCCTACCAGTTCTCCTGATACATCTTCTTTCCTTATGTTGCAAGAGTAGTTTTGGATAAGCAATTCTTTGATATCTTCAATTTTTGCACTTAATTAGGTGGAAGATACCTGAACCAAATTAGAGCATCGTCCTATAGACTTGATGTGGAAAATCTTGCCATGATTAGTGTATTATCCAGGTGCAAAACCATCATTTGTTCATAATAGAAAAGATGCTCATTTGGATATGTATCTCCTTTAAAGTAAGAGAAAGATGGTAGATGAAACTTTTTAGGTAATTTGCATTCTCGGATCTGTTTTGGCAGTGGTCCGTCTTGTAGTCTGAAATGGGGGATCACTTTTTGGATTAATGGGTAACATTCTGATTTTGTTTTCTTGCTCTTTGAATTTTCTTTCTAACCTTATTTCCATGGATTCCCTAAATGAACTGAAAACAGTGGTAACTTCGTCCTATTCAGATATTCACACGACCAAGAGGTTTGGTTATGGTTCTAAGATAATGTGTCTAGGTGGAATTCCATGTTGGTTAGAAGTGAAATCTTGTATGACGGACATGATTGATCATGTGGGTAATTACGAAATTCAGGTAACAGTGGGATGTTGACAGAAAGACTTTACGAAGCATGTGTTTGAGTTGTTGGTTGAGATAATGCTGGTTGAGATAAGACTTGTTGAGATGTTGCTGGAATTTCTAGCTATTAACTTTTACAGCTAACATGTTGATGGATCTGAGGAGTTCTACCAACATGTCTTGTTGAATGTTGATTGTTGCTTGTTGTGGTGTTGGTGGTTGTCTGGTTATTTCTTTTTCAGTTGCAGATGATGTAGATCCAAACTACACCATTTTGACCTTTTTGAAATGGATATATACGTCTCCCTAATTTTAAGCGATGTTTAAATCCGTTGCGATAACGGCCTAGCAAATTTTTACTATGATTGTGCAGCGATAATAAACGTTGCTTAATTTATTTAAAGCTACGCATATATACATTGCTTAAATAGCTTTGTATACTTTGCTTAATTTTATTTAAAGCAATATCCGTTGCTAAAATAAGAAACGAGAAATTAAAAAAATAAAAATATTTCTAATTCTGTACTTCAGTTTTACAAAAGTATAAATAATAAATTCCTGGAACAGATACAGGTTTCTAGTGTAAATTCCTTAACCATTCCAATCTCAATTAAAAATGAAACCAGCAAGACAAATCCAATCAATCTATTTCACTATCACATATGAATCGATTTCAACAATTCAAACCCAAAAATTTAAAGATAATAACATTTTACTCATCATCCTAATAATGGACAGCACAAAAGTTTGCATAACCTTAGCAAACATTGGTAGACTTTCCCACTCCATTAACACCAACAAAGGTGACTTTCCCCTTCAATATCCAGTTGCATGCGCAATCGCTCAAGTTCAAAGAGAAAGAATGTCAATGAAAACACGCAAAGCATGACCAGCTGACATCACTGTTAGAACAGGATACTACCCGTTCTTCGAGAATGCTTCATTTGGCTCTATCTTGACACCAAAATTTTAAAAAGAAGTTGGAAAAGTTGGAGTAAGAAGAGAAAGGAAAAGACAACAGAATACTCGATACTTAGTTTATTTATTTTTTGATTAGTTAACTTAGTGGTCATGTTCTTGACGTCTAGGTATTAAGACTACTTACTCTGTTGAGTACCACAAATAATCCGAAGCATCTCTTGTCACATTTATCTGCTCCAACAATCCACGTGTTGTAGCTGAATTATTATCGTATGCTGCAGTCTCTTCATTATATGATTGCCAAGCAAACCCGCTGCTCACTGGTGTCATCTTTGCCTCTGAACTTTGCGCCCCAACCTGTTTAGAAATAGATCATATAACAGAAAGCTCAGTGTTGGGTGAAAAAGAATGTCGCATCTCTTAATATCATCGCATATTTTTGAGAAGACAAAGTTTTCTTTTAAAGTTTTAAAACGTTCAGTGATATTTATTGATGGTGGGTTTTTGATAAATAAAAAAATCATAATATTATTTCTGCTCAATTACAGAAATATGAAAATATATATATATATATATATATATATTTTGGACCGAGATCAGAATTATGAATATGAAATATTACTTACATTCCACAAGAGAATTGATAATATATATTCATTTTATGGATGCAGAAACCATGTATCCCTTTTTAGTGTACCCGTGAAATTTCAGAGCCTTATGCAACAAAAACCTCGTTATTTCATGTGCATCAATACAAACTACTTGTATAAAATAGAACATGCTGATTATAAAAATCGCGAATATTCAGAATAAAGGAAGCACCATATTCGAATAAAAGCGCTAAATAGATACATACTTGCAGAGTTGCATCAAACACAATTTCAAGATTGCACACTTCCACGGCTAAATCTCTTGAAGGTGTTTTGTATGCACTGCACAAAAATTAGGCATAAATGTCAAAAATTAAATCTCACAAGACTGAAAAACTCTAAATAGACAATAATCATGGTCATGGCATTAGTCAATGTCAATAAATAAAAAACATATATGCATAACCCTAACAACAACAAATACAGGCTATAGTAATCCCTAGCCACACTTTTAACACAATTGTGTCAATGCAATAAAGTTACTAAGGCCCCGAAGATACCAAAGCCATGAAGCCACGATAAGTGCTAGTCGCAACACTAGAAGAAGTGGGCCACAACAGCATTGGCGGAAAACACTCAATGTTGCGCACCCGAGCTCCGCTGCTGGGCCCCCAAACGCTTCTGCTGCACTCTCGAGCTCTGCTGCTGGGTCCCCAAGCACCTCTACTGCGCTCCGAAGTTCGCTGCGGCCCCATGCTCCAATGTTGCGCACCCGAACACCAATGTTGGGTCCCCAAGTGACTTTGCAGCGCTCCCAAGTACGTTGATGGGTCCCCAAGCGCCTATGTTGCGCTCCTAAGTTCTCTGCGGCCCCAATCGCCAATGTTGCGTCCCCGAGCACCAATGCTGAGTCCCAAGCGCCAACGATGCGCACTTGAGCACCACTGTTGGGTCCCACGCTCCATTGCTACCGCGCCACACTTTTTTGTTGCCGCGTCATTCCTTTATTTATGCTAGCATCAATCTCCCTAGCTAGCACTATTACTTAAGTCATTACTATGACAAATTTTGGCATAAAATCCACTAGAAACATTATTTTAAAACAAGGCTCATGGCTTTGAACCATAACCCCACTAACTCTTACGAGACATCAAATCATATTACGATAGGGGGATAAAACATGGGGTTTGGTCTGACGGTTTACAACAACATGGGCGTGGAAAACACCCCATGACAAGGAAGTTATAAAGTAAGTGGTAAGTTTAGGTGGTTGAAGAGATGATGGAGTAATAATATGGAAGATTCCAAAACTTCCCATTACGAGGTGGACAGTTATTCCGACAACCTCCACTTCTCCATTTCCCCACAACTATCACTATTTTACAAGAAAAGTGCGTGGTCTCAAATGTTATAAATAGGCTGCTTAGCCAATTCCAAAAACAGTACAATGTGAGCCAATAGGAAAGAAAATAAGCCACGGACAGAGAAGAGATAGAAAATCATTCTCAAGCTCTGCTATTTTTCTACCACAACACACAATTCTACACACAATTCCTTCAACTTTCTTTGCTTTCCTCCCTTAAGATCAACCCATTTCTTCTCTTTGTAACCGAAGCAGAACAAATACAAACATCCTATTTGTTTAGATTTGTTTTGTACGATTTTGAACTTCGAACCTACAAAAAGTGCTTCAACAGTACATTGTTTTGCCTAGAATCAACCTCTCTTTAACAAAATTCAATTCTTTTCTAGATGGTTGGCCTTAGGTTAAATTCAACTATAACCAATTCCAATATTTCCCTTGTCAGTATTAATGGTGATGTTCACAACTCCTCTCCAACAGTCAACGACACCACCAACTCACATCTCGCTAACGACATCACCGAAGTAGCCGAAACTCCAGTCACTCTGGATGAACTAATGCAAAAAAAGAAATCTCAAGCGAGAATCTTAGTAAGACTTGAAGATGCGGTAGGGGATCTATTCTCCTCCCTTGTCAAATTAATAAAAGAAGTAGGGTGTCGTAGCGCTTTTGAACGAGGCCCAGGTTCTACAGAACCATGAATAGATTTCTCGACTTGTGATTCCCCACCATATAATATTGGGAGTTTCACTAGTACAGAAAAACCCGTGGACTAAGAAGCCACGTTTCTGATCGAGAACTTGTGCGAGCTTTTCCACTTTTCCAAGGATCAACGTGTCGACACCTTTTCTTCTCTCAACCGCATAGTCGTAGACACACATTTTATGCCATCCCCGATGGAAATAGAGACAACCACATCAAACGACCCAACTATAAATAATATCACGTTCACTGAGGAAGACATAATGGCATAGGAAGGACACAACTGAGCCCTGTACGTCAGCGCTCACGTCAAAGGGACCGATTTTAAGATGGCGCTTATCGACACAGGAGCAACTGCTAATATCATTATACTTAATATGCTCAAATTCGTACAAGTTCCCCAGAATAAGATAATACAACATCCATAATAATGAAATATTTTGAAGGTAACCGCACTAATTCCTATGGCCATGTTTATTTAAATTTACAAGTCGGTCCCATCGTATCCAATGTGAAATTTCACGTTATCACGAAAGAACATGAGTACCATATGATACTGGGACACTCATGGTTGCACGACAACAATATTGTTCCTTCCACCTACCACCAATGCGTGAAAGCAGTGCTGAACGGGAAGATCATACGCCTAACAACGTCGCCATCACCCTATACTCCAATATATGATGCTGAGCTCTTCAAACCAGAGGAGGATGTCGTCAAGTCATCCAACAAGGTCTACAACAAACTATTACCTGACTGGGCAACGATAGCGGAAAACCCATCAACCTTTGCTGCAAAAGCCGGAACACTGGAAACGACTTCCAGACCCTCCGGATACTACTATGGCACCTCCTGCACTGCAAATCCTCAACCAGTTAAGAAATTTCATAATTTATGGCTAGTTACGACAACGAAGGAAAAATGGTCTACCTTCGCAATCGATGTTAGCGATTAACATGGAAGACAATCAAACTCGCCCACAAATATGTAGCCACAATGAGGAGCAATATCATGAAAAAGTCCAAGATGCACCGTGACAATTACAAGATGGTACAAACACCACAGCTGACACACTCGAAATTATCAATCTAGGAACGGAAGAGAATCCGCGACCAGTTTCAATCATCTCATCCTTAATACCAAGAAAAAAGTGGGGATCGTCAATCTACTCAAAGAATACCAAGATATCTTCGCCTGAACTTACAAAGAAATGCCAGGGCTAGATTACAAATTGGTCATTCATCACTTACATGTCACACCTGACGCCGAACCAGTCGAACATCAACCCATACAGTTCATACACGAAGTTTGAGGAGCAAATAAGGAATGTGATTCAGAAATTATTATCAACAAGCTTCATCAAACCTATCCAGCACCCCACATGGTTGGCTAATGTTGTCCCCGTCAAGAAGAAGAATTGACAAATAAGATGTTATGTGGACTTCAGGAATCTGAAAAAGTCTTGTCCCAAGGATGACTTTCCTCTCTCAAACATTGACATGCTCGTAGATGCTTCTAGCGAGCATGGCATGTTTTCATTCATGGATGGATACAACGGCTACAATCAAATAAAGATGTACGAATATGATGCTAAGAAACCGCATTTCGAACTTCTATTGGGAATTTCTACTACACAGTATTGCCCTTCGGATTGAAGAATGCCGGTGCTACCTATCAAAGAGCCATGATAGTAATTTTCCACGACATGATGCACAAGCAAGTGGAAGACTATGTTGACGACGTGGTGGTATATCTAAAACCAGAGCATCCCATGTAAATGTTTTACGCCAGGTTTTTGAGAGGTGCCGTGAATATCATTTGAAGATGAACCCTCTGAAATACGCTTTTGGTGTATCCTCTGGGAAATTCCTGGGATTTCAAGTAACAACAGAAGGAATCAAGGTGGACCCGACTAAGACATAGGCTATCACCACCATGCCACCGCTACGCACTGTAAGGGAACTCAAGATCTTCATGGGAAAGGTATCGTGTATTCGACGTTTTATTCCTGGACTAGATCAATTAGTTGCTTCATTTACACCCCTGCTGAAGAAAGAGGCGAGCTTTGTATGTTCGTCTACACAACAAAAGGTGTTTCATCAAATTCAACAGTTGCTGCTATCCCAGCCGTAATGAAGTCTCCAACTCCGGTGAAGCCATTATTCCTCTACACATCCTTCAACGAGGTGGCCATATGAGCCTTATTGGCTCAAGAAGACGATATGGGGACTGAATATCCCATCTACTATCTCAGATGCACACTAAGAGACGCAGAGCTGATATATCCTAAGGTCGAGAGAGCATGTCTATCCTTGGTACATTCCGTTCAAAAGTTTCGACATTATCCACTGGAAAATAGAGTAGTGATGATGGCTAAGGACGACCCGATAAAAATTTTACTATCAAAACCCGCTCTCATAGGACGAGCGGCCAAATGGTTGCTACAAATGTCATAATTCAACATATCATGTGTATCACCAAAAGCGATAAAAGGCACAAGCAGTCGTAATTCTACTTACATCTTTTCCAGGATAAGATGATATAACAACTCATGAAGACGTACCCGGAGAATTCCAAGACATCTCACTTACCGAAGAAGAACCATGGTTGTTATATTTCAACGGCTCTTCTATCTCAAGAAACAATACTGGAGGAGCCGGTATGTACAAGTTTCACTAACAAGCGAAGTATTTCCATATTCATTCAAGCTAGATTATAAATGTACTAACAACTCTGCCGAGTAGGAAGCATTTCTGATGGGATTATCACAAGCACCACAAGCTGGAGTGGCACGTCTTGAAATAAGAGGAGATTCGAAGCTAATGGTAAATCAGACGAATGGTGTATACACTCTAAATGAAGAAACACTGGCCCCATACAGGACTGAAGCATAAAAACTCTTAAATCACTTTGTTGAGGTGACAATAATACATACGAGACGCACCAATAACAAACATGCTGATTTTCTGGTGACTCTAGCCTCAAAACTCCAATTCAAATACTCAGAAGAAACCCTAACTTTGCAAAGGCGATCCATGCCCTCAACTTGGAAGAACAATCCTAATAAGGAACAAGCCAACAACTGGAGGACACCTATCATTCGAGAGCTCAACAACTCGCACATTCAAGGGAAGGTCAGTCTTAAAGAATTAAAAATTTATTCCTACTGCATGGAATGTTATATCATAAAAATTTATATGGATCCCTGTCAAGATGTATGGGAAATGATGATGCAAAAGGACGACTTAATCAAGTTCACCGGGAAATGTGTGGTCAAACACTAGTGATAACCTTGTATAGACGTCTTCAACATCTTGGATATTACTAGCCGCCATGGAAGCCCAATCTAGATCATTACAAGGGTCTTACTCTAATTGTCAGTCCCACCACAACAGTCAGAAGTACTGACCATACACAACGCTGGGGACTGGCGGGACCCTTATATCAAATACCTTCGAGAAAATATTGTACCTCAAGAAAAACGAGAAACAACACATTTAGTCCGAAAAGCCAAGAGATTTTTCTTTCACGAAGGAATACTCTACGGAAAAGCTTTGGTGGAGATCTCTTGCGATGCTTAGCGGAAGAAGATATTCAGACTATCCTAAAAAAAGTACACGAAGGGGAGCACCAGGGCAAGAAAAAATTATTTCTCCAAATTTATGAGAATTATTGTTGGCCGACCGTGGAGGACGATGCGTCTTCATTTGTTCATAAATGCCACCAATATAAAATCCACGGCAATCTCATTCATACACCTTGCTTCCCTCTTTACTCAGTAAGTAGCCCTTGGCCATTCTATAGTTGGGGATTGGATCTCATCGGCAAAATCAATCCGTTCTCGTCAAAGCAACACGAGCACATACTCACTTCCATAGAATATTTTAACAAATGGGTTGAAGCTGTACCTCTCAGAAGCACGACTAGAGCAACCATAGCAGCCTTCATCAAAGAACACATTATATGCAGATTTGGAATACCAAAGCACATTGTAACAGACAATGGTACTTCATTCGCAAATAAATGCGTGCGAAAGTTACTCAAAATCTATGGCATCAATCAAGTATTCTCTACGCCATACTACCCTCAAGGAAACGGGAAAGACGAAAGTACCAACAAGACTCTCATCAAAATTTTGAGTCCTCACGTGTATGATCATCCAAGAATATGACACGAGCAATTGCGTATGACCTTGTGGGCATACAAAAATTCTATGAAGAATGCTACGGGAACTTCACCATGTTCCCTTGTAATGGAGATGACGTAGTCCTACCAGTAGAAATTAAAGTCCCATCATCTAGGATCGCAACAACAAGTGGAGTTTAGTGGGACGAATCTGAAATACCCAATTCTCAAGTAGCGTATTTAGATGTACTCGAATCCATACTGGATAAAGCATAAAGATATGCGGAGATTTATCAACAGCGGGTAACCAGGGCATACGACAAGGTAGTAAAACCAAGAGTATTTCAGATAGGGGATCTAGTACTTAAAACCTCTAAACATATTCGACAAGATATGTCTGCTCCAAAATTTGCTCCGAAGTGGGAAGGGCCTTACGTGATCTCAAGGCCATGCCAAGTAGATATTACGAGCTCATTAACATGAATGGAGAAGTTGTGGGAAAAGTCATTAATGGTAAGTGGATCAAGGCATACTACGTCTAAAACGCTTTTTTATCACCTTATCCATAAGTTCAAAACATATATTGAACTTTCAAATTCAAAACCTATCACATCCTTCTGAAACATTTTTTATTCAAACTACTCAAAACCCAAAAAAAGAGAGGAAAACAACAAGAATAGTCCATCGCTCTACCTATGGCTCAAAACAGATCTTTGAGCAAATGATACCTAGGATGGTGAAATTTTCCCAATCTTTCATCGTACTTCTCTGAACGAGTTTGCAGATCTCGAGCTATTTCATCAATATTGGTCGATTCTTCCTTCAAAACCTTCCCTTCTCCTAAGGGTGCTGCGTGAGCCTCTCTGACACTCTGAAGATATTGACATAGCCAGCTTACATTAAAACGAAGGCCCTCGTAAGTAGTCATCCTCTCATCCCATTCCATAACCTACGAGTCTGTATTACTATATGGAGGCGCATCATTCATCTCAGAAATAACCGGGATAAGCCCTGCGAGCTGTCACATGTATGGGAATATAACTCTTAATCAACTCAGTCGTAGAAATATGCCTATATTTCTTCCATATTTTTTTGTACATAATATTTCGGCACGACAAATCCTCCCATTGTTTCATATTTTCGAGAAGACGACTCCATTTCTAACGTAAAAGGGAGCCCAACTTTAGGATAATTATGAACGGAAAAACCCAAATCAGCAAGGGAATCCATGATGCTAGGAAAACACTTAAAGCCAACATTAACGTTCGCTTTATCATTCGCCGATACAATTTCTTCACTCTTCATAATTCCTACATGCCCAATCTCGATCTTCTGTTACAATCACATAATCAGTAACAGTCGAAAAGAGAAAGTGGACAGTTTTGAAGGGAGACATATGCTAACCATTTCTTTGACACTCCTGGTCTTCACACGTCGGGGTGGTACCTTCTTAATTTGAGAAACCTAGAAGAAAACCATAACAATCACATAATTTTCTCAAATCTTCATAATAATCATACATATGCGAATAAATCAGAAATCAATAGAAACTCACTAGATTAGCAAGCCAAGTAGCACGTTTAACATGAGAGATGTTCCGATTCGAGCTGCATTCGCAGTCAGACATGACGCAATTGCAGAGTAATGATATTCTAAGCTTCATAGAAGAATGGAAGTGAAAAGGGTTAAAATCATTTATTTATTTAAATAGGTAAAATTGGGAAACCCTAATATTCAGATATTTGGAATTTTCTAAAGTTTGTCCCGGGGAGAATGGATCTAAGTATGATAATGACCAAGACTCCAAAACTAGCCGTTGTTAAGAGGAGATGATGGGTCCCACCAGATGTCCATCTTAAACAAGTACAACTTGTACAACTTATCCACGCCTCAATGCGGCAAGGATCACAGCCGTGACTCCTCTACGCTCACATGGATGATCACCCTTGTCTTGTCCAGAACCACATGCTACAGCTAAAAGTCGTTGGTGTCATAGGAGTTAGCGAAATAAGATCTTCTCAACAAGCTCATACTGACATAGCAAATTTATTACGACATTGCAGTAAAAGATACATAGTCATTCTTAATCTTCTGAATTATATTTATTTGAAGCTTTTCTAGCGTCGATACCACCATGTAGTGCTTACCACGAAACATTACTATCTCGCGCTAAGCAGGGGACTTAATGTTGATGGTGGGTTTTTGACAAAAGAGAAAATTGTAATATTATCTCTGTTCAACTGCAGAAACATGAAAATGTATACATAAATATATATATATATTCTGGCCCGAGATCAGAATTATGAATATAAAATATTGTATTACATTCCGCAAGAGAAATGGGAATATATATTATTTTATGGATGCAGAAACCCTGTAGCCCCTTTTACGTGCAACCATGAAATTTCAGAGCCTTATGCAACAAAAACCTCGTTATTTCATGTGCATCCATACAAACTACTTGTATAAAACAGAACATGCTGGTTATACAAAATCGTGAATATTCAGAATAAAGGAAGCACCATATTCGAATAAAAGAGCTAAACAGATACATACTTGCAGAGTTGCATCAAACACAATTTCAAGATTGCAAACTTCCACGGCTGAATCTCTTGAAGGTGTTATGTATGCACTGCACAAAAATTAGGCATAAACGTCAAAAATTAAATCTTACAAGACTTTAAAACTCTAAATAGACCATAATCATGGTCATGGCATTAGTCAATGTCAATAAATAAATAACATATAGGCCATAGCCCTGGCAACAACAAATACAAGCATTTCTAACACAAATGTGTCAAAACAATAAAGTTACCAAGGCCCCGAAGATACAAAAGCCATGAAGCCACGGATAAGTACTAGTCGTAAAACTAGAAGAAGTGGGCCACAACAGCATTGGCTGCAGCGCATGCGATGCCAACGGCGCTAACGCTGTTACTGCCACACTTCAATGTTGCGCACCCGAGCTCCGCTGTTGGGACCCCGAGCGCCTCTGCTACGCTCCCAAGTTTGTTACTTCCCCACACTCCAATGTTGCGTACTCGAGCACCAATGCTCGGTCCCATATCGCCTTTGATGCGCTCCCAAGTCTGTTGCTGGGTCCCCAAGCGCCTCTGCTGCGCTCCCAAGTTCGGCGGCCCCAAGCGTCAATGTTGCGTCCCCAAGCACCAATGCTGAGTCCCAAGCGACAACACTTCATCTCAGCACCACTGCTGGGTCCCACGCTTTATTGCTACCGCGTCACACTCATCTGTTGTCGCGCCATTCTTCTATTTATGCTAGCACCAATCTCCCTAGTTAGCATTATTACTTAAACCATTACTAAGACAAAATTGGCACAAAATTCACTAGAAGCATTATTTTACAACACGACTCATGGGTTTGAAGCCATGACCCCACTAACTCTTACAAGACATCAAATTATATTACAATGGGGGGATAAAACATGGGGTTTGGTCTGGTGGTTTACAACAACGTTGGTGTGGCAAACGCCTCATGACGAGGAAGTTATAGAGTATGTGGTAAGTTGGGGCGGTTGAAGAGATAGTGGAGTAATAATCTGGAAGATTCCAGAAAATTTCCAAGATGAGGTGGACGATTAGTCCCACAACCTCCACTTCTCCATCTCCCCACAACTATCACTACTTTACACGGAAAGTGTGCGGTCTCAAATGTTATAGATAGGTTTCTTAGCCAATTCCAAAAACAGAACAATGAGAGCCAATATAAAAGAAAACAAGCCACAGACGGAGAAAATATAGAAAATCATTCTCAAGCTCTGCTATTTTTCTACCACAACACACAATTCTACACATGATTCCTTCAATTTTCTTTGCATCCCTCCCTTAAGATCAACCCATCTTCTCTCTTTGTAACCGAAGCAGAACAAATACAAACATCATATTTGTTTAGATTTTTTTTATACGATTTTGATCCTCAAACCTACAAAAAGTACTTCAATAGTACATTGTTTTGCCTAGAATCAATTTTTAGGTAGAAACAACATCCAAAGAGCTCAGCTATAGTTCGGTACTGACCCTTGCAGTGTTGAAAACAATGTTGTTGCAGTCTGGAAGAATGTTGATAGACCAAGGAGGAAGGTTGTATTTTAAGCCTCTAAAGGAAACTGTTACTTAGGAGTTTGCATCATTGTTTACAAGGAATGCAGCACAACCTCCTGCCTTGTAATTGAAGACATGATCCTGAACAAGAAACAATTGCGAAAAGTGTTAGTATAGGCATTGTTTCTATGTGGTTTGGATATAAGTATAAAAAACAATGAGACAAACCTCTTGATTGCTCCCAAGAACTATTTTGGTGGCTTCGGAATAAACTAAAGCTGGTTCACAAAGCTTAATTGCTTTATGAAGATCCCTCAAATGGCCATATTTGGGTTCCCTTAGTAGCCCTACATAGAGATAAGAGAAAGTAGTTGGAAAATTCAAAACTCTATATAATTCTTTATGAGCAAGAAACTAGGTTGTCAAGTAGGTGTTAGTACCTAAAAATTGATTCTAGGCAAAACAATGTATTGTAGAAGTACTTTTTTTAGACTCGGAAATCAAAATCGTACAAAGCAAGCCTAAACCATGATAGTAGCCGTTCCGCTCTGCTTCGGTCACAATGAGAGAAAATGGGTTGATCTTATGGGAGGGAAGCAAAGAAAGTTCAAGGAAACGAATGTATTGTATTGTGTGTAGAGTTGTGGAACTACTAAGAAAAGTAACAGAGCTTGAGAGATTCGTAAGCTTGTTCTCCTTTTCTCAAAAGGGTTGAATAGCCTATTTATAATAGTAAATAGATCAGACGTTTCCTTGTGAAGTTGTGGAAATAGTAAAGAAGTGGAGAAGTGAAAGTCGTGGGTTAATGGCATAACCACCTTGGAATCTTCGAGAAACCATTATTTCACTATTTATTAACTGCTTCACACTTTCCTCGACTTTGTAACTTACTTATCATGGGATGTCGTTACACCCATGTTGTTATAAGCGCCAAACCAAATCCCATGTTTTATCCCCCTGTTATGGTTTGATTTTTGAAGCCATTGATGAGCTTGTGTCAACATATAATGATTTTGGCTAAGTATTGGTGCCAGTAGCACAAACAAGAGTGAAGGGATGAAAGTCACGCTAAAGAGAAGAGGAAAATTGGCATTAGTATTGTTGCCGGCAGTGCTAAGTCCTTTGCGCTAATGGCCTTAGCGCCTGTGTTAGCACTCTCTAACTTTCTCCCTTAGCGCTAGTTATGTCTTCTTTGGCACATTAACTTTAATGGCTCTGTAAGCTTTTTATCCTTTTGGCTTTTTATTTTAACTTTTGGCACATGTGTGTGCTTCTTATTTGTGTTAGAAGCATGGCTAGGGTTTTTCCAAGGTTAGTACTTGCTAGTGCCATGATTATTGTTTATGCACCACTAACTTTGGCGTTTGTTAATTTTGTGGCCATATTTATGGCCTGTTTTTTAGAATTTCTCAGCCGCATGAGATTTTAGTGTTAGCATTGTGCTTAACTTTTATGCAGTGCATTCAGAACATATTCAAGAGATTCAGCCGTGGATGTTTACAATCTTGAGATTTGCTTAATGAAACTCTGTAATTAGATGGTATGCATCTAAATTACCGTTTTTATCCAGATATGGGTTAGCCTCTATTCTGGATGTCTGCAATTTTGCATAATCAGTGTTTGATTAACACAAATAGTTTGTATAAATGCACATGAAATAACGAGGGTTTAGCTGAGAAATTCATAAAATTATGGAAGTGCATAAATATATAAAAAGCTACGAAGCTAATTTAGCCACAAGCTGAATATGATTCTTAGTTCTCTTGCGGAATGTAAGATATCAGCATGTATTTATAATTCTGATGTTGGTTCAGGAATTTATACACATTTATCTTGTGCTTCTGTAGCTAGGAAAAAAACAATATTACAATTTTCTCCTTTGTTAAAAATCCACCATCAACAACAAGATATCTAAGCTTCAAGGATTTGAAGAGAACAGTGACTCCATGTCATTGTCAAAATGTAATGAGAACTTTTCGAAATTGGGGCAAACCGACATACTTACTTATAGTTGCAATTCAAAATATAAAGTAGTATTTTAACTCTCACCGTTAACATCTATGACAGTCTTAGTCCTATGAATGAGATTTACATAAGAGACCCACCAACATGGGGCATCTTTTATTTTAGAAGTTCATTTCCTAGGTTGTTCATAACTGTTTTAGTTTTTGTCTCTAGTGGATTCAGAAAGTGGCAATTGACTGGGATAAAAAGTGAAGCTCTTCTTCTTGTTGTCTTGGTTTACCTGTATGGAACAAACCTACGACTTCTTCCTTATACTAAAGTAGTTTATAGAGAGTCCTAAAAATTGTAACTTGGATTGACAGAGTCGATTTTAGTCCCTCCAATGTTTTTCCAAACGCCTAAAACATCGTATAAATAAATAGGTTTCTAGTCTAACTACATGAATCTAGTATCAAATGCTATATCATTTTTGAATGGGTATTCAGGTAAGCATTTTTATAATAGGCAAAGCCTCTGATGAATATACCATATTCGTCAATCGGGGCATCATAATCATAACTTGTTGCTATGAAAGGATCACTTGCTGTCCTCCCGAAATTTGTTCCTCCATGCTACTGAAGTATAAAACCAAAAATGAAGAATTTAAAGCTAAAAAGGGTGAAGATCATTAAACACCTTTTGAACCAGAACTACACTCTAATAATAAATGCAACTATGACATAACCTTACCATGTAATAGTTCATGAATGATCCACCAGTTTGTATAAATTTGGCAACTGAGTATATAATCTACATCTTCAGCAGGTCTATGAGGAACTGCACCACCGAATCCTGTAAACCTATAAACATAAGAAATCTTCATGAGTTGATGATAAACCTTTGAATTCTTAATAAGCATGTAAGAACAGAAACACAATAAGAAATCTAGTTCTTTATTTTGGGGCAGCTTGAGGAATGGGGAGGAATAAGTGGGTCGCTTACCAGCCAGTCCAATTTCCAGTCCACATCTTCGGCTTAGATTTCTTGTTGGGAGTGAACCAATCACAGTAGAAACCATTGCAAGTATTTATCTATCATAAGAGAACAAACCTAAGTCAGAAACAACGGAAATGGATAATATTGAAGAAATATCTCCACTGGTAGACCCTGCCGTTAACATCAAAATTATCCAACTATAAAAAATAAAAACTCTCACTAGAGATAAATCGAACAACGCTTAAACATGATGTATAACAAGAGATACTTTTTATCTGTGGAAGTGTTCAAAAATTTCAACACAATTTACAACTGGATCAGGAGCATCATCTTGTTTGCACATAACCCATGGGACACCAGTGCCAAGTCCTACAACCATTTTAGCTGCCCATTGGCATACGCTTTACCAAGAGCGCCAATTTCACATTCTTCTGGTCCATATTCATTCTCTATCTGCAATCCAAATTACAAAACAAACTCTCAATTTCATGTACAATTTATGTCAATAAGTAATCTCAAATTTAATAAAATAATTCCAAACCCCAGAATGGGGGAGAACATTGATCAATTTGTCTACCTGGCAGAATTGTTACCAACAAATGTCTCTGTAAGTTGCGCTTGCATTTTGATGGCAATTGAAGAAAATGATCTACCCAGACTCAAATTTTCTATCACTATCATATCATCATCATGCTTAAAATTCGACCGAAAGTTTCTGTAGATAAGTGCAACAAAAATCAAAATGTAACTCAAATATGCAGCTACTTCCCTATAAACCATTTCTAGAAATTGTAATTAGATCTCTAATACTTCTAAATTTGCATGATGCAGTAGCAGATGCTCCACTATCCCGGCCCATTTCCCTCAACTCTCTCCATTACCATTACGCATTCAGTCATGTTTTGCCTGCAGATTTAATAAAAGCCATTACACAGTAAGCTAATATGCCCCAAGAAACAAGATTCATACATAGATAAAACTGTACCCATACTTGCAGATCTTAAACAAAGAACAATACCCAAATAAAAAGATAAACTCAGAGCTAAATACAGACCATAATAGTTCTCATTCAAGGAAACCTAGAGATGTACGGATAGATCTAAAACGAAATTAAACCCTCGTGTTCTAATGGTGATGCTAAATACTAAGCAAAAGATTTATCCAAAAAAAGAAACAAAGGGGGTCTGAGAAAAAGAAAGAAGGAAAACCCCAAATAACAAAGAAGACAACATTCCAGCTCCATAACCACAAACTAGTACCATAATTATTACCAAATCATAAAAGAAAAACTTCCAATATGATGTTCTTTATAATCCTATTTGGACAAGAAAAATGAAAAAAATTAGATAGCATCATTTACAAAGAAATCAGAAATTCAACGAAAAGAAAAAACCTAATTGGAAATGATAAGAAGATTACAGAGAAGCTTCCGGAGTAGTAGATGAATGATCCATAATAGTGGGTTCTGATTTTTTGGTGGTTTCATAGACGTCTCCTACCATTTGCTACTGTGAGAAAGTTTGAGAAGAAGGTAAGGGTTTTAGTTTGACAAAATCAACTTTTTAGGGTTACAAATTTGAGGTTATTAATGAATAGATCTAGATTTATACTATATAGGTTTTGATTATGATATGGGGGTTAAGAAATGATGGTTTGATTTCATGTTTTTCGGCTGAAATCTCTTTGATTTCAGATATGGTTTTAGTGAAGAAAGAGGGGGGGGGGTTTGAAAGTGAGAAAAAGAAAGACGACCTAGTTCACTTTTTCTAAACATTCTGAATAAAAACATAAATCCGGAAAAAAAAAAAGATAATAAAGCAAAAAAAACCTTCAATGATAGAGATACTATAACAATGCCATAATTTGTAACATACATAAATGTTACGAATCCGTTGCTTAATTGTTCTGAGAATTCATATTCAAAGGAGTGTGTATGTTGCTTTAATATTTGCAACGCATATAGACGTTGCAAATACAAAATTCATAACGTTGCAAATAAACCATATGGTGTTGTAACAGTATACCCTGTGGACGTCCATCTGGTCCTAACATCGTCATATATGGAATTGTTGTTGTGGCTGCCGCTGGGATCTGGTTTGTTGTAACTGTAATACCACTTGTTGATGTTTTTGCAGTTGTATATCAGTTTTGTATAGATCATATATTACGAACAATTCATCTTAAGGCTTTTATAAAATGAGTTAAATCCGAAAAAGTTCGACTATATTTGAGATAGATACAGTGTTTATCATAATTGAAAATAATTGAGAATAATATATAATCTAATAATCTGATCATTAAAGGTTGATAATTAACATTAGACATAAAGATTAAAAACAGATTTATATACTTCAATAAAATAAATATAATAAAGATACAGGTTATATATGTGCATGATGAAATAGACATATTCTTCATGGATGAAAGCATGCATGTGGTGAATTCTTTTTACTCTTTCAACTATTTAAATATATGAAATAAACATCAATTATTACTAATAATCATAGATCTAACTGCCCAGCTAAGATAAATATCAGAATAGTCATCGGAATAAAGATTCGGAATAGCGAAATCAAAATTTGTAAAATTACATCTAAACTGTAGAATTCATTCAGATTAATATTTAAAATCATATATCTATAATTAGATATAGCTATGCATATAATATATTCGAGATTAACTCATTAAATCAATAAATATTATAAATTTATGAAAAACTTCCACGTAGTTGGTGACAAATTGATTTTTCATCACAATCATCGAAGTTGTTGATCAATTTGATCAATTACATTGTTGCTCCATCATCATCCAAGTAAATCATTGTTGAATCGTTGTATTAAAACATGAAAACATAATATATCATATCTGAATTCTACATAGCTGAAAAATTCATATTCATCTAAATGCTCATATTAGTTATGAGATTTCAATGTTAAGCTAGCTTTGAGTTGAATCTACAATTTCAAAACATGCATATATATGTAGATTGCAGATGAAAATTCATAAATCGAAGTCGAAAGTTTTAAACTCCAAGAAAATCAACAGAAAACTAAATCGGAATTGAATTTGAATGAAAAATTGATTATAGATTGTATGATTAAAACATGAAAACTTGTTAAAATAATAATTTTTATGATGTTTCTAGCGCCAATACATGTGCGATTATTTGTTGTTCGTGAATCGTACCTTCACAAGATTCAGATTACTGTTTGGATATGAGTTGCTTGGATAATTGATTGATTATGTTTTAAGACGTGGAATATAGAATTAGGATTTGTAAACTCGTTAACGAAGATGAAATAGAAGAGTAGATCAGAAGAAATCAATTAGAAGAGAGAAGTTAAAGACTAACTTCATTGATGAAAGTGTATTTTGTTTACAACATCAGCCTTACTGGCTATATATACAAGAGATGATCCACATGTTTATTGTGTGAACAGTTGGGACCAATTACATTTAACTTATCCACTTGTTGATGGTGAGTTTTTGACAAAGGAAAAAATCGTAATATTGTTTTTTCCCTGCTGCAGAAGCATGAAATAAATATGTATAAATTACTAACCCGGCATCAGAATTATGGATACGTACTTCTATCTTACATTCCGCAAAAGAATTGAGAAGGCATATTCAGCTCATGGCTAAATTATCCCTGTAGCTCTTTTATATATGTATGCACTTCAAAAATTTCAAGGCTTTACCCGGCTAAACCCTCGTTATTTCATGTGCATCCATGCAAACTATCTGTATTAATCAGAATACGCTAATTATACAAAAGCGCGAACATTCAGAATGGATGCTATGACATTTCTGAATAAAAACGCTAATTATATGCATACCATCTAAATACAGAGTCGCATCGAACATCATCTCAAGTCGCAAACTTTCACTGATGAATTCCTTGAATATGTTTTGTATGCACTGCATAAAAGCCAAGCATAACACCAAAATTAAATCTCACGTGAGTGAGAATCCCTAACAAGCCCTAACCATGCTTTTAGCACTAGCTCATAGGACAACACCAGCTAGCACCCATACGCCAACACCATCGGCAAACACTTAGCATCAGAGCTAACTAGCTAGGGCTGCCAGCAGCGTTAGCGCCTGCGCTAGCATCATCTCTAGCACCTTTTATTATATTTCCCTTGTACTCGTCAATGCTTTTGTGCGCCATCCTTTCCTTACCTGCTCGTGTTAGCGTCATCCTTCGTTTCTAGCGCCACCACCTAGGCCACAACCACGACACTAGCATGTGCTAGCAACACCTCAATCGCGTTTATAACACTCATATACTCCATTGTTGCTAGCACAAATTACATGTTGCAAACATGACACAAATATGCCATTGCCATGCTGCGTTGGCAGAAAACTTATTGGTAGCATTATCCTACGATAAATTCCAAGTTACTCACGTGCCTTGAGTCCATGACTCCACTAACTCCTACGAGAAATCAAAACATGTTACATAGGGGGATTCTGCATGGGGTTTTGGTCTTGTGGTTATAGCAACATGCGGCGTGGCAACACCCCATGATGAGAAATTTATGAAGTAGTGATGACGGTTATGGCAGTTAAGAGATGATGGAGTAATGGTTTCCAGAAACTTCTCAAACATAATGGGCATAACTACACCACTATCTCCATAATCTCCATTTCTCCACCTCCTCACTACATCCATTATTTACGAGGAAAAACGTGTATTCCCAACTATTATAAATAGGTTACTTAGCCTATTCAGAAAACAGAACAAGATGATCATTGTCACAAGCTTTGTTATTCTCGATTGTTCATACCTTCACACACAATTTAATACCACTGTAATTTCCTCAACTTTCTATGCTTCTCTCCTTTAAGATCAACTCATCTTCTCTCCTTGTGACTGAAGCAGGACGAAACGGCTACTTTCGTGGTTTAGGCTTGTCATGTATGATTTGATTTCTGAATCTAAAGAAAGTACTAATACAGTTTATTATTTTGCCTAGGAGCAATTTTTAGGTACTAACAATTGGCGACCACAGTGGGAGATTAATCCTCAGTAACGAATCCAATTATTCAACCATCTGAAAATCAATTCTTCAACCGTCTTAAAACAAGGTGGGCCTTAGGTATGGTTCATAGACTAACATCAATTCAGGTCCAGCAACTAATCGTAATTACGGCAGTGGTGGCATGCCAGAAACCATTTCTCAAAACACCACCACTAGCAACACCGACCCTCCTATTTTAAGTGGTGCTACTGGAAACGCCATGGATAGCCAAGCACCACCAAGTATCTCAGATATGATAAAAGAAAAGAAACCTTGGGTTAAATACAAATAGATAAGGCTACTACTCAGAAGGAAATACTCGCTCCTCTCAAGACTCGGATAGAACAACTTCCTATAGAGCAACACAAGTATCACATGGAGAAGGCCAGAAATGCCTCTAACTTTATTGATGATACTAACACCTCCAGGGCCCACGTCCAAACAGATAAGGGAGAATTTTGTCTAGCCCGTGATCTGGTACCATGAAACAGTCAACAACAAAATTTCAACACCATTGGAGTTCTAGAGAGGTCCCTATAAAAATCGTGAAAAGAAAGATGGAGCAAACCAACGTTCCTGATGTTACCAACGTCAACACATCCAAAATCAACATTTGATACGATGACGAGATCCCCATTCTAAGATAGCAACCAAGGATCCAACGAACAAACGTCTTCATTCATAAGGGTCTAGAGAGACCACTACCATTTTGTGGCCAGGAGTGTCTATTACCAATTCATCAGCAATAATCATGTAAGATCCAGACTACGACATGGTTCTGGGATGTTTGTGAATCCAGAGAAACATGGAAAGGCTTGATGCATATCTGGAGATACCGTCACCAAGGGACCCACCTGTAGGCGCCAACAAGCCAGCAGATCCTAAAGATTCCTCTCCTCCAAAACATCACCAAATAATGGATTTGGACGCTAAACAATTGCATAGAGGAGAGATGATGTCGTACGCCCATGGATTTCACCTACAAGTAATTCTTGTTCAGCAACTTTCTTTACAGCCAATTGTGCCACGTCCCATCAAGGCTTGGGGACTAGACTTGAGTATCAACCTCACCATGCCTTGACGATGTGATTGGGAAGATGATCCTTTTCAAAAGTTTGTCGAATGAATAGGGTCGCATTTACTAAAAATATTAAAACCAATAACCCAATCATCCTTAAAAATGTGTCATCAACCTGAGATACCGAAACCCAACCCTTTCCAAATCAGAGACACTACTGCCTCTCCTGGAGAATAGCCATATCTGATCGTTAAAATTATATTAGGTGTATAATACAAACTCTTCAATAATGATAAGCCAATAGGGTAGTCATACGTGGAAAGTACCTTAAAGTTGTCAAGGATTAAACACTTCACCACCCCTGACAAAGCAGTCAAGGCTTACTCACTTTACCACCCCTAACAATATTTCTCTGTTTTTACGCAACATTTGTAATTCCTCCAAAATGTTTGCAGTGCCTTGCATTCATACTTGGGATTTCAATTTATTTTAGTAAACAAAGTATTATTTCTCTTTCTAAGAGAATCCTTTGCAAACACTTCAAAATTTACCTACGTAAAAATCCAAAATAAAACCACAGAAAAAATCGGGTATCTCAGAAACAATAAAAACCCACAAAACCTAATAATTTAGAAAGAAATCGTTGAAGACTGGTTCAGAACTATCATCATATGCTTTTTCCACCGGTACAAGGGCTTCAGTTGCAAGCCTCATCTCCCGGGATAGTCTTTCAATATCGTCTCTAGCCTTGGTAATTTCTTCCAAGCCAAGAGACGCGTTTATTTCCTTCAAGTTTTCCTAAATATCTCTCGTATGACGACGAAGCCATCCAACACCAAGTTAATCCGTCTCAGATTCTTCCAAGAGTCGAATCCTGTCAAACTTGAAGTCAAACTCAACTCCAGCAATTGGTGTAGTTTTCATCGCATTGGAATCATATGCAACGACACCAATTGGAGCATCATCTTCAGCAACTACATCTGAAGAACCACGTGAACAACATTCAAGGAATGAAGGTGTACACGAGTTCCCCTCACTATCAAGAACCTCTCCAACATAAAAGAGACGGTCAACCAAAGAGTCATAACCTTGACGAAATCCTCCACTCTCCAAAGACACTATATCTTCGTCTCTCCCCAACTACGTCGTCAAATCTGGTAAGCGCATGCAACCCCTAACGAGGCTGAGACGCATCTGAAGTATACTCCCGAAAAGGCAACTTCATAAACCAAAAAGAAGTGTGACAGGGGACTGCTCACCGCGGCACATCTCACGATAATTAGGGATTCAGAAGATGACTCAAGAGACGCCTCAAGGAACACAGTCCTTGAAGACACTCGTAGCACCATGTCGGAAACAGGATACCTTTCAGCTCATCCTCTTCACTCTCGACGTATTCAGAGGACTTCACCCGTATAAGCATATCATCATCACATCCAGAAGGGTAAAATGAGTTTATGATCCAAAAGGTCAGTATAATACACGACTTCATTCAGTCAATGCTCACGAGTTTGGAAAAATTCGGTTGCGGCTCACATCCCAAACACCAACGAATGGATCCAACTTAAATTCAAGCTCTTGCTTCATCCTTGGTGCAACAACGACAATAACAACACGAACAAAGGAGACCCAACTTTCCTGGCTTCCCTTGCCTGATCATCCCCTAGAGGCATGGACTCATGGCGATACTATCAAATCATCCCTCGTCTAGTAGCAGGCCAAAGTAGTTACACCTGGAGACTAAAAGATTCTTCAGTTTTAGAGATTTAACGCAGTCACCTCCTTCGACCAGAATATAAGACCAACAACGGTATTAGCAACAAAACTTTCCGCTTACATCATCCTGACGAGGTAACAACCACATCTCATTTGGTTTACCTTCACATCTTCCATAGCATAACTTTATCCCTTGTGGGAGGATAGATGTTAGGATACCTCATCATAACTTCCAGGGGAGTATGGAGTTGTAATGCCCTTGAAATAGATTCCTAAGGTAGATACAACATCATCCATAATTGGTATTATGAACCCATTCAACATGTATCCCCATGTCTAGTGAATGAACACCTCTTGACTGTTTTACATTTGGGGACTTGATCTTGCTAAGAAGATCAATTCAAAATTATTTCAACCAACGTGATCCTTAAAGCCAAGTCAGTGGAACCTGATGTCAGTGCTGAAGAAATGAAGCAACAACAAAAACTCTTTACATCAGGGGGGCGCCCCCCCCCCCATACATCTTGTAAGCTTCCTCTTCTTATCTGATCGCTCTTATAGGGGGTAGTCAAATGTGATTAATAAAGACTTGTAGAGAATTTTCAAATATGTTGGTAGTCAATTGAGATTATGGGAGAGTCTCCCAAACTCTCTTTTTATTGGATAGAGACTTTTTCTAAGTCTTTTAAATTCTCTAATAACACGATGTTATTGGATTAAGATTTGTTAAAAGTCACTCAAACACTCTTGTGATTAGATATAGACTTCAAAATCATTGATTTGTTACTTATTGGGATTTTGGGAGACTATTTTGATGAAAATAGGCATGAGCAAAATCTCTCCCTTACAGGTGATATTTTGAGAGACTTGAAAATTTGGGTAGAACAAATATAATCCAAAGGTCCTCATTCCTCAGCCTTATCGAATGACCAAAATCCATCCACGACTATTCCTTAACTCCCTCATGCCTATCTTCTTTTTTTTCTTTTTCTTCTTCATTCCTCAGCCTTTCTTCTTCCTTCCCCCTCTGTCTTCTTCTGCCATTCCTGCTTGATTTTATACCACGGCTAGGATTGATAAAACCCCCATTAAAAAAACCTAATTTTCTAACCCCATTTTCTCCTGATGATACAAAAGAAAGTTTTCAAGAGATCATTGAACGTGTTGAACCTGGTCACCCGGAGAGAAAAATGAGGAGGAATCAAAATGAGGATTACAGGTCTTCTACCTCGACTCAAATCAATCATGATTCCCATCCATATAAAAGACTTACGTGGCTGTTCTGTAGTCGTAGATACATATTCTTGGCTTCACAAGGGATCATTATCTTGCAGCAAAGGGCTTTGTAAATCAGAACCCACTTCCAGGTATTAATGCCCTAGTATTCCCAAGAAATATGATATTTTTGAGATGGATTTATCTTGATTCGGCTCAATGTTGAATCTTTAGGTTGATTTTATTTGATTATTAAAAAACATAATTAGGGTTTTTAGCTGATTGAGTTGAATGATAGACTAGGCATTTCCAATTTGATTAAAGCTTGTAACTTTGGGAAATTTCTAATTAGTTGAGAAATTATTCTAAAATTGAATGTTTTATTTTTGATTGGAAAACTTACATCTTTGGATATACTAATAGAAGTGGAGTTGTATCTAAAGTGCAAAATATTGTTGATTGTGTAGGCATATCGCTTACTGCATGCATAGAGTGAATCTGCTTCGGTATTATGGTGTCAAACCTATACTTGTCTTTGACAGAGGGCATCTACCTATAAAGTGTGAAAAAGAGGCCAAGCGCTCTAGGTATTGATGCTACTTTACCTTATTGCCATTGAGGAATATAACTTTATAATGTTGTAAATTTATTCTGTTTGATGTCGAGAAGATATCTTTTCCTTCACTTCCATTTGATTTATCCCTAATGGTTAAGGCTTATAGGTTATCTACCAGACACCATCTTATTTTCAAACTACCAAGAAGGATAATTTGGTATTGAATCTCAATATGCTCTACTTTGTAAAGTATATCTGCATGAAGTTGTTATTGTAATGATGCATATCGAGGAAGGAAAACCTTGAGCGGACAATGGAGCATGAGTCAATGGGAAACTCTGCAGCTGCTCATGAATGCTACCAAAAAGCAGTTGAAATCTCCCCTGCAATTGCCAATGAACTCATCCAGGTAGAATAAGACAACATATGACTTTCAGAACCTTATGGAATTTTAACTGACATATTTGTTGGTAACATCATGAGGGTTTCTTTTCTTTTGTTTATTTCTCAGTATGGTTTGAAATCTGCCCTTGTGTTTCGAGTTCTGTATTTGTATATCTTATTATGTTCCCTTACTTTCATGCTAAAGGTATTAAAGCGAGAAAATGTTGATTTTTTTGTTGCTCCTTATGAGGCTGATGCTCGGATGGCCTGCTTGGCTATTAGTAAACAAGTGGATGCAGTCATTACTGAAGATTCTGATCTGATTCCATTTGGGTGTCCCAGAGTAAGTGTACTAGTGACCTTTTGCAGTCATTACCAGGAATGGGTCTAATGAAGGCTCATTCACTTATTTGCAAGTTCAAAAGCTATGAAAAGGTGAGAGTAATTGGTCATGTTTTTGGAGACAAAGCACTAATACTCACAATCCCATAGTAGCGTTGTCCAATCCATATCATGTTTCTCCTTTGAAGGTTTTAGGCATGTTTGGCTGCAGTAAAAGGTGCCCTTTCGTACAGGGTACACGGGCCAATTCAGGCTCAAAAGAGCAAACAGATTAATGGACCATTTCAAAAAAATAATATTTTAATTCTTGATCATATTCATCTGAGCATAAAGGTTGCAAATCAAATGGCTAAAAAGAAGGTAGCATATCATGATTTTCTGTTGGCTTGCATAACAACTTAATCGGCAATTGAGATTTCAAATCTCCGTATCTGCATCAATAGATGTACATAATGTTCTTGTTGTCATAGAATATTTATGATTAATGCAGTATAAGATGAATATTGTGTTTTACTTTAGTTTTATTGGTCCTAGTAGTAAAGAAGACTTTGCATATTTGTTAATATTTCACCTTTTCCGTTTTTCCTATGAATTAACTTATGCTTTCGTTATTACCGAGCACCTAAATCATCTTTGGTGCAACAGAGTAAACCTTACAATATAGGGAACCTGGCAACGATTGAGAAGCCAGAGGTTCAGTTGTATTTTAGCAAGGATTGGTCAGCTATTAAGAAGCTGGCCTATCCTTTTTATTTGTAAAATATTCATTTTTATTTTTGAAAACATATTTTCTAAATATTCCTTTTTATTTCTATTTTAATGATTATGAGATAATTGGTATGCAAGATTTTGGATATGATATGTAAGATTCTGAATATGATATGCAAGATTAGTTACTACACATAAGTTACTTTTTATTCCATATTATGCTAAGATTAAACCTATACAAAACAATTATAAAAATTCTCATGCAGATTTTTGAATATACTTTTTGGTTTCCTTTTCAGACTTTTGATCTTTCATCTATATATACATATACTATCTTATAGTAAAACATGCAATTGAATTGTTCTTCTGATTTTGAAGGTATGTTCTTATTAGTTGATTATCATTATCTTGGTCTTTGAATTATGTTGATGTTCTCAAACATTTAAAAAATTTCTTGTTCTTACAGGCCTTCCATAAAGACATCGGCTTTACATGCCTTTCGCAAAGTACCAAGTAAGTTCTGAATATGTTTTCCTTGTCCAATTCAATCAAGTGTTTTTTTTTTATTGTTATTGTTAGAGTTTTTGTATATGTGAACTTCACTGATATTAGTTATATACACATGTATACTATATGATAATGTTTTTTAAGTTATCGTAATAGAATAAATTCTTCAAGCCAAGGTGATGCTAATGGTAACAAAGGAAAGACTGGTTACTCTTCTTGGACAAACCAAGAGAGGGAAGTACTTCTAAGTCTGTTGGTTGATGCAACAAAACGTGGATGGAAGGATAAGAATAGTTCATTTATCAAAAGAACCATTGAGACTAGTATTTTACCAGTTATAAACCAGAAATGTAAATGCAATAAGACAAACGAAAACTATAAAGGTGCTATGAAATGGTTTAGAAACAGGTATGATGTAGTAAGTGAAGCTTTTAAGATTGGTTCTGGATTTGGGATAAACCCATCTAATAGGTTGTTAGAAGCCCCGAAAGAAGTACGGGAAGACTACTTTGATGTTACATTACGTGGATGGTTTATGTTATATTTTGTGCATATTGTTAAATTTAAAATTGATTAGTCGTAAATACTGATTATCTTCTTTTATTTTTTGTAGTCCCACAAGACTCAAAAATGGATCAGAACTACTGAATTTGATGATTATGAAGATATACGCATCATTTTCGGTGGTAAGGCGGCAACAAGAAAATTTATTGTGGATGTGAGCCAAAATGCTACTACTGCAAGAACTTGTGAAAATGAAGACAAGTCCATACAGGATTTTGTAGATTCTGTTCTTGGAAGCTTTAAACATCCTTCTAACTTTCCCCTTTCGACCCAATCTCTATTTATTGAGGTTGGAGATGTTTACAGTCCCACCTTACCAAAAACAAACTATGCGAACCAATTTGAAAACTCAGGTCCAAGGAAAAGAGCACGGAATGAACCTGACTCTACTACACAAGCAACTGATATCAAAGATGAACTTATATGAAGTGTTTCTACTGGGGTTACTTCCATTGCTTCTCATATAGATGCACTCCGTTCCATCATAGAAGAAAAGGTTGTTGATAGGCGAATGGAAAAGATGGAGAAAATTAAAGAGCAAAAGAAGAAGCAATGTGTTAGTGATAGTGTATATGCTTCCATTATGGAAATATCTGATTTTACTACGGATGAACGTTTTCAAGCGGTAGAGATGTTTAACACCAAAAGCAAAAAAAAAATGTTCATTTACTTGTCTACAAATATCGAAATGACTGGATTCGTTCTAAATTAAACAAGTGAATGTTATTTTATTATCTATGTAGGGTAGGATTTATGTCTTTTGCGAGTGTTTATCATCTAAGCGTTTGACAGAATAATTGGTTGGCACGAGTTTTCTTCATTTCATTTTGTTTTTTTCTTTAGATATTTCTGTTTTGAGCACTCCATTTTTAATTAATTATTAAGTTATATGTTCTTTATTTGCTTGTTTTTAGTTTCATTATTTATATTTATATCTATTTGTCGTTATCTTATAATAATGTTTATAGTTTGTATTGTTTCTTTTATTTTGTTAGGCATGGAGAAGTCCAATTTTGAAAAAATATTAGATGAGGAAGATTGGATGACAGAAGAAACTGATGGAGAAATCCAACAAAAAGAAAGTAGTGATGATGAAGAAAGTCGAGATGATGAATATGAAATGGGAAGCGAAAGCGATGAAGAAGATGAAGAATTATCCATTATTTTGATTATTTTCTTAGCATCATATAATTTTCTAAAGATGATAATGGAATCGATGGAAATCATAACTCAAATAGCCCTCCCCACAGATGAATTAGAAATGATACCATGGGATGGATGTATTGAAAGACCAATACCTCGTAGACCAATTACGAGATTTGGGAACACTTATATATAGAGTACTAATGGATGATCCTGAAGACTTCCAGCGAGAATATCGAATGTATCCATTTGTGTTTCAAAACTATGCCATATAATTAGAGAAAGAACGCATGTACAAGATACACGTTTTATCTATGTTAAAGAAATGCTTGGCACATTCTTACTTATTGTTAATCACAATTCTCGGTATGTCGTCGTTCGTGATACGTTTCGTCGATCTTGGTCATCTCAAACTTCAAATGAATATTGATGGCCTTGAATACCTTATCACAGCTGATGATGGCCAGCCCCTCAAGAACAACCCAACCTAAAATAAAAGAAAGTACACGATTTTATCCTTATCTTAAGGTAACAATGATTTTTATTTTTTATTTTTATTTTATATATGCATACATATATATTACTCAAGATTATAATTACAACATGTAATTTTGAACTTGTTTTAGGATTGCATTGGAGCTACGGATAATACACATATTCCAGCAATGATAAAGGGCCGGGATGTGAGTGCTTATCGTAATCGTAAAGGAGTATTATCTCAAAATGTTTTAGATGCATGTAATTTTGATTTAGAATTTATATATGTGTTGAGTGGGTGGGAAGGGTCTTCTTATGACGCAAAGATTCTAAATGATGCTTTAACAAAGAGGAACGGACTCTCCATTCCGCAAGGTAATTATACATAATTTATTTGTAGCAATCTCTTTGAATTTGGTTATTGTGCATATAATGATTAAGTTAATCATAAAAAATTAGGTAAATTTTATTTGGTGGATTTTGGATTTGCAAACCGACGCCAGTTCTTAGCTCCATACCGTGATGTTCGTTATCATCTCCAAGAATACTCAGGTTTCGGGCGCCAACCAGTAAAAGATGATGAATTGTTCAATCTTCGACATGCATCTCTAAGGAATGTAGTTGAGAGAATATTTGGTGTATTCAAATCACGCTTCTTAATATTTAAGAGTGTACTCCCGTTTCCATACAAAACACAAGCGGAAATAGTTTTGGCATGTGCAGGACTACATAACTTTTTGTGCAAAGAATGTCGTTTGATGAATTTCCAGTTGATGAAAGTGAAGAGGAACCAGATTCTTCCACTGAACAAATAGATCCTGAAGACAATCTTTTCCAAAATCAAACTCAGAGACAACAAAGAGAAGATGCTAATCAGTGGCGAGATAGCATAGCAAATAAAATGTGGGATGAGTGGAATAAAGAGAATGAAAACTTAGGCACATGACAACAATAAGCTTTTAATTTTGACAAATGACACAAATTTTACTAGGTATTCATGGTACTTGTGTGAATTGTGTAACGTGCATAATAAAAAAGTTGGTAGATGTTTTGAATTTATGATATTTTACATCTTTTTATCTCTACAAATCACAAAGAATCTCTAGAAATCCACTAAATTTGTATCTACAACTCGCAGAGACTCTCTACAACACTCTTTTAAAATCACTGGAAATCTCTATATTTTCAGAGAGACTCTGGGAGTCACTAAAAATAAAAATCTATGAAAGTCTATATAAATCTCATTTGACTACCCTCATGTTAGAGTTGGTACTTCACCTTTGTTACTGCTACTGGCTTCAACCACACTGGTCAACTATTAAAGACACCCTGAATTCAGAATCCTCAAGGTGACACCGTCAATTCCCCTCATTCTTTAAGCAAGCCCTAACAGACGGTACCCGTAGTCATGATATTCATCTCAATTATCACTGGTAACGAGGCAGCCACAACCACCTCCAGCACACAATGAACACTCAACAGGCATGACCACTTTAGGATCAGGCTTCTCCTGACAACATATGGAATATGGGATTACAAGTTGTTGTCAAGAATTCAGTAACAATATCATGCCTTGCTTACATCCTCTTGGCTTGATCCATATTGGTGATCCTCTTGTCTTATCAACAATCCATCTCGCTTCTTCAGCAGTCTTCCCCAGAAACATGTATATGATGAGTCAACATCATGCACGAGCCAGAAATTTTCTAAGATGTGTAAGAAACTCTAAACCATGAGGCCTTCACCGTTTGTTATGAGGTCGTCAACCATGAAGCCTGTCACGAGGTCATCATCCATGAAGTCATCCATGGGATCACTTGCCATGAATTCCTAACCTCCACTGAGATCCTTACTTATTTTTCAGAGCGTCACATACTCTTGGAAATCTCAAGAAGCCACATCCTCACGGCATCAGCACGTACCATCACGAGCTATTTTATTTGTCGTTATTGCTCATGTTATTACATTTGTATCCCATAAACTCGTACATCGGAAATAATCGGTGATGAACGGGGCAACGCATCCTTCACGAGAAGTGTTCATCTATGTCTCTATTACGACATACTAAAAAGGCGCGTCATTCTGATCGATGGGATAAGAGATGTGACTCTTACCCTAAAGTCTACGGAGTCTGAAAAATTGCACGGGATTACAAATTACAAATGTGCATGTATTGTTGACTGATCATACAAGCTCCGAATCAGATAATTCTTTTTGCATATGATAGCTTAATCTCTTAGCTTCAAGAGTTGGGGTCAAATGTCAAAAACGGACATCGAATGAAGATTTTAAGGCTCTTGGATCGAATGGTGCGCAAACTAGGGTCTCCCTACGGGATTCAATAAAATCATCCTCAGAAAGACCTCATCCACCTGCAGGTCCTCATTTACTCAAAGAGGCCATCACCAACGTCGTCTTCTAACATATTTAATAATATCATAAGACGTTATCAACCTTGTGACACCACTGCTTCACTCCTGTGACCATTACTGTCTCACTTTATGATGTTGTTGCTGCCAACCCTGTTATTTGGTACTCTTGTTAATATGAGACAACGTCAACGGACCTTTATGCTTCAAAATTGATCCGTTTAAATCTATCTTAAGATGTCATAGTTTACTACTAGCCTCATCCGATGCTCTGGTTTATCATCAACCCCTCACGACGACTTCCAATCTTGCTACCACATGTTACGACTTCAGGCTTCATCTATGGATTTCCATCTCGTATCTATCGCCGCCTTACCGATATCGTAACTAGCACCTGGAGCTACATAATCAAACCATAGGCAACAAAGTCTACTTCTTGCCCATAGGAGGGTTTGGTCCTAAATCCCGTGTCTACGCCAAGGACATTGCTGGAGGAGATAAAGTTAAGTTACTACTCTCGACTGAGTTTCAAATTTTGAATATTTTATGTCTTATTGTCACCATCTAGTGTTTACCATAAAACACATTATTGTTCCGCGCTAAGCAGGGGAATTAATGTTGATGGTGAGTTTTTGACAAGGGAGATAATTGTAATATTGCTTTTTCCCTGCTGCAGAAGCATGAAATAAATATGTATAAATTTCTGACCCGATATCAAAATTATGGATACGTACTTTTATCTTACATTCCGCAAGAGAATTGAGAAGGAATATTCATCTCATGACTAAATTCTCCTTGTAGATCTTTTGTATATGTATGCACCTCCAAAATTTGATGGCTTTACCCAGCTAAACCCTCGTTATTTTATGTGCATCCATGCAAACTATATGTATTAATCAAAATACGTTGATTATATAAAATCGCGAACATTCGGAATGGATGTTATGCCATTTCCGAAAAAAAAAACGCTAATTAGATGCATACCATCTAAATGCAGAGTCGCATCGAACATCATCTCAAGTCGCAAACTTCCACAACTGAATTCCTTAAATATGTTCAGTATGCACTGTATAAAAGCCAAGCATAACGTCAGCATTAAATCTCATGTGACTGAGAAGCCCTAGCAAGCCATAACCATGCTTTTAGCGCTAGATCATAGTCCAACACCAGCTAGCACCCATAGGCCAACACCATCGGCAAACACTTAGTATCAGAGCTAGCTAGCTAGCGCCCCTTTCTCATTTTTCCCTTGTACGCGTCAATGCTTCTGTGCGCCATCCTCGCCTTACTTGTTTGTACTAGCGTCATCCTTCGTTGCTAGCGCCACCATCTAGGCCACAACCACGACACTAGCATGTGCTAGCAACACATCAATCGTGCATATAACACTCGCATGCGCAGTTTTGTTGCTAGCACAAATTGCATGTTGCAAATATGACACAAATATGCCATTATTATGCTGCGTTGGCATAAAACTTATTGGTAACATTATCCTACGATAAATTCCAAGTTATTCACGTGCCTTGAGTCCATGACTCCATTAACTCCTACGAAAAATCAAAACATGTAACATGGGGGGATCTGGATGGGGTTTTGGTCTGGTGGTTTTAGCAACATGCGGCGTAGAAAGACTCCATGATGGGAAAGTTATGAAGTAGTGATGACGGTCATGGCAGTTAAGAGATGATGGAGTAATGGTTTCCGAAAACTTCCCAAACATAATGGGCATAACTACACCATTATCTTAACAATCTCCATCTCTCTACTCCTCACTCCTCCACTTCTTATGAGGAAAAGTGTATATTCCCAACTATTAAAAATAGGTTACTTAGCCTATTCAGAAAACAGAACAAGCTTATCATTCTCACAAGCTCTGTTATTCTCGATAGTTCACACCTTCATACACAATTCAATACCACTGCAATTTCCTCAACTTTCTCTGCTTACCTCCCCTAAGATCAACTCATCTTCTCTATTTGTGACCGAAGCAGGACGGAACAGCTACTTTTTTGGTTTAGGCTTGTCATGTACGATTTTGACTTCTGAATCTAAAGAAAGTACTTTTACAGTATATTGTTTTTCCTAGGAACAATTTTTAGGTACTAACACCACTGGGACCCAGCAAATCACTTTATATTTCTCGCCTCTTAACTAAAGACGCATGATTTTCGCTCTTTCATATTTCATCTCTTCGTTCCAGATGCTTTACTTCTCATCTCTCAGCTTTATGTTTCAGATAGTTGTAATCTTGTTTGCATACTTCGAGTTGTTATCTTATGACTTTAATTGTTGTCACGTGATGCAGGTAACGATTGATCTCGACTCTTGATCTCTTCTTAGATTTCAATTGTTGGCACTAATGATTTCCAGCTACGGATATATACGGTGCACAAATCTTAATTAGTATTTTCGTGCCTCACATTTGCACAGTTCCGGAACCACACGAGTAGGTTGGGCTCAAGCCCATACCCAAACTAATTTTTTTTCGGGTATTATATTTTTTCATCTACAGGCAAAAGAGTCACCTGTGTGGAAGGAAGCTGTGCATGAACTATCAAAGCAGCTAATGGAGATAACAACTTTTTGGGCTGAAAAGCTATGACTAGAATTGCAGTAATTAAGGAAATTATAATGTTTATTAATGGAGATAGCAGAGAGCTTACTCTTAATGATTGCAAGTAAAGAAGCTAATCAGGTGGCAAATGTTTCGGTAAAGCTTTACATTGCAACTGCCCTTGTAGCCTCACCACTTACCCACCCAACATTATTTTTAATCTTGTAATTTCTGATAAACATAGTACCCAAATTCTTGAGGCATGGCGTAATCCTCAAGCGGGCTATCATATGTATTCGCCAGTTTATTAATGAAATCCTTTTCGTATTAAAAAAAAGAGAGAGAGAAAAAAGACTATCAACTTTTTGTACAAAGACCCAAAAAAGTACCCTACACATAGGCATGTGAAGGTAATTGTCCTACATCATTTATAACTCGTAATAAGCATAAACTATTATATGGAAAAATCATTTTACTTATCGTATTTTCTTTGATGCTGTTTTTAAATAAGAAATAAAAAAGTTTACATATGCCTTGGTTCAGACTGATTATTTAGGTTATTTGGTTAATTTTACAGGAAAAAATTAATGGTGTTCCAGTTCTATGAAGGCAGAATCCCGAGCATGTCGAGCATCAACAAAATAGACAACAAAGCTCGGATTCCAATCAATAAGGCTATACAATGATAATCAGGATCTAGCAACGGCAGTGACAAAATACTATCAGAATATTAACTGGAATAGGGTATCAGTGAGAAGTATTTTAAATCTGGTTACTGTTTGGAAATGAGTTAAAAAAAACTAGTTGTCTTAAATCCGATTATCTTAGAGTAGTAGTATAATTCCTTTTCCGACATTCTAAATCCCTAAATGCCCAGCTCGTGTTGCTCTCATTTGAAATCCCTAATTCATGTTCCACTTCCTTTAATTGATGCGTCATGATTATCTGATTCATGTTCCACTTCCTCTCATCACCATCAATCCAGTGTCATTTACTTTATGGGGTAAATGTGATTAACTCTTTAGAACCAAGAAATCTTTATGTTGGTATGTGTAGTCTTTGAAATTCATTTTGTTTGTCTTTGTACAGAAGCCCCATGAATCAAATGCAAGAGATAAAACCATGGCAGATCCAGTTCACAGGTTAGTACTCAATCAAATTGATTATGAATTATGAACTTGTTGCAGTAATTTATGAACTAATTAGGTTGCAGAAACTAGAACTTGAAAAATTACTTATCTTGAAATAAAGTTTAGAATTTGAATACTAAAGTAATATCAAAGAAAGATCAAATGTTAAATAAGAAATATCAAATACTAAATGATAATAGTGAAAATAAAATAAAAACTGATTTTAGCCCATGATCTTGCTACGCACCGGGCAGAGACATGTGGTAGGTTCTTATTATATAGTCTTTTAGATTATTTTGGTGTCAAAATCAGTTAGGTCTCGCATCTGGTTTAAATTGTTTAGCCCTATTCTGATGTAAAAGGTTTACAATATTTTCTCATGTCCATTGAGGCGGGTTGCACCGCACATTCATCTTTTTAAGAGTTTCAATAAACTACTGTATAATTAGTATTCAATAGATTGATAATTAAAATGAAATATATGCATCTAAAAAAAGATGATCCATGTAAACCTCATTAAACAGCCGATAATTCTAAGTTAACATGAATAGGACTAAGCTATATTAAAAGTGTAATAGTATTTAATCCGTGCTACGCACCGGGTACGATGGGAATTGACCCCCCATTTGGTGAGGAAGGTCTTCGCTGCGCACCCCGTGCAGGAAGGAGTCCCGATTAACAACTGCAGTGTATAATGAAAACATCAATATTTCATAAAAAATCTAATGCATGCAAACCCTATTAAATAACCGATAATTCTAAGTTAACATGAACAAAACTAAGCAATGTTAAAAGTAAAATAGTATTTAACCCATGCTACGCACCGGGTACGATGAGAATTGGCCCCCATTGGATGAGGCGGGGCTTCGTCCCGCATCCATCCCAGAAGAGGTCCCAATTAACAACTGCAGTGTATAATTAAAACATCAATATTTCATTATAAAAAAACGATACATATAAACTTTATCAAATAGCCGATAATTCTAAGTTAACATGAATAGAACTAAGCAATGCTAAAAGTAAAATAGTACTTAACCGGTGCTACACACCGCATACTTGGGAATTGGCACCCATTTGGTGAGGCGTAGCTTTCATCCCATATCCATCTCAGAAAGGATCCCAATTAACAACTGCAATATATAATAAAAACACTAATATTTCATAAAAAAAGTTAATACATGTAAAACAGCAGATATTGATGCTATTGCACCAATACTTCATATTGACATACCCACAATTGCTGCAGCGGATATCGATCAATATTGGCATTTAAAATTTTCCCAAATACCTGAATTTGTACCTTTTTCTCTACAGTCAAAAACCCCATTCCTGCACCAGGTCTTAGAAAATGAGATATCATATGAATATCATATTATAAAAAAAATACATCATTTAACACGAAGAGCTTACCTATGTAAAATAAGTCAACCAATATTATTCTAAATTCCAACTTGATTTGTAAGCCCCAAAAAAGCAAGCTCCCACTGCTTTTGGTTCATAGTATATTAAAGAATCATAGAAATGTCGTTTCTTGTAAAACATCGTTATCAGTTGGAAACCTGCCAGGATGACATTGTCAAACATGCTTGAAAAGGTTTTAGCTTACACAAATTAGTAACAACGTTATATGTGGGAGTCGAACACATAACTACATGGTTACGAACCATGTGCTTTTCTGTTTGAGTTAAGACAGTAAATACAATTTCTTAATATAAATGGGATTTAATATGTTGATACTTAAGCACAAATGATTCATAAGCATACGGGTTTGTACAGCAAGAAGAGAGTTTACCTGATACCCTGCTTCATGCACACATACTACCCATACAACATAAACCCAAGTCGATAGTGGATATAAGCTTATCAACCTTGCTGGCCATAATGAATCTGCAAAGTCATAGCCACAAATATGAGGATTCATAATTTTGTTTGGCTATAATGGATCACTAAGAAGCAAAACCTGTTAGAGAGGAAAATGAATTTGTTAAAATTAAAATAGTCTTGATGGGATTGGATCTTAGGATCAAAGAGTCACTAGCCATTGAATTGGGTGGAAATAACAATTCCATTTTCACTCTTTAGTGAATGAAGAACCTTTGGTTAGTCCCACATTGGAAAAACCAAGGATGAGTGCTCTCTCTATTACCACAAAATTGGCAACTAAGGGAGGGCCCTTAGGGTTTCGATGCTTTTGTGGTAAGGGGAGGACTAAGGCAATGGGCTAGTGGATTGATGCATGCTTATCACACATCGCGGGCTGGCGGGTCGCGGGCTGGTGTGTGCCTGCGTGAGCCAGCAAGTGCCCCATAAATATATAACGGTTTTGTTATAAATTCCTAAAATATATTTATGTTACCATTTTAAAAATAAATATGATTAATTCGAATTAATAAAAATATTCTTTCATAAATGCGAATTAATTCTCCTCTCTCGAATTTGCCTATAAAAGCAAAAGGAAAAATCATTTGAAAGGTACTCGAGCAGCAGCCACTTTCCTGTCTACTTTTCCCCTCTTCTTGCTTTGATTTGCGCAGTTGAGTATAAATTTCTTTTCTTTCTTATATTCTATTCGATGTTAGGTTCATAGAGGGTTAACCAAGTTGTGCTAACTGGTTTAATAGTGGGCAGTTCTATCCTGGACATGATTTGTCAGTAGGGGGTATAGCGTCGCTCATTATTGCGGTGTACCCGACAAATATCGTGTTAAGGACAATTTGCTGAGCAGGTGGCTCTGCCCAATTATGTGCTTCAAGATATCAGAGTGCTTTTATTATTGTTCTAACGTTAACACAGTTCAAGTTTCTGTTCAGTTTTATTTTTATTGTTACAGATTGGCGACAACAAAACCAACCGTGCTCTATTTTAATCCCTACTATTTACTTCTAAAAAAAGAACAAAATTACTCTGTTAGTATAGCAGGGACATCAACTTTAGTACACTTTTCAAGTGAGCTTGATTGAGGATATCACTCTACCTTACACACTCATTGCAGCAATAATCAAGGAACAAACACAAAAATTTACCTCAAAGTGAGTAAGGGGATGTAACTGAGAGAGACATTACCTTATTCCCGCATAGAAACTGGAATACAGATCCTTTCTGACTGATCGTCGATGCACCAAGAGATATGGATTGATATAGTCTCATGGAAGGAAAAACAATGGATATCACATTTTAATAAATTCATTCCTGATTATAAACAAAGATTATTTCAATGATTTTATAGAAAGTATGTACATAAACTCATTGATAAGTTTCAAAAATGGAACTTCATTACCTGAGACGCAACCTGCAGCATCTATGGAACGTCACTTAGCATGCACGACACACCATAAGAATTTCAAGAATAAGTATATACTGCATAATAAAAGTAAGTTAGCATGGGTGTACATATATAAGAAACAGTAAAAAAAAAACAGCAGGAATTAGAATTAGAGGTCATAGGTACATAATTAAGTATACAAATGATGCTGTAAAATGAAACAATTGTCTGCAACTCAAGAGAAAATTGTAAAATCAAATGCAACCAAAATCAAAACCATTGTCTGTAACGTATTACCCACAAACCAAAATTAAAATGTATTACCTGATTACGTCAGGCAGTATGCCCGTATTTTACAGGTATTTAGTGTCTTGCATCTGCAGTCCTACAAAATATAGGTAGAAACAGTAATAACAACCCATAGGTCAGCTGCACATAAAAATATACATAAGACTCCATTCCAGAGCTTCTAATAGAGGATTCAATTTTGGAACCATGATTTAATTCCATTCATCACAACAAAAAGGAGGAGTAAGGATTGCGTTCACCTTTTTTGACCCATATTCTTTGAGAAACCAAACCGACAGTCACCTCCTTCTTTGCTAAAGTAGTGTAAGATCGTACTTTGCAAACACTTAGTTGTTGCATATCAGGGAAGCCATCCACCTGGTAACACACTTTTGCGGTAAAATTAGCAGCACCGAATATCTCATCTAGTTTCTTTACCTGTAACAAAAAAAAAGAAAAAAAAACGTACAGTTTATGAAGAGCAACTCCTAGAAAACATGAAAATGTTTGGATAGTATTGAGAAATGTCTAGGCAGCTGGGCAATAATCTGGTTTCCCCACATAAGAGAAGCATTTTGCCTGTCAGGTGAAATTGTCCATGCATTGGAACAGACGACTTTTTTCATTTTAGTTTTAAGTAACTATAATTCTTCAATTTGGTAGAAGTAAGAAATTACCTTACAACTTCAACCTCTGACAACCATCTTGTCAAATGTGTTGTAAGGGCACAAAAGTCACCCGGAGTTTGGACAACCGTCTAACACAATGCCAGGTCCTTAACTTCGTATGTGCTTCCCCCTTCTACAATATTTTCCTATAATTTCCAATAAGTAGGAAAAAAAGAAGAAGAAATAAAGTTGTAAGAACATCAAAGATAAGTTGAAATATAGCATGTCATACTGACCCTTAAACGAAGAATTGAATTCTCATTTTTGTAAACTAATAAAATTGACTAAAGTGGATATTAGCTAGTGTGCATCCTACCCAGTAATTACAAACAGATTATCAAACACCTAAATATATATGAAACTTAAAAAGAAAAAGCAAGAAAAGAATACAGTGGGTTTTGAAAATACAAAACTGGACATGTATGCATCTCATGTAAGTTTGCAACACTAATTAAAATGGTAAGAACTTCCAGCTTCATACAGTAGGTTCACTGATGTTGTCAAAACAAATATACAGGTTGAAGCTTTTAGTAAAAATTCTATCCGTCTCAACGAATTACAGTGTTATTATTAAGGCTTCAACTCAAATAAAAGCTTCATACAACGGGGAGCTTTTTGCAATTACCCGGAATAGTTTACTGATGCATGTGATCCAAGTAAAGCAACACCGTTCCAGCTTCCCTCTGCCTCAAGTTGTTATGCATGTGGATAAAAAAATTATATCATTAGCAAGAGTCCACTTGACAAAACGGAAAATATGAAGAAGAAAATGCAGTGGAGACTTCAAGTGTGCTACAAATCTTTTTTTTTGTTTGACGGTGGATTTTTGACAAAGGAAAATTATAATACTACTTTTCGCCTAGCTGTTGAAGTATGAAATAAATATGTATAAATTTTTGATCCAGCATCAGAATTATAAATATATATTGTTATCTTACATTCCGCAAGAGAATTGGGAATGCATATTCAGCTCATGGCTAAATTAGTTCTTTAGCTCTTTATATATTTATACACTTCCATAATTTCAGGGTTTTATCCAGCTAAACCCTCGTTATTTCATGTGTATTCATATAAACCATTTGTATTAATCAAATATTGATTATACAAAACTGCGTACATTCAGAATAGAGGCTACCCCACATCTGGATAAAAACGCTAATTTAAATGCATACCATCTAATTGCAGAGTCGCACCAAGCATAATCTCAAGATTGCAAACTTCCACCTCTGAATCTCTTGAAATATGTTTTGTATGCACTGCATAAAAGTTAAGCACAATGCTAACATTAAAATCTCATGCGAGTGAGAAGCTCTAAAACAAGTCATAAATATGGCCACAACATTAACAAGTGTCAAAGCTAGTTGGTGCATAAACAATAACCATAGCACCAACAAGTGCTAGCCTTGGCAAAAACCTAGCCATGCTCCTAACACAAACAAGTAGAACATATATGTGCCAAAAGGCCAAAAAAGCCAACAAAGGAAATATGCCAAAGAATAAAAATTTGGCTAAATAGTTAGCGCTGCCAGCAACGTTGCATCCTGGCTAGCAAAGGAGCAAACTAGTTAACGCTGCTAGTAGCGCTCCAGCCTGGCCAGAACAGGCGCTAACTAGTTAGCGCTCCATCTTTGCTAGCACAGGCGCTAACTAGTTAGCGCTGCTTGCAGCACAACATTAGCGCCAATGCTAGTCTTCTTCTCATTGACTCTTCGCACATCTTTTGGCTCTTCACTTTTGCACCTATACAGTTATTGCTCATTTGATTCAAATTATTCATGTGTCTTGAGTCTTTGAGTCCACTAACTTTACAAGAAATCAATCATAACACATGGGGGATAAAACATGGGATTTTGGTCTGACGGTTATAGCAACATGGGTGTAACGACATCCCATGATAAGTAAGTTACAAAGTCGTGGAAAGTGTGAACCAGTTAATAGATAGTGGAATAATGGTTTCTCGAAGATTCCAAGGAGGTTAAGCCATTAACCAAACGACTTTCACTTCTCCACCTCTTCACTATCTCCACAACTTTACAAAGAAACGTGTGAGCTCTTTACTACTATAAATAGACTACTCAGCCCATTTGGAAAAAAGAGAACAAGCTTACGAATCTCTCAAGCTCTGTTACTTAACTCAGTAGTTCCGCAACTCTACACACAATACAATACATTTGTTTCCTTCAACTTTCTTTGCTTCCTTCCCCTAAGATCAACCCATTTACTCTCATTGTGACCAAAGCAGAGCGAAACGGTTATTATCGTTGTTTAGGCTTGCTCTGTACGATTTTGATTTATGAATCTAAACAAAGTACTTCTACATTACATTGTTTTGCCTAGAATCAAATTTTAGGTACTAACAATTGGCGACTACATTGGGAGATCAATCTCTCGGTCATGAATCCAATATTTCAATTATTTGGAATTCAATTCTGTAATTTTCTGAAAATGGTGGAGCTTAGGTCAGGTTCATCAACCAACCCCAATTCAAGTTCAACACCCGCTACTGATACTGGTAATGTCAGTGGTGGGACTCCAGAGATCATTCCTCAAAACACCACCATTGAAAGTACCAAAAATCCTCTACGTACCACTAAAAGTATTAAAGGCAAAGAGCAGGCGTCACCAACTATAGATGATTTGATGAAGGGACAGGAAACCCTGGCGGAAGCTCAAGTAGACATGGCCACCACTCAGTAAGAAGTTCTTACTTTCCTCAAGATTTTAAAACATCAGTTAACACCAGAGAAACGTCATTATCAAATGAAGCAAGTTAGGAACGCAACTGTTGGTGGCTATGGCGTATCAAAAGTTATTACTCGGGATGACGATGAAGTGCAGGTTATCACCGAACGTGTATGAGCAAAGAGTTAGCCGCAACAAAACTCCGTGACTCGTGAAGATTTGGAAAGGCTCTTGAAAAATCATGGAAAGGAAAATTCATCCTCATTCCATCAACACCAAACCCCTTACCCAGCAAAAATTCAAAGGATCACACTACCAAGCAGATATTTGTCTCCTTCATTCTCATTATATGATGGTACTGGGAATGCTCGAGAACATATTTCTCGATTCCTGGAATCATTAAGAGTGCATGAAAAGTCTCAGTCAAGACTCCGCGTCAGATACAACAAACCAAGACAGATACGACAATCCCAGAATTCCCCTTCCCCATGGAGGAGGTCCTCGAACTGTTGGAATATGGATGCATAATGGAGCTATCAAGTTACCGCTTGTACGACACCCGCCAACTGAGGAAGCCATATAAAATCCAAAATATTGTCACTTCCACAGGTTCGTCAATCATCCCACCAGTGAATGCAATGGCCTACGACGTATATTCAAAGAAAAAGTCGAATCAGGGAAGTTATGCCTGGGAACTGAAGGTGTGCACAAATACCCTCTCCCGGTTAGGAGCTTCACTCTCACTGGAGATTCAGTCAATAGGAATGTCCAATCCATGATGGAGCGTATATACGAGATTTTATACCTGTCAAAAGCGTAACTAAAAGATATCTTTACTGCCCTCAATTGTGTTGTATCAAGTAAGCGTCTACTCTTTGCTGAAAAAGCTACTATGTATCCCAAGTTCACTTCAGAAGATGCAGTCATCAAACACAATGAGAAGCCTAGATGGGGACTTCTCACCAATGTTTGTCTAAAAGATACCAAGTTTGAGCAAACTCTAATCGGCATGGGCACCGACATCAATATCATCACTATTAAGACTCTGAGAGATATGAGAATTTTTAGGCACGAAGCCACACACTCGTCGGTTGTAATCAAAATTTTCGAAGAAAAGTTCCAGAGTGCTTACGGTTATATCACTCTTGAGGTAAAAATTGGTGACACACAGAAACCTACCAAGTTCCATATTGTCAAAGAAAATCCATGTTATGACATGATTCTAGGACTCCCCTGGGTCTGTAGCAACAAGATGGAATCAGGTGCAGCTCCTTCGCCAGCATCAACACTGCCAAGACTCTCAAACAAACCTCTGCTCTTAAACCTAATAATCCCAAGAAAATACTAAACCCTATCTCTTTTTTTTCCTATTTACTCTTCTTTTTCGCCGCTTATCAGTTCCCTTTTCTCTTCCACTAGAAAATTTCACGCCGGTTACCATGAATCTTTGGGTTGTCTTCGATAGTCTAGAACATGATTTAGAAACCCAGAAAGGTATAGAGCAAGTAATATAATTTTTGAGAGAGTTTGACAAGTTTTCAAGCTGGAATACCAGGGTAGAGGAAATGCTGATGATGTTGATTTTTTTTAGTAAGAACTGATGTTATTGATAAACACGGGAGATGTTGGTGTATTGTGAAGCTATTACTGATAAGAAGTGATAGGCTAGAAGAGAATTAGAATCTGAAGCAGTTAAGAAGTGGTGGGTTAGAGGATTCAGACATGACAGTGAAAAAATTGAATGTGGCTAATGGTAATTGAGAGACAACGAAGAAGATTCTATGAGTTAAGGTTCTTATCTTTTTTTCTCCTTTTTTATCTTGGTATTGATTTTGTTGAACTTTGGTTTTTGCAGATGAGGCTCATCTCTGTTGTGTTGTGGAGAGGAAAAACTCAAACTAAAACATCATGTTTGGTAAATCCTAGCCCGTTATCTATCTTTCTTCCCCCCGTCTACTTTTTTTTCTTTTTTGATGTTCTCATGTTGGGGTTTCTTTAGAAAATCATTCAACATCAATATCTTCTGATTTTTGTTGTTGGGGTTTCTTTATAAGATGATTATGTTCTGACCCTAAAGTTCAATGGCAGGTTCCGATTGTCTCGGGCCTGCCAAAAAGTCAGAGCCTAGCCTCTAAGTTTCGGTGTGCCCACCAATAATATTGGTTTATTATCTGATATCCTCAAATATCCTAATAATAGTTTTTTTTTGTTTCAGCGACTCTAGGAAGATATAAAAAATCGGATTGAAGCAGCAATCAAATTAGGTAAGGTTTCAGAAGAAATCAAGGAACAACACAAAGGATTCTCATAATGGATCTTTGAAATAACTAAGTGTGACCATCAAACGATTTTGCAGGTAAATTGTTCTAAATGTATCTAGTTGCTTTTATAAAGCTTGAGTTATAGGGTGTTGTCTATGAATTTTAAATAGATATTGATCCATGGAAGAGACACAAGCTTAGAAGAATCCACAACACTCTCATAACCTCAAAGATGGGGCTATTAATTCATTGGTAACAAATGCCTTTTTGAACCTTTCAAAAAACTGGTCACTTTATTTTGTATCTCTTAAACCTCGACAACTCATTTCTGTGTTAAAATTACAGTTAAGGGTGTCATCCAAGATAAGTAATGGATATATAGTTCTAAGTGTGGACTATGATATGTATTCAAAGTTTCAAACAAATCAAAAACATTAAGAGGCGCACTATGTTTCTTCATGGATAAAAAGAAAGGTTATGATATTGCATTTGTGCAATGCCCACAAGACTTCAATAATGTGACTAAGAGTAATTTGTATGATAATGGTAAAAGTGATTTGTATACTAATGGTTTTGGATTAATCAATAACGTAAAAATGAACGGTATAGACGGATTCGGGGGATTCATATATAGTGAAATATGGTGTTTTCATAAAATTGGAATCGAAAAACCGATTTTATTATGGCAATAAGAAGTTTAATTGAGTTAAAGCAGACATCAAAAGTTCTTGCAGATTACATACAGGGAAAATAAATAATGGGGAAACATACTCAATGGGGAAACAAGGTATCTCTCTCTGTCTACCTCTCTATTTTTCACATACACATATTAACTTCAGTTTATTTAAAGTTTGTCATTTAAACAGACCTTAGATCGATTAGTACTTTAGATATTCATCAGCTTGATAATATTGTCTGAGGAATGTTTAGGTACCTTTATTCCATAACCTAGATGATTTAGTGTTGGATAATATGTGCGATCGAGTTAAGCCCCTTACATTCACCACGAATGAAAAGGTAAGCGAAACAACATAACATTACGCTGGCTTATCATATACATTGTAGTTAGATTTCTTCACCTAGGTCCTTATTCCATTATCTTAATTCATGTGTCAAACAGGTCACTAAGGAAGGAAATCCAGTACAAAGAATGTGTTTATAATGCAAGGTTGATTAGAGAGTAGCCATTTTTACTGAAACCAAATCTTTTAATTTTCTAGGTTTGGGATGGGGCTTCTTAGATAGTGGTGGAGACGAAAAAACATCAAGTTATGTTTATAGTTTTATATGCTATGATAATTGTTTTGTCAGTACTAATAACTTCACATCTTTTTATCATCATCTCTGGTGAGATCGTTGTTACTTTCTTGAAACTAAATCCAGTTTTTTAATTTTTGTGTGCATTAGAAAGAGAGAACTTATCCATTCCTCTCCATTTCTGTTTTATAGATATTGCCCTGTCCGTTGTCTAAGATATTCAAACTTGGTAACTGAAAGAAGTAAAAACACCAAAGTTATGACATTAGAAATGGTGGCAGGGAAGCCATATACATTTCTCAGCGGATGAAAGCTAACATCATGGGAGCACCGGATCTACTCGGTTCAGTCATTTAACTTCAGTTCAATATATAGATTTTGAATAGACGCATCTGCCACATTACAAGTAACTTATCATGTATATGTTGTTTTATATCTATTTTGTGTATATATGAACATATACAGAGGGTTTAAGCATGTATGTAGCACCGTATTACTTACCGTAAAAATTACAGTCATTTTTTCATATTAAACAAGGTTCCTTACCTAGAAGAATAAGTGTTACACTCGGGTATATATATATATATATATAGTGGGTGATAAAGTTCTGTTCAATATAGTTGGTGATATAGTTCTGCTCAAACACTTCATATTCAGCTTCAAGTCTCACTATAAAAATATTTCATACCTTTGATTTTTTAATAGTTTCATTGGCTGCATAATAAATTCGCATCAACCTCTTACTTGATGCTCTAAGAGCAACTGCAGCGGTTGGACCAGACCATCGATCAAATACCAAATCTGTTTGGTCGTTTAAAAAAAAAACGCAACGAGAACAGGAGTAAATTTGATAGTACGCTGTTGTAAATAAACGTTAATTATCCAACGCTGTACTAAAGTAACGTATAATACACAGACGTTTTATTGTGCAAACGTTAAATTTTTGACGTTCATTTAGGTAAGCGTTTTTAATATACGTTGCTGTAGTGAAGCGTTATATACTCAAACGTCACTTTACTGAAGCGCTTAGTTAAACGTTACCATACTGAAGCGTTAAAACCAAAACTCTATTCTAAAACAGCATTTAAAACACAAACGTTAACATAAAGCAACGTTTGAAAAGCTTGCGTGGGTGTGGAGGAGCGTCACCTCTAAAACGTTGCTGTAGCCTAGCGTTAAGAAAAGAAACGTGATGTAGCCTACCGTTAAGATTATGAAACGTCATCGTACACTAGCGTTGAGAATATAAACGTTGCCGTAGCCTAGCGTGATTAAATCTGACGTTAGTGTGAGGGAGCGTTACAAATAGTCAAGCGGGTCAATCATGGTCAAACATGGTGAAATAGACGAATTGTTTATGTTTCAATAGTTTAGATAGTGTTTTGTACACGTGTTAAGCATCCATCCAACTATAAAACACAAAGATTACCTTCTTCTCCATCAAAACCCCAAACAAGAAAAACAGCCGCCGGACATTTTTGCATTTCTCTTTGATTTTCTCCTGTTCACGCTTGCTTCACCCACTCACTGCCGATAAGCAGACGTCGTCAACACGTTAGTTTAGCCGGACGTTTTGGAGTGCAAAGAAACGGTAAATTTTTTTTTTTTTCCTATTTTAATTTGATTTTAATGATTATTAGATTTAGTAAATATACTTTTCGTTTTAGGGTTTATATTAAATTTAGTATACATGGTAATAATATGATTTTTTGTTAGTTTTAGGGTATTAAAAAATTAATTTAAAAATTTTGGATTTGATTTAGTTTGGATTTTTCATTGTAATTGGTGTAGAAAAATTAAATTAACAATCTAAAATGTTATTGTTATATATATTTTTGTAAACTATATTATTGTTAATTGCATCATTGTTAATTAGGGGTGTTGAGTTAGTTAATTTATTGTTTTATAGTGTTTATAATTCCACTTAATAATTTATGATATTTAAAATATAATTGTGCATGTAAAAATAATATATGATTTAGTAAATGGAAAAGTTATTTATAGTTGTTAGTTTGTTTCATTTTAAATTTATTAAGGTGTATGTGGGAGTTATTTTTTGAATGATGATTAGGTGTATGTTGGTTGAATTTAGAAGGTTTTTAAAAATTTATTTTGAATATTCAATTGTTAAAATTGAAACTATTTTTAGGGTTATGGTTAGATGTTGTTAACGTGAAAATAATATCAAAAGTGAGTACATTTTGAACGTCAAAATAATTATTTTTTTTGTTGTTAAATGTTTGTTATGGTTAGATGTTGAGGAAATCCGCATCACGATTGATCGGTGGGAAAAAAAGATGCAAGAAAGGAAAATCAACCAACGATACACAAGGAGGTTGTGTTGGTGAAGAAACGGATGTTACAGTGTTGGAAACTTATAGTATGGTGGAAGATGTTAGGGGGCACGTTAGCAACGATATGACTATTAGGGCAGACCCAAAGACAAAGTACATCCATCGGGGGTCTCTTAAATCGGTTATGCTGGCATATAAAAGTATATCGAAATTCTGCTCTAGGGCGAAATTTATTATCGAAATGGCTGGATGGGACAGATTTTTGGCAATGGATGCTGGTGACTCGTCACACGCCATGATTGATTACATGGTGGAGCGTTTCTGGGACACGACGAACACTTTTCACTTCCCATTCGGTGAAATGGGGTTTACACCATTAGACTGGGTGATGTTGACCGGTCTTAGTATTGGAATTGGAGGGCAAATTCCATACGATGAGGATAAGTACACCTTTGAATATGTCCAGCAGAATAATTTTATAGAGCTGAAAGACAACAACTATTGTGTAACTAACAATATTTCAATTCAGTGGATCTGTGATGCACCAACGGTGGCGTTTTTAGGGTCATACTTTACAGAGGATTATTTGAAAGGGGCGCAACATGATGCTACCATGGGGCACACTATTTGATTCAGATGACCCACAATTGTTCCGATTATTGCTATATGATTTAAGGGGGTGATTAATTCTTTTCTAGTCTGGCTGAAGACTTTAAACTTAGCACTTCTTGGGAGGTAACCCATGCTCAGGCATTCAGGTACTATCTTTCTGACTCCCTTACTTTTACTCTTTTGGTATTGTTCTATACTTAGAAACATTGAGGACACTGTTTAATTTAAGTTTGGGGGTATTGGGAGACTTTTTAAGATTAATAAGATTTGGAATTTAGAAGCATGTGAACAATTCAGGGTGACACTAACCACTCTAGGTAGAT
>JAJJMC010009994.1:4175963-4209679 GCA_023531435.1 Papaver californicum | reverse complement strand
AGTTCGAGAATCGAACCTCTTTTTACCACTATATAAAATTACATCAACCACATACAAGGAAAAATATAAGTGGGAAAGAATTTTGATTGACAAGCTTACAAGCGTTGGTAACAATGAGATTTCAGAAGAATATCAATCAATTCTCGCAAAATATGATGCTGAAGATAAGTTAGAACTAGAACCAGTGAGGAAGACTAACGTGAGAAAGAAACGTAAGCGAGATGAAGCAGAAACAGTTTCATACACTGAACAAGATATGGAGGAATTGATAAACAATACTATAAAAATTGTGGATGCAATGGTAGAACAAGATGATGTGAATGTTGAGGTTGAAGAAGATAGAGAACAAAAGTCTGACAATGATGTGGTGATAATTTACTATACTTTGTTTTGTTTTGATTTGATTTGATTTGATTTGATTTGATTTGATTGTTGTCATTGAATCTAATTTTTCTGAAATCAATAAATATTGCAGGTAATGAATATGTTTGAAGAAATAGAATAACATGATGCAGTGGAACCTGAAAAGGTTTCATCTCATGAAGAAGTTCAGGTTCAACATGACGCAGTGGAACCTGAAGAGGTTTCAGCTCATGAAGAAGTCCAGGAGCAGAATGATGCAGTGGAACCTGAAAAGGTTTCAGCTAATGAAGAAGCTCAGATCCAACATGATGCAGTGGAATCTGAAAAAGTTTCATCTCATGAAGATGTTCAGGAGCAACATGACGCAGTGGAACCTGAAGAGGATTCAGCTTATCAAGTTCAGATTGAAGAGATTTCGGAGTTAACTCCGAACACAATTGAAGATTTGGAGGTGGCTGAGAAGGTAGAATCTGAAATCAATGGGAAGCAAGCCAAGGACAGTATAATGGAAGAATTTTCGGAGTTAACTCCGAACACAATTGAAGATATAAAAGTGGCTGAACAAATTGAATCTTCTTTGACGAAGAGTAAATTGATGAGTGCAATAGAAGAAGTTTCTGAATTGAATCCAGACACTATAGAAGATATCAGAGTCGCTGAGAGAGTAGAACTAGAAGCGAAGAAAAGTTCTTTATCAAAGCCAAAGACACAGATTGAAGTGTCAACTCAAAGCCAAGGTTCAATTGATGAAACTATTCTTCAGCAAATGGAAGACGAGTATGCAACCAAGACTTCTACATTAAAGCCAAGTAGTAAAGGCATGTGCTACTACTCTGTTGTAAACATGGAAAATGATGTACTTGCTTTAGAAGATGATGTGCCTCATTTCAAGTTGGTATTAACGGAAACTGACAGTGAGAAAGAAGATGGTGAAGACATCAGTCCCTACAAAAAATTGAGTAACATAATCTCAAGGATGAAAGAAAACAAAAGGAGAATGCAAGCACCTGTCAAGATGCAGGATTATACACCTGGAGATGCTAAGAATAAGAAAAGAAAAAAGACTCGGTGTGTGAGCATAAATCAAAAGAAAAAGTTGGAGAAAAAACAAAAAGAGAAAAGGGAAGACAAGTTGAAAGCAGTGGACAACTTAAAAATTATGCAACTGCTGGATTCAAATGAAAAACAGATTGTGTGCAGATATTTTAAAATGCACAATGAAAGGTAAGTGGAATTCATACCATTAAGTTTTTTTGGTTAAATAATTTAAGTGTTTTAGTTTCTTTTATTCTTCTTAAATATTAAATTTGTTTATCAACAATATAACAACAGTGACATGGCTTGGGAGAAGGACGATATGGGCCTGTACATTACAGGAAAAAATATGAATGCCTTGATAAGAAAAGGCGACATAAAAGGAGATATGATTGAGTTCTACATGCTCAAATTGCAAAAAAACATAGCAAAGAACATCAAGAAATCATATGGCACTCCTAAGTACAAAAGGGATGTTTTCCTAAGCACATATGTCTATGTAAGTTTCATCTAACTTATCTTATACAAGTGTCTTTCTGAAAACAATGAAACCAATTTTGGTTTCATCAAAATAAGGTTTCATCTGTTTTCAATTACATTTTTCTATAAAAAAAGGTTTCACTGATTTTCAACAATGCACTCATTTTGATTTTTTATTGAATTTCAGACAATGCACTCAATCGATAAAAGTTGCCACACTGCGATTGAAGCTTTCATTGATAAAATGGATTACACTCCAGAATATGTCTTCGTTCCAATCATAACAAAACTAAGTGAAAAGACATATCATTGGATATTGGCATGCAAGATACTCCTTGACAAAGTTGAAGACTAATACTCCTTGACAAAGTTGCAACTTAAAGTGGAAGAGAAAAAAAGACTGATGGTCAAACCTCATGGTGGTTGTATGTTCATGGAAGAGAGGTTGAAAATAAGAACAATGTTAATCAATTAGTTTCTAATAAAAGTACAAATGGTTGTCCATAAAAACATCTTATTCAATGTTAATCAGTCTTTTGATCAATCACTACTCTTAAGTTATAGAATTTTTTATGATATTTTCTCTTAATCAAGGATGAAAATATTATTGCATGATTTGTTTCATCTTATTACAGTATGATTTTTGAGAAATGTTAATCAATATTTTCTGTTTCATCTTATTACAGATGAAAAAAAACTACGAAACCAAAAAGGGTTTCATCATTTTTTTTATTTCATCTTACTACAGATGAAAAAAACGATGAAACCAAAAAAGGTTTCATCATTTATTTTTGTTTCATCTTATTCCAGAAGAAAACAAACTATGAAACCAAAAAAGGTTCAATCGTTTGTTTTATTTCATCTTATTCCAGATGAAAAAAAACGATGAAACCAAAAAGGATTCCATCAACTTAGAGGTGTTTCATCTTATTCCAGATGAAAAAACACGATGAAACCAAAAAAGGTTTCATCATTTTAGAGATAAAAAAAACATACGCTACAAGTCTTTCATGTGACAAAACTATGAAACCTATTTTGGTTCCAACAAATTATAAAAATCCTGTAACTCTGAAAAACTTAATCTAAAAATAAAAAAACGAAAGACCTGGAGCAAAATGAAATTTTAACTGTAAGCAATATATAAAAAAGAATAATAAAAATATGAAGATTGAAACATATAGTAGTCTAAACAAAAAATGAAAATGAAAAAGTCAATGAATTGTTGTCAAAATAAATTCATATCTGTCGTGCAGGGCTTGTCCTTCGGTTATGGGTACTCAAAACATGGCAGCTACCACAAGTTCTCATCTTCTTATTAGGAACTGAACCTGTATTAGGAATTCTCTTCTTCTTCCTTGGGCGACCAGGTTGTGGTAGAGCATCAGGACCAAGAACAAGAGATTTTGGAGACACAACCGTAGGCTTTTCAACTGTGGGAACAGGATTGATTGGTCTTGCATAGGATTCACGGTAGAACTTTACTGTAAAATAGAATTCAACATACTTATACGGGTCTTCTTCATTTAACATGATACAACGGATAGCGTGGGCGCAAGGAAAACCGTTGATGCGCCAGCGGTTGCAAGAACATGTTCTTCTTTCCAAATCGACCTTTTGTGTTAATGTAGAATGAACTTCAAACACATATTGCGATGACTTGGTGACAGTGTATTCACGGCCGTGCATCTTGTTGTTGTACAACTCAGTTTCAAACTCTGGACACAAAGTTTCTCGCCACTTCAATAATGTTGCACATTCCTCACGACGTACACACATTTGATTCATAAGCTTCACTCTGATGTCATCAACCATAATAGATATAGGCTTCTCTCGCTCCTCAACGATCCAACTATTGAAACTCTCAGCAATATTCGAACACAACCTGCCATAACGACGACCCGGGAAATAAACACTTGCCCATTTATCAATGGAGTGCTACTAAGATAATATTATAACTTCTGATTTTTGACTTGCAACAAATTCTCCCAGTTCTCTGAAAATTTTATATGTGTATTAGCATACACACATTTTTCAAACAACCCAAGCACATAATTGTTATAAACCTTAATGGACTTCGGCAAGTATGTATTGATATTGTTCTTCATATGCCAATAACACCAACCATGAGCAGCATCAGGGAATACATCAGGGATTTGATTTACCAAACCAGTAACTCGATCACTAATAAAAGTAAGCTTTTTGCGCATAGGAGATAGTACTTGCTTCAAATTCTCCAAAAACCATTAACAGTTGGCGTCATTCTCCGAAGAAACAACAACATATGCAAAAGGATATATTTCTGAAAAACAGAACAGAAAAAAAAATGTCTCAGCATATAAAAAAAAACAATGAAACCGAAAAAGGTTTCATCTGTTTAAACTACATTTATCTGTAAAAAAAAATGTCTCAGCATATAAAAAACAATGAAACCGAATAAGGTTTCATACATATCAATTACTTTTTTCTGTAAAAAAAAAAAGGTTTCGCTGATTTTTAACTTGGTTTCATCGGTTTGTAGCATGATGTTAGGTTTCATTTGTATAGGATTAAATAACAAACCTGTTTATCAACTAAGAAACAAAATAGAATGTTTAAGAAAATTATCGTCATAACCGGTTAGACATGTTGCTGCCATGATATGACCAAGGTATTTGCTCTTCAAATGGGCTGCATCAAGGAATAACAAAGGACGACAGTAATTGAATCCACCAATGCATGCTCCGAAACAGATAAACAATCTCTGAAATTTTTGAGTCCCATTTTCAACTTCCAAAACAACACGAGATCCAGGATTGGTTTCAGTCAATTTGTTGGTATACCATTTCAAGTACATAAATGATTTCTCGTTCCCTCCCCATGTAATATTCAATGCATGCCTCTTCCCTGCATATGCATAATAACGACTAATGTCAAAGTCGTACTCTCTTGTAAACTGATTCATAGTATCCTTTGTCTTCTTCTTTGGATTCTGTTTAATCTCTTCAAGAATCAAGCTACTAATAAGTTTCTTCGACAAATGTGGACTGTGTACAACTCCACAACATCAAGTATGCTTCTTATTTAACTCCTTGATAATAAAAGGACTACCTTCAACACCATCAATAGAAACAACATATATATGCCATTCACATTTATCTTCTTCCTTCTTAGAACAACATGCACCAATCCTTAACTTCTCATTCCTTGTCATCTTAAATGAATACCCAGATACTGCATGATATTTCAATAAATCAGAACGAATTTGTTCAACACCTCCATTAAACACCTGATTAACACCCTGAAAAAGGCCAAATCAATGCGCAGACTTCAACGGTTCTTTAATTTTGTTACAGACATCAAAATCAACTAAATTTGTAAGTGTTAAATGCTCAAAAGATATAATTCCTAAACTTCGTGGCTTCTCATATGGTATGATTCCTGAAATTTCTGAACTACAACTAGAGGACTCATCTTTATGCCTTACATGTAACTCAAGAGATGGAAGCTTATTAAACAAAGTAAATAAAGCAACCGATTGGAGATCAAAATCAGAATTGATAACCTTTTGCTAAACACAAACTATGTGGAAAATTTCAATAGAAAGAGAAGAGAATTGACACCAACTTGAACATATACTACCCTTCAAATCACAAACAGATTCTTGTAGACCAATACGAAAAGATAATGTATCATCTTTGTGAAATATAACAGCGAGAACAGATTCCATAACCTATAGAAAAAAGTATGAAACCGAAATAAGTTTCACTGTATGTGAATATAAATAACAACAAACAACAAAATTTGAATAATAACATCAACAAAATAGCAAAAATGTGATTCCACAACCTACAGGAAAAAGTATGAAACCAAAATAAGTTTCATTGTATGTGTATATAAACAAACAACACCAACAAAAATTGAAAATTAACATCAACAACATAACAAAATGTGATTTCATAACCTACATGCAAAAGTATGAAACCAAAATAAGTTTCACTCTATGTGTATATAAACAACAATACCAACAAAAATTAAAAATTAACATCAACAACATACAAAATGTGATTCCAATAATATACAGAAAAAAAGTATGAAACCAAAAACGATTTCACTGAATGTGAATATAAACAACAACACCAACAACAAATTTGAAAATTAACATAAAAAACATAACAAATTCTGATTCCAATTATATACAAGAAAAAGTATGAAACCAAAAACGGTTTCACTGTATGTGAATATAAACAACAACAACATTTGAAAATTAACATCAAAAACATAACAAGGTAACAACATATTCCAATTATATACAAAAAAAAAAGTATGAAACCAAAAATGGTTTCACTGTATGTGAATATAAACAACAACACCAACAAAAATTGAAAATTAACATCAAAAACATAACAAAATTCTGATTCCAATTATATACAGGAAAAAGTATGAAACCAAAAACGGTTTCACTGTATGTGAATATAAACAACAACACCAACAACAACATTTGAAAGTTAGATTTCAGTTTCAGAGGAATGATTGAACTAATACAAAAACTTGAACAGAGTGAGAATATGATCAAATAACAACTGAAAAATACAGTAAGAATCATCAAAACTGAAAATACAGTAATAATCATGAAAACACATAAAAAAAATAGTTACAGTTCCTGTTCTTCACTTGAACAGAAAGGAACACAATTTTGAGTTCGGTTAATCGAAAATTTGATAATCAAATAACAACAAAAAATCAAAAATCGAAAACTAAAACTTACCTGATGAAATACAACTGAAGTTAGAAGAAGGAGAAGAGAGTGATGTTCGAGAATCACTTAAATAAATACGAACTCGGTTCTTCAAATCAACAATGGATTTGAAACTGTTTGAGATAAATCGGAGAAGATAGAATTTATGTTCGTATTTGAAGCTAGAATTTATGTTCTTCAATTAAGCAGAACCAACAACGAACTCAAATCTTCACTTACACAACAAAATTTGAAACAGGAACTCAAATCTTCAATTAAACAGGAACAAAAACGAACACAAATCTTCAATTAAATTTCATGAATCAGATTTGGAGAAGAAATGTTTTGTTGAAACCCTAGCCGAATTTGGAGAAGATGTGCTTCGGTTCTTCAGAAAATCAGATTTGGAGCAGAATTCTTCTCTCATACGAAGATTATGTTTTAAGATTTTGTTTCCATTTAAAAGTTATAGATTATATAGGAAGGACAATTCGGGTATATTAAAAATAATTAAAATCTAAATTTAATTAGTATTATATGAAATTGAATTTTTGTCTCATTTTTAATGAAAATGGGTTTTCTTTATAAAAAATAATATGAGAGGATTTTTTGCATGGCAAATTTGTTCACCTTGATTTTTTATACCAAATTTTATTAATTTTTATTTTATTAAATGTACAAATAACAATCTACACAATTTTAATTAAATCTAAAACATCATAAATTTATAAATATTTTTTAATTAAATCTAAAACATCGTCGTCCAAAATTTTGGCATAATTTTGATATCAAGTTTAATGACATTTCTTAAGCTCATAACAGTCATGATTATTAAAAATGTGTACTAGAATTGCTAAGGTGAATATCAATCCAAAAATTTAATGGTGAAGATTATTTTATTTAATTATACGCTTTTAGCAATGAGGTAGTAATTTAATATTTTCTCGTGACAAACTGCATGATATATCGTTTTCACGTAGAATTAAGACATACTCAGAACAAGTTCGATAATTTAATCCACGCAATTGTAGTACTATAAAAGTCTCGATTTGTTGTCAATAGGGGCCTGGTACTTGTAGGGTAGATTCTCTATAATTAATCGTAAAACACGTGGCAGTAGTAAATGGATAGAGCGTAGTGTCATAAGACTCAGAACAGGTGAGAATTTCCGTACCCATAATAAATTTGGAAAAGACAAGAGACTGAACTAGGAAATCCGTAAATCTTAATTACCGCGAATTACTGTAAAACTGGAATTATTGTTTTGGAGAAGGGTGTGTAACCAACCGTTGACTAGAACTGTACTAGGAGTAGAATCTTAACCAAACAATCAAAACGAGTTTGGTATGTTCTCGTCCTCGCGTCTCTTCCGCGTTCTCTATCGCTTTGTTATAGCCTACAGTAACCATTATTATAATGAATTATGAGTTCATAATCAATTATCCACCCCATAATCTATTATATAAGTATTTGTTAAAATGTACAATAACTGATAATTTTAATCATAATTGAAAAACTCATTATTTCTATATGTAAAAAAAATCATTTATAAAAATTATCATAATCAATTATTTTTGACTCATGCTATTTCCAATCCACCATTATTATTAATACAATCCAATAAGAAAATAAACAGAATTCTACTATTTTTTAGAAACTAAATCAAAGTAAAATTTATTAATCCAATCTAACCTTATTTTCCTTTTCCTTTTTATTTCTAGTTTCTTCTATAAATAACCCTAAATCTATTTCTTCTTCACTTCTATTAATCTTTATCTCTATGAATTCTAATAACCCTAAATCTAACTGTGGTATAGAAGATATGATAGAAGATTCTACTCCTTCAACCATTGAAGTGGAAAATTTTCTGCAGTAACTATGAGTTTACTGTTTCTTCTGCTAATAGCTAGAATCAAGATGAATAATGTTTGATTTCGATGACGAATTCATTGATTTCTAGGAAATATGGATTCATTGATTATAGACGAAGAAGTTAGAATATTTATGTTTTTAAAAGTCATAAAAAATAAATCCAATCCATAGGATTGTATTAATAAAATAATTAAAAAAAATGGATTGTTTTAAGTATATGGATTGGTTAATAATAATGATGGATTGGAAATAACAAGAGTGTTATTTTTTTTTATCAAAAATGAATTAAGTTTTTTGTCCTTATTTTCTCTAAACTATCAAGAGAGAGATAAAAAACAATAGTTGACTTAAAAAAATTCTTAGAGCATCATTCTTTTCTCTCATCTTCGAGAGCATTTTTTTAAGATAATCAATTATCCCAAAAAATTATTTGTTAAAATCTATTATAATAATGATTAGTATCATAATCATTTTCCGATTTATGATTATCTATAATCATAAATGATAATGATAATTTTTACCAAACACCCCCATCTAATTAAACATGAGTAAACTTTGATTAGGCCAGTTCCTGTGCACCTAACGAATGACCAAATTTGATCATTTTCACCCACTATATACCTAGTAAATGGTCAAAATAATTTTATAAATATTCTGATTTATGGTTTTGCAATGCGCTATAAAGTCTTAGTCCAGCGACAAAGACTTGATCGTTCGACAAGCACTTTGTCTCTAACTATATATTCTATATTTTTTTTTCTTTTTTTTCTTTTTTTTTTGTTATTTTAATATATTTTTATTATATAAAAGACTCATTAAATAAGTTATAATATTTAAAAATCGTACTATATATATATAAACCGATTTTTTATTATTAAAAATCTCACAAAATACAATTAGATATATTACTCTACTAAAATTTAATGATTTTACCATAGTGAAGAAACATATTTGTCCATTTTTGTGACTGAATAAACTAAACCGTTTGGTATGGATGCATAAGAAGTGGCTTTAGCACTTAGGACTTGAGTATTTTATAAAAAAGAAAACCTTGTTAAGCAGCCACACAAGTTAACATAATTAACAAATTCTTTTATTATACTGCTGGTAATCTCGTTCGGATTTGAGCTTCTGGTATAGAAATGCGGTAAGAAAATTATGTCGACAAACTGGTCACATAGAGAATGCATGTGCACATTCCATTAATTTTCCTTGAGCACAATGATGTCAAAAAGGAACTTTCTTTATTGTTAGGGACGTGTAGTCTATCTCGTATTCTCATCCTCTTTGCATTTCAATAGACTTTTCGTAGCCATTTTATTAGATTTTCATTTTTAATGAAAAGCTCAAAATCATCAAGACTGCACAATGTGGGTACGAAAAAGTCTAAAGTTTGACTAGTAATTAGTCAAATCTTCAATCACTACCCATTTGATTAATTAGGAAATTAACTTGGAAAGACAATAAAATCCTTCGCAGTAGCTCTATAGTTCTTCCGTCTTAAGGGTAATATGATAATTACAAAAGTTAGATTTTTCTCCACCAAAACACGACAACTTTTAACTCATCTTCACCCGCTCTTCACTTGGTACGAAAAAACAGTAGACTTTAACTTCTCTGTCTTGCCCATTCTTCATTCCATAGTTTCTCTCTCTCTTGAATTCTTAAATTCTGTTCTTCTTAACATGATTAGGGTTTTATAGTAGTAAAATTGGAGTTCTTATTGATTGTATTTGATCAAATTCTGGTAGTGGCAATGGGAGGGGTATGTTCAGGTGGAGTTATGAAAAGGAAAGATTTAGAATTTGAGAAGAATATATCTTCTTCTGCCCCTGTTGAGGAGTATTCTGGTAAATTCAAGACTGTTAAAAGCTTTAATAGAAATCAAAGAAAGGATCTGAATTCAGTTTCTGATGCTAATAATAATAGTTATGATGATGATGATGATGATTATGATGGTATGTATGGAAGGAATTCTTCACATCCTATGTATGATCTAAGTGAGTATAGGTTATCCTTTTCAAGTGAATTGAAGCCTACTCTAACCCCTGTTAGGTCTGCCAATAGCAAGGTAAATTTCTTATATTTGTTTTTTGTGTTTTTTTGTTTTTTGCAACATTCTGAGAAACGGATAGTTTTTAATGACTAATGAATTCTAGTCCACGAGAATAGTCCAATGGATTCTAAGCGCTGATTTTGTAAAGAACCCTCTAGTATTAGCGTCAGCCCCCTGGCCAAATCGTAGAACTGATTTAATTGCTACATACACTCGGTAAAAAATATAGAATCGGTTGGTAGAAAGGCCGGCAGGAATCTGTTCTAATTTATCAGACTCGTTTTCGGAAACGTGTTAATAAGCGATGGTAAATTTTACCGAAAATTCGAGCTGCAATTTTAGACACGAGGTTAAGTGTATGTTCTTGTTTGTTTGTTTGCTTGCTTGATATATATAGGTATCACAAATGAGCTCCTCTTTAGGAAAAGCTGGGAATGTTGGTTTGGAGGTTTTAGATACACTAGGGAGTAGTATGTCAAATTTGAATGCAAGCAGTGGCTTTGCTTATGGGATTGCACATCGAGGAAATAAAATATCTATTCTAGCATTTGAAGTAGCTAATACGATTGTTAAAGGTGCAAATCTCTTGCAATCACTTTCGGAGGAAAACGTGCAGTTTGTGAAAGAAAGTGTTCTACATTCGGAAGGTGTACACAGGCTTGTATCTACTGATATGGAGGAGTTGCTGAGGCTTGCTGCTTCAGACAAAAGGTGATTCATTGCAGTCTTTGGGACCAACCTCGTGGCTTTGAATTTTGTTGTAACAGTAGAATTGTGTATTTGGAATTCTTATAGCTATAACTCGTTGTGGTTTCGTGCTATTTTTAGGGAGGAATTCAATATTTTTTCACGTGAAGTCATTAGATTTGGAGACCTCTGCAAAGATCCCCAGTGGCACCAGCTGGGTCGCTATTTTCAAAAGTAAGGTAGACAGTGTGTGTAACATCGGCAAATTCAGAAGCTGGCATTTACTGATGATGAAATTTTCTTTTTTGAATTGCTTGTTTGCCGTTTCAGTTTGGATACAAATTTCGCTGCACATAGACAACACAGAGACGAGGCAGAACAGACAATGCAAGCTCTTATGATCTTAGCTCAGCATACTTCTGTAAGTATAGTTTTAATGTTCATTTGGCAACTTTATGCTTTTGGTTCTGTACATGTCTACTCTCATGGTTTGGTCATTCATTTCTTTTTGTACTTATTGTACTGGAACCTGTAATAAACTAACTCAATTTTTGTGTACAGGAACTATACCATGAGTTATCTCCATTGGACAGACTTGAACAGGATTACCAGCGAAAGCTTGAAGAGCTAGAGTCTTTAAAGCTTTCTAAAAGAGGTTAAACACTTCTGCATTCTCACAGCAAAAGCGGTTGTGATTCTGTACCCATTAATTATGAAATCTACGATAAATACTAGTCTTACTTTTTTTCTTCTAAATTTCATTTCTGAAATACTATCGTTGGTCTATATCTCGATTATCAGTCCGTTGCATTTGAAATTTATAGGACAGAGCGTGATGATATTACGCGGTGAGCTGAAACAACAAAGAAAGCATGTTAAGAATCTGAAAAGGAAATCTCTTTGGTCAAAAAACTTGGCTGTGGTAAACCCATCTCACCTTTTTCCACATCTTACTTTGTCACTGCAATTAATAATTATTACTGGTAAACCTTGATATCATTCAACATCCTCTTATCCTTTTGAGGAATTTGCTAGTTTTTCGATATGACTAGAATTGATTAATTTTTATTTTTTTTATCATGTTACTTAGTGCTAAAAATATCTTCATCTGTTAGAGTTTCCAAATTATAATTATGCAGTACATGTAGGTTGTGGAGAAACTCGTCGACATTGTTACCTTTATACATCAGGAAAGTGTGGAAGCGTTCAGCAGCAACTATGGTAAGGACTTACAAAAGAAACCACTTATTTCCAGTTTTCCACTAGTTGCTTATCATGGAACTGAACCCTTCATATTGTTGACTAATATAGAAGCTAAAACCTTAACAAAGGCTTTTTTTTATTGCTTTCCAGTCTATTACGATCTTATCCTCCTCTGCATATATCTAAAAACTTAAATTGACTTCAAGTCACGACAGGTAGTACTACTATTGCTAACGAGGAACAAATTCATAAGCCTCAACGACTAGGTGCATCTGGCCTCGCACTACACTATGCAAACATCATCAATCAGATAGATTGTATCGTAAGTATATAATTTCCTATCTTAATTGATTTTTAGAAAGGTAACATATGCTTTTACTCCTCATAAGACAAGTTTCAAGTTAGGCAACACATTGTTATGCATGAACTCTTGGATCATGCCACTTTAGATTGGGAGGATTGGCGCTCTATTTACTTAATAAAACATGCTAATGTTGATGTCTTTGTATGTCTGCTTATTTGGGGATTTAGGAGTTAATACTATCTCTCTAAAGAAAACAACTGTGTGATTCCGAACTTTTGATAATGATTTAACTTTGTCAGAGTTGGCTAACTAGACCTGATAGGTTGGCATTCTTGGTGCTGTTAGTGTATTTGCTTTCCCATTGTTTCTGACTTATTTGTCTGTCAATAGGTCTCTCGTCCTAATTTCTTACCTCCTAATGTGAGGGACACACTGTACAATGGTTTGCCTACTGGTGTTAAGACAGCTCTCCGTTCTCGGATACAATCATACAACGGGAAAGAAGTGGTACTTCATTTACCTTTTCCGGTGCTTTACTCTTTGGTGCTTTCCTGGTTGTCAATTTTGATACGAAATGGATCCATGCAGTTGACGGTTCCTCAAATGAAGGCTGAGATGACAAAAATCCTCAATTGGCTTTTTCCTGTAGCTACAAATACAACCAAGTAGGTCATTAAAGTTCCATTCATCATGTGTGGATAATTCTTGATTCCCTTATGTTTGATTTAGTTTTCTTTTTTAATAAATAATAAAGATAGACTGTCCGGCTTTGTAGTTCTCATCATGATTAGACGTACCTCTTTTGACACCTTCATCTCTTCATGATACAGAGCACATCAAGGTTTTGGATGGGTTGGAGAGTGGGCAAACACAGGGTCAGTTGAAAACTGTTGTTTAGCTATTTTACCCTGCATCTTTTGATTTCAATGTTAAGAGTGTTATTTTATGCCTAAACTGTTTGTTGATTAAACAGCAATGAGTTCAACAAAAAGACGTCAGGACAAAATAGCTTGATGCGCATCCAGACACTCTATCACGCAGAGAAGGAGAGAACAGACACATACATCCTTGAACTTGTAACGTGGCTTCATCGCATGATCATTCAGATAAGAAACAGAGATAATGGATCTAACAAGCCACTGGCTCCTGTTCGGTCCCTTAGCCAGAAGGCTGTGGTTTTACTGGTTGAAACGCGAGAAGATCCGCCAAGAAAAAATCAAACTAACTTGGTTCTTCAGCTCTCTCCAGAAATCCAAGACATGTTAGCTGATGTTAGCTTTAGAAGGTTGAACCCCGGGATAAGTAAAAGTCAAGAATTTAGGAGTCGCAGTAAAAGGAGAACAACAAATAGGTTGAGGATAAGCAAGAGTAGTGGCAGCTCTCCAACTAGAGAGTTCAACGAAACAAAGACTAACAATTTGGATGTGATTGATGGGTTGGAAACTAGTTAAAAAATAATCCTTGGTTTTTGCTTCTTTTTGGTTTCGCATAGTTCTATCACCGGATAACTACCATTTTCGCCGGATTATATTTTCTCGATATATTTGTATATACCATATTTGTGAAGAAGGTTTAGGATGTGTATAAAGTATAGTCATGTTTGAATTGAAAATCTTATTTGTTTTGACATGTACTAGTCAGTGTATCATATATATTTACTACTGGCTTTGTCTGGGGATGAACAATTCAGGCTTGATCCAACAACCTGTCTGGAGTACCTAAATTCTGTCAGGTCAGGTGGGTTGTTTCTGAACTTCAGTCACAAGGTAGTCTAAACTTTAATTGGTTGTAAAAATTCTATTTAATTTACTCCTTTAGGGGACAAGCAAGAGTACAATATCGGTTTAAGCACTACCAGGGACCAATGTAAAACAACCGTTATAAATGGTATATTAGATATTCTTTTTAAGTCCTGCCAAAATAACCTTGTTGGGTTCGTGACCATTGAATTCACAAAGCTGTAAGAAATATTGGTACAGTATAAAAGGCACAAAATACAATTAAGAAAGCCTTTTAAGGAACCCTTCAAACCTAACCAATATCAAATACAATCAAATATAACAAATAAATTGTGGATTTGGTTATGAATTTCGCACCAAATCATTGTCTGATTATAAACATATACAGAAACAAGTAGGATTATTGTGCATAAACAAAGGCCATAGGGTCATATAACTCTTTGATCCCACGAATGTAGAGTACCAAGAAACAAACTATATTATTTTTATCTGCTTTTAACGGTTGAACAAATGAATTCCTGAATGATGCAAGTCATTTTCAACTGCTCCTATATGTCTAATTATCTAGCCAGCTACTTCAATAGAAAAGCCAGATTCACTATCCTGGTAATTGCTCATTCTTTTGGTTCCCTTATAAATATGATCCAACTCCATTTCACTTCCTCATCAATCTCCTTATTCTATTCCTCATCATTTGAAGCTCATTTGCAACACAAGACTTAAATTTATAAGATATGAAAGGCTTTCTCAAGTACAATCTCTTTCTAACTTTACTACTCGTTTTCTTCTTTTCGTATTCCACCCTTCTTTCGCATTCGATATCTCCAGCTGGTACAATTGAAAGGGTAACTAAACAGCAAGTTCTAGCAAGTGTACTACCACTAAGTCATGAAACAGCAGCACTTGGCTCTTCGCAGTTGTTCCTAACCTCTCCATCAGGAAAGTATTCTGTTTTCCTCCTTCGTCGTGTGACTTCTTTTGGTGCCGGTGGATTTGGGTCTGATTTCTGCTACATACAAGTCCAAGATCACGGTGTAAGTGTGTGGGAATCAGAATGCACTCCGGTTAGCAATGTTAATACATGTACCTTAGTGTTTACTGATGGTGGACTTGAGATTTTTGACGGAAGTAACTCTGCATGGGACAATGACGTGGATGGTGAGTATCTACGAGAGTTGGTGCTGATTGATAGCGGTGATATGCAGATAAGAGATAGAGAAGGTGAAATGGTTTGGAGGGCAAGTGATAAACCCATTGTGAACCAAAATTGTGGATCTATTGGAGCACCCGGAATGGCTCCAGCACTTCCACCTTTTGCTTCTTCAGTTCATGGCGATGATGTAAGAGGTCCCTTTGGGCAGCCATTGGAAAACAATGTTCAGCAAGGAGCAGGAGCACAACAGGCTCAATTGACTGTCCCTCAGGAAGAATTACAACAACCAGAGGCGGCTAATCCTCAACAGCAAGATGGTTCAAGCCAACCAGATGAAACAGAAGCACCTGCACTTCAGCCCGGGGCAGGTAATGCTGCTGATCAGCAGAGTACTCTTGACCAACCAGACGAATTACCACAACCTGCACTACAACCTGAGGCAGGTCTTAGTCAACCAGGAGAAGACTTCCAACAACCAGATTTGGCTGACCCACTATCGCCTGTAGGTGATCTAAGTACCCAACAACCCTTATCTCCATCTGTACATTATCAGCCTGCCGCTGCTTTTGGAGGAGGAGTCGGTAGTGCTAGTGCTACTCAAGGAATGCAGCAACCCCTGATTGACAATACTCCTTTCGATAGTGGGTCAACTTCTTCCATGATAACTAAACAATCCAAACTGGGGGTTGTTTTGGTTACCTTTTTTACTTTGGGTGTCTTTGCAAGTCTCTTTTGATTAAAGTGTACAAAAGAATAGTTGGTTCTTGGGTGTCATTGTAAACTATCAGCACTGTGTGTGAGTTTGTCTTGTGTTGTTCTATTAGTGTAACTATTAGTAATTGTGAAGAATTTATATACTTATATCTAATTTGATGATATCAAAAATGAACATTTGCAATTTAAATGGATTGTTGGCCTTTTTAATTCTTTTTTGACGTGTCTTTCTTGTCCAATAAATAACCAAATAAGTGAATTGTTGTTAGTAGTCGTTAGAGCATCTCCAACGCTGTTTGGATCACTTTTGGTGGAGCAAGGGGTTCAGAATAAAAGCTTATAATTTCCACCCGCTAAAATAAACTCCTGTTTTTTTTTAAAAAAAGAGAAAAAAAACCTTGCAAATAACATAGCTGCTATGATTCAAAAAAAGAAAAAAGAAAACAAAAGAAAACAAAACATAGCTGCTGATGAAGAATAACAATCCAAGTACTGCAACAGTGCAACCTATGGACTGTGATTCGCACTTAACATAGAAAGTACTCCCTCCGTCCCAGTTTAATTGAAGGTCTAAGTGTTTTTACACATATTAAAAAAAAAAGAGAAACTATTTTTTTTCTAAATATATCTTTTAATAATAATTCTTAAAATATTTAAATCTCCTAGTTGTTGTTCCTTGTGTCTACTGGTTTGATTTTAATGCAAGGATAAATTAGGAAAAAAATGAGAAAAATATGAAAACCTTCATCTATTATGAGACCTGAGAAAAACCCTTCCCCTTCATCTAAAACTCTTATATTACGGTCTTCATATAAACTCAAAAATTAATTATAAATTTATATTTGAAATCCTTACTAAAATATCTCTAAGATATAAATTTACAAGAATTTATGGATCATGATAAATACTCTAAGACTAAGGTCAAACACATAGTTGACCAGCACAACAGAAAACCAAAATTCTGACAGTCTGTTTTGGAAAATTCATATCAAATAAGAAACAACTCAAAATTTAATGAGGCTTGTCATTTTAAAAAGATAAAAGATAGATGTTCATTTTTTCAGAAGACAATAAGGTCTAAAAATCAATGGATCATAGTTTAAAATCAGGATATTCATGATACATTTAAAACTATCAGATAAAATATGAAATAGATAATTTAGTCAATTATATTTTTAAGACACCCCTTATCAATATACCTAGGTTGGCCCAATCGAAAGTATCCTCCAATTTGTGAGAGTATTCTTTTATTAAATATTTTTAAATAAAGATTTATCTTGCATTTCATTTCCACGTGTTGAATCCGTATGACATGTCGATGTGAGATGATAGAGGTCGTCTTCCACGCCTTATCGATGTGACATGGCGTGCACGCGCATAGTGTCGAAAGAATTATAGGGGGTTATTTTTTGTGTGTCGAATATGAGACAGATATTTCTGTTATAAATATATTCAGCAACATTTCGTCATAACCATTTGCAATTGATATAATTGTTGCAATTCCTAAAAACCATGGCTGTTTGGTAAACCATAGAAACCGTGACCGTTTGGTGCCTCGACTATCGTACCTTATCTTTTGTATATTATATATCGCCCTTGCTCATGGTTTGGGCTACTTAGAGAAGTCATTACTCATTACATGTTCTTCAGAGCAGAAATTCTCAATCTCGAGTAGTATAGTCACTAGCTAGTTTCAGGAAACGATGCCATTCCTTTTTCTCTGTTCCGGCCGATCTCTTCAAGCACTGCACCGTTTTCTTCAATTCTACTAATAAAGCTGTTGTTATTGATCAATATCTGTGCTAATTTATTCATCGTCAACCGCCATGGTTTCTCCATAAAAGAAGCCAGTATCGAAGATATCCAACTAGCGTTCAAGAATAACATCTTGACGTCTAGGCAACTCGTTCAGCATTACATCCAGGAGATTCAAACCCTCAATCCACTTCTCAATGCAGTTATTGATGTGAATCCAGACGTGTTAAATCAAGCTGACAAGGCCGATCTTGAAAGGAAGAAGCCAAGCTTCCTTAAGCCACTGGGAGGACTTCACGGAATTCCGATCCTCCTCGAGGACAATATAGCAACCAAAGACAAACTTAACACTACCGCCGGATCATTTGCACTAGTGAATTCTGTGGTCCCATGTGATGCAGGGGTGGTGAGAAAGTTGAGAAAAGCTGGAGCGTTGATCATGGGGAAAGCCAGCCTTAGCGAGTGGTCACATTTCCGCGGTACCACTGTTCCCTCGGCATGGTGCGGAAGAAGCAAACTAGGCGTGGTAGGTTAACTTGAAATGCTCTTCCATTCTCCTGCAGATATATGAAGTTTAATATTACCTTGGACCATCTAAATCTAAAAAAAATAAAAAATCATTACCGATAAATCCAATGATTTTTTAATCCAGTAAAAATTTAAGTCATAAAATTTAAGTTAAGGACTGTGACGCAGAATCCTTATGTTATGTTGGTTCTGCAACAATAAAATACTGAAAATAAATGATGTTAATGTTAAATAAAAATTCTAAAATTTAAACACTGATTTGATGGCAGAGTCACTTGATCATCAAACTGTCCTTAACACAATAGTTCACCAGTACGCCTCAAAAATGAGTGATGCTAAATACCCAACAGTAAAGTTGTGTCCAGGATAAATCTGCCCGATACAAGTATTGTATAGTACTATTATACTTTCCCACTCAAACAACTCAACAGCAAGATGAAGGAAAGAAATAAACAAGCAAATGCGCAAACAACGCAAGAAGAGGGGAAAAGAGCCAGGGATAATAGCCTCCTATGGGATGAGTTGAAATAAAAAAAATGCTTTTCTTTTATAGGCGAAGAGGAAGAGAGAAATCAGTCCAACAATTAATTCTGTGTCGACATAATGTTGTAAAGCTGTGTCGACATAATATTGTAAATCTGTGTCGACATAATGTTGTAAATCTGTGTCGACATAATGATGTAAAGAAAAAACGGGCAGAAAATGTCGACACATGTTGTAAATGAAATTATATTCAACGTGACAGACGCCCCCATTAAGACAAGATTTATTTTTTGAAATTAAATTTGTTAAGGAAATAATTCAAAAGTATTTTGTCTAAAAAGATAAGTCTTGGTTGACCCACACCCACACCCGAGCCCGAGTCAGGCCCGTCCGACCAGACGGACGGCGCCGGCATGCGTGCTTCGTTGCGAAGCAACGCGCGTGTGTGAAATTTTTGGTTGCACCAACTAGCCCATTTCCTAAGTCCTCTCCCCCACACAAAAGTGTGTTGACCCAAAGGACCACTCTTAAATGCAATTTTCTTAGTAATATGGAGAGGCAACATCTTTAGTTTCTCCTATGTGGGACTAAAGGTTTCATTCACAATTAGTAAAAATGAGCTAGTGTCCTTAGTGACCCTTAGGTCCTAAGATCCATTCCTACCAAGACCAAAAAACAAAACATTAAAAATCATTTTCTCCAACAATCCCCCGTATGAATGAGAAACCGATAAAAAAAATCAGAAATCAGGAAGCGAGAAATACCACTATAGGCAAGAGGTGTCCATAAGGTCTTGAACCTTTGCTTAGTGAGAAATTACCGGAACTACTTGATAGACAGTGAACGCGATATCCAGAACTGCCATATTTTGGTGTAGTTCATCAATAACTTCCACACGTGATATCTCTCTAGGTGCTGTCAAGTTCGTGCGATTGTGTCCATTTAGGCCCTAAACGTATCCCGTGTCTCAGAATGCTTTAGAGAATCAGCTCCATTCTCATGCTTCCCACTTCCATATTCAGATAGGTGAGTTCCATCAAGAGTGTTTAATGTTACACCCCACTTCAATCTTTAATTGAAACTATAAAACTCATTAAGACTTAATAAAAAAGTCATCCTTCAGATACAGTCACACTATCACGTGTACACTATAGGGAAGGGACAGAGAATGAAATTCTCTGATAGTGTTTCCTTTAACCCACCACAAATTAGTTGTCTCATTCAAAACTTTGATTTTGGGATCTCAAGTCAGCAAGGTTGAGTATCCTTCATGGAAAGTTTATTTAATGAGCTTAAGACCCATCCCCCTTGATGCATTACTAACTATCTCCTTGGACAAACCTTTCGTCAAAGGGTCCGCGATATTCTTCTTAGACCTCATAAAATTGATAGAAATAACTCCGGTTGAGATTAGTTATTTCAGGGAATTATGTCTTCTACGAATGTGTATAGACTTCCCATTATAGTTGTTGATTTAACATTATCTATTGCAGCTTGACTATCACAATATATACATGTAGCTGGCACATGCCTATGCCAGAGAGGAACGTCTTCTAAAAAGCATCTTAGCCAAGCGGCTTCCTCTCCTGCTTTATCTAACACAATAAACTATGATTCCATAGTGGATCGAGCTATACATGTCTGTTTCGAACTCTTCCAAGATTTAGACCAACCTGCTAGAGTGAAAACATGTCCACTTGTAGATTTAGGCTCCTCTGAGTCTGATATCCAATTTGCATCACAAAATCCTTCAAGGACGGAAGGGTACCTCTCATAACTCAAACAAAAGGTCAAAGTATAGTTCAAGTACCTCAGCACTCTAATAAGTGCATCCCAATGCTCCTGCCCCGGATTACAGGTATACCTACTCAACCTACTCAACCTACTCACAACATAAGTACTGTCTGGTCTCGTACAGTTCATCAAATACATCAGACTTCCTATAACACGTGAGTATTCAAGTTGTGAAACTCCATTACCCTTATTTTTTTTGAGTCTAGAACAAGAATCATACGGAGTACAAGCAGGTTTACACTCACACTGATTATATTTTTAAGCACAGATTCAACATAATGAGATTGACTAAGACTATATCCATTAGAATTTCTTCTAATCTTCATCCCTAAGATCATATTAGAGGGGCCTAAGTCTTTCATGTCAAAGTTCTCATTTAGCATTTTCTTAGTGGAATTAATTACATCCATGTTTGTACCAAGTATAAACATATCATCAACATACAAGCATACAATCACACAAGCATCATTCGCAAGTTTATTATAAACACACTTGTTATATTCATTGATTTTAAAACCACTAGAAATCATTACATGATCAAATTTTTCATGCCACTGTTTAGGTGCTTGTTTCAAACCATACAAAGATTTTTCAGTTTACAAACTTTGTTTTCACAACCTTTCACTACAAAGCCCTCAAGTTGGTCCATGTAAATTTCTTCATCCAATTCACCATTTAAAAAAGTTTTCTTTACATCCATTTGATGTATCTCTAAGTTATGAATGGCATCAATAACAATTAACATCCTAATGGAAGTAATTCTCGTAACATGTGAATAAGTATCAAAGAAATCTACACCTTCTTTCTGTTTATAGCCTTTAGCTACTAACCTAGCTTTGTATTTTTCCACAGTCCCATCTACCTTACGTTTCCTTTTGAAGATCCATTTACAACCTATGGGTTTACACCCTAAAGGTAAGTCTACAATCTCCCACGTACCGTTCTATATGATGGAATCCATTTCACTAATGGTAGATTATTTTCACCATGGATCTTCAGAAGAAGTCATGGCTTCTATATAAGTCTTTGGATCAGTATCAACTAAGCATGTTATGAAGTCTGGCACGAAAGATTTTTCAGTTCTAAGCCTTTAACCTCTTTTAGGCTCAAATTCAACTTCATCTTCCTCTAAAGGTAATGCTGAATAGTCGAAGGGACATCTAGGGGATCAACACATATCATGCGAGAATCAAATTTCATCGGAAAAACATTTTCGAATAACACAACATCCCTAGATTCCATAATAGTATTCACACCAATTTCATAAATTTCAGAACTTACAACCATAAATATATATGCAGTAGTATTCTCAGGATACTCTATGAAGACATAGTTAACAATTTTGGGTCTTATCTTAGTTCTCTTAGGAGGAGGAATAGAAACCTTATCCAAACACCCCCACATTTTGAAGTATGCATAAGAAGGTTGTATACCTTTCCATAGATCATATGGAGTTTTATCTGATCCTTTAGAGGGTACTCTGTTCAGGATATAGCAAGTTGAGAGGACGCCCCCCCCCCCCCCCACACACACACAAGTTTTTCGGTAATCCTGAACTAATCAACATGGCATTCATCATCTCCTTAAGAATTTGGTTCAATTTTGGTGAATAAGGTAGAGTGATCTCATGAAAAATGCCATGTTGTGAGCAAAATTCTCCTATAAGAATTTCATATACCACGGTCAGACCTAAATCTTTTAATGGTAATATCTAATTGGTTTTCAACTTCAAGTTTATACATCTTAAAGGCTTATAAGGCATCGTCCTTACCCCTGGTACAATCATCTATGAAAGTTATAAACCATTTTTTACCACCTCTAGATTGAGTTGATTTCATGTCAACTAGGTCTGAATGAATTAATTCTAAGGGTTTAGAATTTCTCTGAACATTTTTTCTAAAAGGTTCTTTTAGCATATTTTGATTCTACACATACTTCACATTTATGTTGATTATTCAAACTAAATTTGGGTATGCATCCTGCGGTAGCCAGTTTATGCATTGACTTATAATTTACATGTCCAAGTCTGCCATGCCAAACATTTAATAACACACAAACATAAGCAGAAGAATCATTTTTATTCATTTCATCAGAGGTTACATTAAGTTTATAGAGACCCTCAGTCTTATAACTCTTACCCACATAATCCTTACCCTTAGTGACAACAACTTTGGCAGATTCAGTTACAATTTTAAAACCCTTATCATCTAAAACACCACAAGAAACAAGATTTTTGCAGATGCCCGGAACATGAAGAACTTCATTCAATGTGAGAGTCTTGCCAGAAGTGAGCTTCAACCCAACTTTGCCTTTTCCTTCACCCTGTGATGCAGATGAATTACCTATGTAGAGTTTCTCCCCTACCTTATGATAGGAGGTGAACGTATCTTTGTTTCCACAGACATGCTTGGTAGCACTAGAGTCTACCCACCAGTCTCTCACATTGGTTACCAAATTAACTTCAGACACCGTACCAGAAAACTCGTTCTTGTTATTTTCAACCAAATTAACATTGTTTTTCTTATTATTAAAGTCTTTACGCTTTCTACAGTGAATTGCCATATGGCCAGGTATTCCACAAACATAACAAGCACCCTTAATTTTACCAATGCCAGATTTGGGTTTCTGAAACATACCTTTCTTCTGAGGACTAGGCTTAGGGTTGCGTTTGTTGCTCTCACCATTTTCAGTATTAGAAAACTTGTGTTCAATAACATGATCCTTGTTGGACATGTCCCTAGCAGAAGATACGTTCTTGTCTTTGGAGCACAATAACTTTTCCACTTGAATCTTCCTACCCAAATCAACCATACTGACTTCACCAGTTTTATGTCTCAATCTACGTTTGTATTCGTACCAGGAAGACGGTAATTTCTCAATCACAACAGAAACTTGAAAAGTTTCATCTATCACCATGCCTTCATCAAGAATTTCATTGATAATACGCTGAAGTTCAAGGAATTGATCAACCACAGATTTTTCATTCGACATTTTATATTCCAAGAACCTAGCTACCAAGAATTTCTTACTTCTAGCAGTTTCAGCTTGGTATTTTGCCTCTAAAGCAGCCCATAAATCAAAAGCAGAAATCATTGTGAAAATCATACATCCTCTAAGCAATTCAAAATATGGTTTTTTTGCTATATAGTTTTGCATAACCCAACTGTCCAATTCCCTTTTATTTCCAGCACCATTCAAACTCTCATCAAAAAATTTCAGAAAAAGATCATCTAGCATATGAAAACTTAGGAAAAACAACATCTTTGATTGCCATCTTTTGAAAACGTTCCTACTGAATTTTTCTGGTATGTCAACATCATTTTTTTTCACTGTTACAGAAGAAAATATTGTGTTGAGATTGTTGGTTCTGCAATAATAAAATAATAAAAACAAATGATGTTAACGTTAAAGAAAATTTCTGAAATTTAAACACTGATTTGATGGCAGAGTCACTTGATCATCAAACTATCACTAACACAATAATCCTCCGGTACGCCTCAAAAATGAGTGATGCTAAATACCCAACAGTGAAGTTGTGTCCAGGATAAAACTGCCCGATACAAATATTTTATAGCACTATAATACTTGCCCACTCAAACGAACTCAAAAAGCAAGATGAAGGAAAGAAATAAACAAGCAAATGCGCAAACAAAACAAGAAGAGGGGAAAAGAGCCAGGGATAGTATCCTACTCTGGGATGAGTTGAAATCAAAAAAATGCTTTTCTTTTATAGGCGAAGAGGAAGAGAGAAATCAGTCCAGCAATTAATTCTGTGCCGACATAATATTGTAAATCTGTGTCGACATAATGTTGTAAAGAAAAAACGGGCAGAAAATGTCGACACATGTTGTATATGAAATTATATTCACTGGGATAGATTCCCCCCGAGACCGAGCCCGAGCCCAAGTCCGTCCCGCCCGACCAGACGGACAGCGACAGCGTGCGTGCTTAGGTGCGAAGCACCGCGCGTGTGTGAAATGTGTGGTTGCACCAAGTAGCCCATTGCCTAAGTCCTCTCCCCCATACAAAAGTGTGTTGACCCAAAGGGACACTCTTATATGTGATTTTCTTAGTAATATGGAGAGGCAACATCTTTAGTTTCTCCTATGTGGGACTAAAGGTTTCATTCACAATTAGTAAAAATGAGCTAGTGTCCTTAGTGACCCTTAGGTCCTAAGATCCATTCCTACCAAGACCAAAAAACAAAACATTAAAAATCATTTTCTCCAACAATCCCCCAGCAAAGGTTCCATTTTCAAGGGGGATATATGGTTCTAACAGTGGATCAACTATATCAGTTGCTGCAAATTTGGTGACAATGTCTTTGTGAACATAAACTGATATATCAATTCTTTTCCCAGCCAATGCTAATACGGTCATCGCAATTAAACCTACAGTTGGACTCACTAGTCGAGCTGGAGTTATTCCTATCTCACCTAGAAATGACATTGTGGGGTATGTTTAGGGATACATAAGAACCGACCCGGAGCGAAGAACTGAGCCAAAACCGAAGGAACCGAGCCGGAACCGAGTTCAACGGTCCATGTAACTGTTAAAAAAGTCAGAACTGATAGGAATTCGGGGTAAGTACCGGTTCCAGCCGTATTCCCGACCGAACCGTATCGATGGAACCGAGTACTCAGAGCCATAGATTTTTTTATTAATCCTGACCGTCCATGCTTAACCCTAACATTCATCTAACTCGAGAGATACTAAACCCACCTCACTTCTTCTTCTTCACTTCTTCTCACAGAAAGAGGCAGAGAGCCACCACCACCATTCACTATCACAGACACCAGTCACCAGTCATACTACCACCACTCACAATCACCACCTTCTTCTTCAATTTTCACTTGTTCTTGTTCTTCCTCCTTTTCAAGCTTCTGGTTTCAATAGCAACAGGTATTGTTTTGATTGATTTCTTATTTTCTAATTTTATCTATTAATTTTAGTTGATTATAACTGTTTTGATGTTTGATTTGAGAATTATTAGCTTTAATTTCTACTTACATAATTCATTCATTTTTCTAACTATTTAGGGTTTGTTCGAGATCGATTTGGAATTTGGTTATGGGTTGAATCGATTGATTCTATGGAAATTAAACATCATCAAAAGGTAGTGAAAATTAAAGTTCTTTGTAAATGAAAATATCAATCTCTCTCTTTCGTATGCCTTTCCTTGTTTGATTTGGGTTTTTGATGATTCTAAATTTCCTTGTTTTAATGTATGGAAAAATATGATAAATTTAGATGGTTTGTGGTATGGGTTTGATCTTTTTTTATAACAAATTATGCTTCTTTTAATTTTGGTTCTTGATTCATAATTATTGTTGATGGAGGTGTACTGAGGGGTATTATAGTTATTTCATTCAAACTAGTGTCTAGTCTGTAGAGGTAGAAGAAGTGGTTTTAATCGTTGTTCCTGTTGTTGTTGTTGATAGTAATGAGAGAAATAATATTTTCCCTAGTATCTCAATGTAGTAAGTATGGAAGTACTGGCACCATAATTGATTATGGCACCACTAAGTATCTCCCTGGAATATCATTCAAATCAACCAGCAAGTTGTGAGCCTCTGAAGCATGTAGTTAGGGAGTTCAACAACTTCTCCATGAAGATTACATGATAACTGTATAAGAATATCATTCCACTTAGACATAACTGGATTCAACCTTATTTATAAAACGGTTGGTATAATCATTCTCTGTGTGAAAGAATGGTGGAAAAGACTGTGAAAGTTTGTACTGCTCAAAGAGATTCATGGGCATTGTAGCAGTTGTATGTAGCAGCAATAAACAAGAGACTAGTACAACCAGCCAGCAGTCATAGTATGTTGTGTTTATATTGCTTTAAATTCAAAAGTAATTTAACTCTGAAAACTTTTGTTTGTTCTGATTCGGTTCTTCTATTGAAAGCAATAAAGTGTAAGTGTTGATCATGAAAAAAAATATAACTTAAAAAGAAACTAATACTATTACCACCATCTCTGATTGACATGTCTCTTCTAACCTTATCTCTCACTCTAATAAAATCTTTGAACTTGTTTTGTAGAGTTCTTCAGTTGATGTATTACTAGTATTAGTATCTTCATATCTTGTACAATGGATTTCATATGTTGTTTCTTATAACATGATCATGCTGTCAATTTCTTTGTCCGGCCTACATCTGTTATGTATTCTTTGTCAGGGCTTATGAATTGTCTTTTCTTGGATAGTTACTTATACTGCATTACTTTCCTCAATGTTACAAAACTGAAACTATATTCTGATAATAAGATGGTTCAATGTTATATAACTTATATTTGTGGTATTTGGACTATGCAGTTTTTTAGTATTGTACTGTACTTAATTATGACTTGTAATGTTGGTTACAGGTACCTAGTGTGCTCTGTTTTCTTAACTTACTCAAACTGAAATGTTTGGTATTTGATTTCAGATGGATGCATCAAATTCAAGTCAAGCTACAACTCTGGAAACTCAAGTTGGATCCTCTAATCAACTTTCAGAACCTATATTTACACCTGAAGTTCCACAGCCTCCACCTACACAAAATGAAGATACAAGAAATGTTGTTGATGAAGGCAAGAAGAAGTCCAAACTCACATCTGCTATATGGAACGATTTTACAAGGTTAAATCCATTGTAAGCACAAACTTGCATCAAATATTGAGAGAAATGGTACTTCTGGCTTGAGGAAGCATTTGAAGCGATGCCCACAGAATCCTAATAAGAATAAGGTTGATGGACAGGCAACTCTGATGTTTCCACCCCCAAGACCAGGTGAGGATGGTAAATTAGTTTCTTATTGTTATATCTATGATAGGTTACGAAGAGCTCTAGTTGAGTTTATAATTAAAGATGAGATGTCATTTAGAATGGTAGAAGTTGTAGGGTTTAGGGAATTGATGCTTGTTGCGGAGCCTAGATTCAAGGTCCCAAGTCGCATGACCATCTACAGAGACCTGTTATAAATCTATATATAAAAGAAGAAAAGTTTGAAAGATTACTTGCAGGCATCAAAAATGAAGGTATCCTTGACAACTGACATACGTACGTCACCAAATAATTTTAACTATATGTGTGTGACGGTTCATTTTATTGATTAGAAATGGAAATTGCAAAAGAGAATACTCATGTTCTGTCAAGTTAAAGGTCATACAGGTACTACTTGGTAAACTATTGGAGAAGTGTTTGTTAGATTGGGGGCTTGAGGATGTGTTTGGCGCGACCCTTGATAATGATAGTGCTAATAAAAAGGCAATTGGTTATTTGAAACAAAATGTGATTGGTTGGACAGGAGCAACCGTTAGAGCCGAATATTTGCACGTAAGATTCTTTAAATCATAATTATGCAATTTCTTAACATATTTGTCAGGTGTCATTTCTAATATTTCATATTTGTGTCATTTCTTATCAACTCAGGTGTGCGGCTCATGTTTTTGATCTTGTTATAAGAGATGCAATACGGGTCTATAATCAGTCGATTAGCAGGATCGGGTCAGTTGTTAAGTATGTGCTTAGTTCTCCTACTAGGTTGGGTAAATTTAGGCACTGTGCTACTCTAGAAGATTGATTGTAAAAAAGGTTTGATCTTAGATGTGAAAACTAGATGGAATAACACTTATTTGATGTTAGATGCTGCAAAAAAGTATAAAAAAGCTTTTAAAAGGTTAGAAAAGTATGATAGAGACTACATGAAGAAGTACATTTTCCAACAAGTAAAGTCTGATGTTTTACCTAATGATTATGATATGGGTATTGATGATATGGGTATTGAGGCTGGGGACCTTCAGGTTGAGGTTGTGAAGAAGACAGAGAAAAAGAAGAAAAAGAAAAAGTCGCGTCAACATGCTCCCTATGAAGAGGATTGGGAATATGCCAGAAGTCTTGTGAAGTGCTTAAAGGTTTTCTTCAATTCTACTGCTAACTTTTGTGCAACTATACAACCTACAACTCATACTTTCTTATGAAAATTAGTAGTAACTGATAGGTGCATTATTTGGATACTCTAATTCATTGATCTCTTGTTAGTTTTCATATCATTATGCTTTGATTTTGTTTGTTTATGAGTTTCTACGGAGTTTTGAAGTGTATTCAACCAAAGAAGAAGAAAGGAGTTCATTACGACACGAAATGAACAAGGAAGTTAAGTTCTGCCAATGGAGAAGGGCCAAAGACCGAATTCAACTCAATCAAATCCAGAAGTTCTTAATACCATTTTGAAAAGAACGAGAAGACGAAGCTAACGCAAAAAGAATTAGGTCATTTGGAGTTTGTATGAGGAAGTTATGAGCAAAATAGCCGAAAGAAAATAATAAAACACTCAGCATCACAATCGGGAGTTTACAAGGGAAAATAACCTACCGATTATAAGTGATTTCGGGTACAGGAAAACTTCGTTTTTGAGCTCCAACAATCAGTAGTTTACACGGAAAGCGAGCCTACCGATTATGGCACGTTTTGGGTACAGGAAAGTTTTATTTTGAGCCCTTACAATCAGTAGTTAAGGAGGGGGTCTTGCCTACCGATTATGACTCGACGGGAGGCACTTCTAACACACGTTTTTGACATCTAAATCAAGGTATCATGGTCCCATTAGGACTCTAACACCTAGATATGATGGAGACTATATAAGAAGACTTCCATAACCCTAGAAATATAGCTTGGACACTTTTGGAGACTTGAAAACACAAGGAGAACAAGAAGCTAGGGCTTGGAGTTGCGATTGATCATCACGATTTCTAGGGTTTGCTTTACTTGTTTTCTTGATTATTTTCCATGGATTTTGAGAAATCCATGATGAACTAAACCTTTCTTATTGGTTAGAGATGTAGTCTTAAGTTGGAAAACATGTTTATTAATTGAAGTATTCATTCTCATATGTTCATAATCTCTTCAATATCGCTTATGTTCTACCGTTTATAACGACTTGTATGATGGATTGCTTGTTTGTTTAACTCGCGAATTAGATGAGCATGCATTGACATTTATAGCTAAACTAGGGTTTGAGATCCGGAATTTTCGAAAGATCCTTGTTACAAGTAGCATAACATAGTTGTTAATAACGGGATGTTACCATGCAGTTATGTGTAGAAGCATGACCTAGGTTAAATCCGAGTGGCTCTTGCGCCGGATTGCTTAGAATAACCTCAACTCACAAAGACCATTGCTTTCATTGGGTTAAACTTGAGTGGCTCTTGCGCCAAGTTATTGGTTGAAAAGGATTCAAAGAGTGGCTCTTGCGCCTTTGATGATAATAAGAGTTTTGCCGGAGTAAGCCTGCGATTGGATGCTTTAGGGTTATTGATATTGAGAGTGCATGAATGTTGAGTATGATTTGGTTGATAACATATTTGAAGATGGAAGATGAACTCTCTAACCAATGTTCTTTATCTCTGATATTCATTTTAATCTGTTTGTTTTAGTATAATTTAGTTATAATCATAACCAAAAACCCCATGTTTACATAAGTAATCGAAAGTAATTAACAATCACCTGCCTCTTTGTGGGAACGAACTTGTTCTTATTACTATACTCTAATCTATATTAGTGAAGTAAGAACTTGAATTAATTTTGCTTGGCTGACAACTGACCAGTAATCCATGAACAATTAGTTGAGTTTAGAGATGATGTAACATCAGATCCTTTTATTGCACGTATGGCTGGTATGATGTTTTCTAAGTACAATAAGTATTCGGGGGAGTATGAAAAGATGAATTCTGCATTGTTTTTTGCTCAATTGTTGGATCCAAGAGAAAAGAAAGGGGATTGGAGTACCATCTTGAATGTTTGTATGATAAAGATACTTCGAAGGTTGCTTATGTTATGAGAAAAGTGAAAAAAGATTTTATGTTACTCTTTGAAGAGTATAAGTCTATGCATTCAATCTGTGAGGAGGGGTCAAGTAGTAGTAGTAGTGTTTCCTGTGTAGTTGACAGTACAGTTTCTATGCAAGAACAAAGTCTTGTGTCTATGATTAAATCAGGGAAGAAAAGGCATAAAAAGAACCCATCTGGTGTTGAGACTACAACATAGTTGGACATGTATTTGATTGATGTGATGGATCTGTCTAATAGTGAAGGTGAGGAAGTTGATTCCAAATTTGACATATTAGATTGGTGGCAGACCAATAATAGCAGGTATAAGATACTCTCATATATGGCAAAGGATATATTAGCCATGCATGTGACTTCAGTTGCCTCTGAATTAGCATTTAGCACCGGAAAGCGGGTGCTTAGTCCATGGAGAAGCTCCTTATCTACTAGGACAATTGAGGCATTGCTCTCTACACAAAGTTGGTTACTAAAACCTATTGTTCTTGATCTTTTATGTGATTATGTACCAGATGATAACTCTAGCTTTGAGGAAGGTAATATGATTTTTTCTTCTTCTTCTTTTTTGTTTTCTTTAGTAGTCATCAATTCAATCTTAATATTCATTTCTTGATGAATGTTGCAGAGTTATTAGGTCCTATGCCAGTGCCAGAATCCTTTGATCCTTGAAGTTCATTTGAATCATTTATTGTTGGAACTTGTTGCAGATTTATGGATTGTTGTTGAATCATTTCTTGTTGTTATGTGTTTATTTACGTTGAACTTTCAACATACTTGTGGATTATAATTTTATATGTGGATTGTAATCAGTTCAAAAGTCTTGTTGTTAATTGTTATGTGTTTACAGACTTGTGGATTATAATTTTATGTGGATTGTAATCAGGAAAAACAAGTACATGAACTTTGAACAGGTACAAAAAAAAACAGGATAAAGAAAACAGGGAACTTTGAACAGGTACAGGACCGGAACCGAACCAGTACCGAACCGACCAGACAAGTACGGTTCCAGAACCGAACCGACTCTGGTCGGGACAGATACAGGTTCTAAAATAGATAACCGGCCTTAGGTCGGTACAGGTACTCGGGACTCTAATGAACCGAGCCGAACCAACCTTTGTACATCCCTAGGTATGTTAACACGATTCACGATATTCTTTGTAAATGTTTTCAGCTTATTTAACTTTTAACAATCCTCTAAATGTCAAAATTTGGTTTCTATTGCTGGGTGAAACAGACCAATGTGCAGAACAGTTTCGGATGCTGTATACGTATTGAATTCAATTGTAGGCTTTGGTCCGAATGATGCCATAGCAACATCCTCAGCAGTAAAGTTCATACCTAAAGATGGCTACACCCAATTTCTGAACAAGGATGGCCTCCGAGGAAAAAGATTAGGAATAGTGAGGATATTATTCGGTGGACCTCTTCTTCAACTCTTTGAGGGCCACATCGAGACGCTAAGGTATCCAACTTTGATGACTCCTTTTTCTTCTTTTCTTTGCGCCGAGTATGTCTCTTTTACTCATTCTTCTCTGTAAAAATGAAGACAAGCAGGTGCAGTTATAGTGGACAACCTGGAAATCGAAAATATCCAAATGATTTATGATCCTATTCAAAGTTGTGAAATGCCAGCAATGTTATCCGAGTTCAAGCAGTCTCTGAATGTCTACTTGAAAGAACTAGTTATCTCTCCCGTGAGGTCGTTAGCTGATGTAATTGCCTTCAATAAGAACAACCTATCTTTGGTGAGCTTCTAGACAGCTAATAGAATATGTTACCATCCCTACAAAGGGACGATTAATTATCCTCTTCTACATTTGTTGAGTTAAAATTATACTTAAAATAATGGTACCAATCATGCATGACCAGGAAATGACTGATGTGTATGATCAAAATACGATGATAGACGCTGAGAAGACCAGTGGAAATGAGACAGAGAGACAAGGAGCACCGTTAAATATGCAGAAACTTGATGATGAAGGGTTCAAGAGTATGATGATTAAGAATAATTTGGATGCAGTCGTCGCTCCAGGAAGTAGTTTTTCTACTGTACTTGCAATAGGAGGGCACCCTGCAATTATTGTTCCAGCAGGGTATGAGGATAATGGAATGCCTGTTGGAATATGTTTCGGTGGATTAAGAGGTTCAGAACCAAAGCTGATTGAAATTGCTTACGGGTTTGAGCAGATTACACTTATTAGGAAACCTCCTCCTTCTACCACCTTCATCAGTGATGTATAACAAGGTCTAAGCAGTGGCTTTTTTCTCCTCGACAGTTTAAGATACAATTACTTAAGTGATTAAATGCACAACTTAATTCCATAAATAATTATGATGTATTTTTATGAAATAAAAATGCAGCAGTACCATAAATCATCCTTCCATGTTGCCAATTTGTGCTGGACTCTTATGTTTATATAATTCCAAGCATTTGCCTACGACTCATTTATCTCTCCCAGTTCAAATTTGTGTTGTCAACTTAACAAACCAACAAATGAAAACTCCATACCTGAACTCTCAGTTAATTTACTGCCCGTCGAGACGGCCCTCCCCTATCCCTGGTGGAATCCCCGACCTCAGGTTGTTGCAACCAAGGAGTTGTGATATCCCGTTGAGATGTCAACTCTGAAAGCTCAATTGCCCTTGTCTGACCTTGACAACCGCACAGATCTTAAGAGAGACATCCTCTAACGAGGAAGGGGTAAAACACGGATTCCCAAGTAGACTTCTTAAAATCTTTGATGGCCGATTAGAAGCACGGTTGGAGGGAGACTTATGGAAAATAAATCTATTGTTTTTTATTATTATTTATATTTTATTAATGTTATTTTTAATAGAAAAATAATTATTTAGGGTAATTTTAAAAAGAGTCTAGAAGTTTACTTTAAGAGTTTTAGTAAGTTAGTAAAGTTGCCTAAAGGTAGTAGATACCTTGGGAAACAAGTCTATAGGTTTTTGGTAAGTTTAGGGTTTGTTTAGTAGGAGTTATCTATATATAAGGAGCTC
>JAJJMC010009994.1:4138918-4175953 GCA_023531435.1 Papaver californicum | reverse complement strand
ACCACGAAGTCTGAATACTAATTTCATATCTATAGTCGTTATTCATACTGAATTAACGAAATCTAAATAACCCCGTAGATTTTAGGATATCTCTTTGAGATCAACTAATTTCTATCGATTTCTATCCATTCTACCGGTTACTTTTCAATAATTCTATTCCGCTGCGATTATCATCTTTACACGCTTCCGATCTGCATCAGGTGCTAAGGTACCAAAGATATAAACCACATAGCTTAGTTTGCATTTAGCCGTCTAGGTGGTTAGAGTATTCTTTATGGATCAACTAATTTGAATTGATATCCATATAATGTTCGGGTTACTCTGTAAAAATGAAGTCAAGCAATTATGATGGTAGTAGTGCTTGAAAAGACCAGAAGAGTGAGAGAAGAGAGACAAGAAGTGTTGTTACATACATTAAAACCTCTCCAGAAGAATACTTTATATAGAAATAAACTCCGTAAAAGAATAAAATTTTCTGGTCCCAATTTGGTCAGTTATATTTAAGAATAAACTTCATATTGGAATAAGTCATATTTTTTTTTAATCCCGTCTTAATAAACTTACCTCCATATAAGAATAACTGATATTATAATATAAATTATTATATTACATCAAAGTTTAAGATGAAATTTATTTTTATCTAAAGTTGTTTGAGACAATGACTTAATATTTTAGTTGCTACTACATCTTTTAACTTGCGAATACGTACTAATTCATATATTTATACATGTAAATTAAACAAAAGCTAACTAATATTGTATATTTTCTAGGTACATATTTATGTTTTTTATGTACATGGATGTATTTTTTCTAGGTTCATATTTATATTTTCTATGTACATGTATGTATTTTGGGTTATTTAGGTTTTAGTATCCAACTTTGTGACCAAAATTACATTTAGATCCCAGAAAATATAATATTAGAGTTTGATATCCAGGACCGTAGTTGACCATCCAAATAGGTGTTAAATAATTGATCAAATCATGGCCAGCAAACCAGCAACCACAACACCTCTCATCACCGTTTTTCCTCGCTGCCAAAAATGCACCAAATCTCCACAATTTCGTAACAACAGCTCCTTCTATGTCTCAACTTCTCTTTGAAATCCTGTTCTAACCCATCGAGCATACCCCCACAGTCCATGACAACCTGGTGAATGTAACATAAGAACTGGTAGTGTAGAGGAGATCTTCTTTTGAAACTTTCTTCAAACACTTGCTGGGTGTGAACTAGTGTTGCAGAGATGAGGTTTTCTTTGCTCTTCTAACCCTTGTTTATCTCTTTCCCTGCATTAATTCGACAGTTACCCAAAACTTGTAGCCGTACATAAACCTTATATCACCATCTAGAACAATAGCAACAGCTACACTACTTAGTTGTTTTATCAACAGCAAAACGACCTCAAGACCAAGTCAAATTCTCCTGATTTGAGTATCATTCTTTGTGTTCTTCCTGAGCTTCGATTCCCTCTTCTAATTCCCCACTCGAACCCACACAATCCCTGGACACAACACACTTCTAACCGAGGAATAGACTTGCATTTGCATCATCAAATAAAAAATGAAATGAATTGCTACTGTCATTTCATTGCAAACACTACAATAACATAAAAATGTCCTGGATTTTCATTTCTTTGAGAATTTCATGATTCTTAAGCCAAATATTCGAACATCATATTGTGATTCCCGAAAAATCACATCCAGGGAAAACAATTAACGTGCATCGGATTCTATTCCCGCATATAAACCATATCCAACTCCTATAGAAGAGCAAGCTGTTATCCAGCCTAAGTTGCTAGCATACGATCAATGGTAATCACCTTGAACAAAACATACCTTATATGTGTTTGTATAAAAGCATAAAAGAAAGAAAAAAATGGTTCAAAGATAGTACAATACAAGGATCTTGACAATGCTAGGTTCCGGGATATGTATAAAAATAAATTGGACATACCTGTTGCTGGAATCAAGACTACGGTTGGACTAACAAGTCGAACTGGGTCAACATGCTTGTGTTCTCTGGACACGAAACCATTGGGTAACCCACCAACCCCAACCCCAACCCCATCACACTCCATTCCATTCGAGCGTTGGATCAACATTTTTATACCTGCAAGTATTTACCGACGTAACGGTCGAGCAGACCTATTTGCAGAACTGTTGCAGTTTATGTGCTCGATGCAATCGTAGGCTTTGCTCAGCAAGAACGCGAAGCAGCAGAAAATCTATACCTGACGGGCGTTACAAGCAACTTCTCAAAAAAGAGGGTCTCGCAGGCAAAAGAATCGTTGGAGCTGGTAAGCAAGCACAATGTTGATTTCCAGTTTAGTCTTTGTCGATTGATTTTAGGATTTCATTTTATGCTGAGGTTTTAGTTAGGGTTTAAAATCATTATGAAGTTTAAACCCTAACTAATATCTATGATGCGTTCATGGTTGCAAATTTTCTCTTACTCTTTTGATGGATGTTGAATACTGATTTTATAACTACCATCTCTATCAATTACAAGCCTTAAAATGTTAATTCTTTTTTTCCCTGTTAAAACTTATGTTTTCCGATTGAATTTCATGCTTATTGTGATAGCTAAGTGAGTAGATAATACTATTGTTTAGTAATGAATAATATTACTGTTCAAGTAGTTGTTGGGTTTTCTTGTTGCTTGTAGTTAATTTATCTGTGGGTGCAAAATGATTTCGGCTATCTCTTGGGTACCTAAGGTTATTGCAGCTAAAGTTGAGCCACCCACTAAAGAGGAAATTGATGAGATATTGAAAAGTGGTACCTTAGAAGGTAATGTATAACTTTATATGTATTATTATGTAAATTTGTCTTCACAGGGTCAGAGTTATTGCATGTCTTTTGGTTCTAAAATCACATGTTATCATTTACGAAGGACTCTGATAATGAAGACAATGAAGAAATGGTTGTTGATGCTGCTGCCAAAGGAGTTGCTGATGAGGTATCCAAGCATTAGCTGCTGCAGAGGTAAAACAACCTAGAAGCAGTACTAGTTTTGGCGCTAAAGATATGACTGATGCCCTCAAGGAGCTTAACATGGAGAATTATGATTAAGAGGATGATGGTAACTTATATATATTTTTGTCCATTTGTCATACAGCTTTTTTCTCTGTTTCCTAATGAGGAGAACAGCGCATTGTTAAGACTGTATATAATAATAAGTAGATTTTCAGGTTATATATTCTGTTGAAGTTATTTTCATTTTTCGAATGTATAACACAAATATTTATTTTTTTATTCCCAGGCATTGAAATATTTAGTACTGCAATAGGGGATAGATACTATCCAAGTAATGAGATGGACCCTTATCTGAAGAAGGATGTAAGCTCGATGATGTCTCAATGTCCATTGCATCTTATGTAAATAGTGTGCAGATTCTTAAATGTATGCTCTTGGCAGGATGAGGATGAAAATGATGACAAAGAAATTAAGGATATGACCATAAAACCGTCAGATGCAGTTATTGTTTGTGCGCATACTGATGACGAAGTTAGCCAACTCCGGGCATGTAACTGTGTGGATTAGACTTTCACTCTAAGCATATTCTAGGATATTATGTTTCTACTTAGAATTGATCTTAAGTATAAGGGCAAATGTATAGTTCATTGTGATTGAGAAGTTTCGTTCGATTTTTCCTCTTCTAAGTTTTAGTGCACATGATTGCAGGTTTGTGTACTCGAGGAGTTAGAAGATGGTGAGCTTAACTTCTACTCCCATCACGATGTAATCCTTTCGGCTCTTCTCCTCTGCATTGCGTGGCGTGATTGGAACTTTAATGGTGGAGATAAAGGTGAGTGAGCATACGATCACTCTCTCTTTTGAATAGTTTGCTTGCTAATAACCATAAGTTTATTGAAGCTTTGATCTGTCTTTAGCAAGAGGTTGCTAATAAATAAGCCGCCAGGAGTCTCCCAATAAGAAAGTAGCAATTGATTATTTTCTTTTGTTTAATTCTCTTAAACATATTTTTTCATTTCTTCTCGTCTTTATATTTGCAGGAAACTATATAGCCGTAGGCACATCGGATCCAGCTATCAAAATTTGGGATCTCAACCTTGTACGTAGAAATCTTATTTCTTCATGATTATTTTTAATAGAATTCAATCTTTGAGTTCGTAAGCATAGTTTCCTTCTTCCGTATTGTTTGGAATTTGAGTACCAGACTAGAAATCATTCCCTACTAAGCAGAATATGCCCCTACATTATTCTATAACATTTCATCCAACTAAACCTTTCTTTCCTACAGATTGATGAAATCCAGCCATTTCTGGTATTGGGTGGTGTTTCCAAGAAGGAAGGAAGGTATATCATCCGTATTTCCTTTGTCTAGTTCTCCTTCTGTTATTTGTTCGTTCCTGACTCCTGTGTTTTGAATATTACAATAAAATCGTCCTCCTATTACCATGTGACCTATTGTAACTGTGTGACATGGACATGCGTTTTGGCTCTCTGTTCTTCTTCTTCTTTTTTTTTTTTGCTGTGTTGGGTGGTTTGCATGGTGCCGCTACCTCGTGTTGTGGCCTTTTACTAGGTAGGTGTTTAGGTTTTCTTATTAGCATTCAAGCAGTTGCTCTTGTCCATGTTTTCAACTTTGCTGACATAATCATATTAACAGCTCTCTCACACCCACACCCGCACCCACACCCACAACTTTTAGATAGCAAAAAAGGAAATGAAGCTGAATTGATCTCCCAAACTTTCAGCTTAAGCAGAAAATATAGAAAACAGGAAGTCCATTGAAGCTGTTCCATGTGGAGTAAGGTCTTGTTCATTATGAGTCACTGGAAGTTTTTGTTTTAATTGGGATCATCCAGATGAGCTAGGAAATCTTGTAAATATCTGGGTGGACTTTTATGTTTTCAAAGGGATCGTATATCAAAAGGACTGTTCACCATGTCGTGATACTTCAGTTACTTTTAAACTGTTGAAGTTGTATTGCTTTCTATAATACCGAGACTCTAAGCTTATACACTTGGCACTGTTCTGTTTTCGCTTCAAATATTGGTAGCCTCTTACAGAGTTGAGCTTAGTCATTTGATATTTCTTGAAATGGTCCTTACGAATACAGAATACTTTGTTTTCTTTCAGACTGCCAAATACAAGAAGGGTAGTCATACAGATTCTGTACTAGGTCTTGATTGGAACAAGAAACTCAAGTAAGCTTCAAAATTTGGGGAGATAATATTTTTTGTTTCATTAATTATTAGTCTGGCTGATGTTGCTTTTGGTTTTTCTTACTCTTTTAAATTCATTAGGTATCTTGCCAGTGCAAGTGCTGACAAGTCTGTCAAGGTTTGGGATTTAGATAAAGAGAAATGTTGCATGACAGTAAACCACCATACTGACAAGGTACTACTCTGATTGATTCTCAGGAGTCAGAAATTCAGCATGCTAACATATGCATCGTACTATGTGGTATTTAAGAATTATCCGGTGCACTTAATTTGTTACAATATGTTAGCATGCTGAATTTTCTGTATTTTGAGTCACTTGATCAATTTCTGTATTTTATGTTTTGTTTGTCTCATAGTTTGGTCTTATAGCAGCCATTTCGAAGAGATCTCATGTCATTTGGCTTTCTACAACATGCAGGTAGACTGGAGAGATCCTTTACATACGTGTATTAAATCTGTAGTTTCTGGACGTTGAGTGCTTAGCATGGGACCAACATGATCAGCACTCGTGTTTGGTGAGTTCATAGAATTTTTTGTTTCTCTAAAGGTTGTTTGTCATCCTATGTATTGAATATTTGTGAAAATTGGTACTCTCATTGATTAGTTATCGGCTCCAAAGAAAAACAAAGGCAAGTTTAAATTTTATTTTTTTAAGTTGTAACATAATGGAAGTGTATAATTTGGATCAATAGGTCAGAAATAACATGCAAAGGCTTGGTTGAATCGACGCATTCGAATAAAAATTAGGAAGTGAGTAAGCGACTAGGAGGGATAAATAATACTATCTATTAAAGTAAACTTATCCTTATTCCGAAACATCTCAATATGAAAATTGCACATGCATACTTCATCATATTTTTGTTAGTAATGCTGTATTAAAATCAATCTTTAAATTTTGTTCTCTCAGGTCAGTCTCGAAGATGGTACTGTTCAAGGTTTTGATGTCCGAGTTGTTTCATCTGACCCTGCTACTGCATGTTTGAAGCCATCTTTCACTCTTCAGGCACATGATAAGCCTGTTACCTCGATTTCATATTGTCCAACTGCTCCTAAGGTATGCATCCGTTTTCTCTCAAACATTTGGATATTGAGAATCGATCTATATAAGGACAGAACTAATTTGCAATTCATTGTGTTTCTATAGCTACTAGCTACAGGCTAGACTGATAAAATGGTAATTCCTTTACCCTAGATCCCACTGAAAGGATTTTTCTTGTCTCTCTACTTGTTTTCGTAACAATTTACTTCTTGGTTTCTAGGTGAAACTCTGGGATTTATCTAACAATCAGCCATCATGTGTCAGCATCTAAGAATCTTAAAGCTGTAAGCAGCCCTATAAGTCTCTTATGAAGTTTATTTGAATTTTTAGTTATTTGTCTTGGTAAGGCAATCATATGGAAGTGGAAAATTGCCGAGTTCTGCTTTATATTGTGCGCAGTAGATTTGACTTTTTAAAAGATTGATTCTTAATAAGGTGTACGTATTGTGTTACTAGGGAGCTGTATTTTCAACATCCTTCTCTGAAGATTGTCCTTTCTTGCTGGCCGTAGGAGGCTCCAAAGAAGACCTGCAAGTGAGTAGAGTGAATATTTACAATTACTACTGCTACTATCTTTTCAAGTTTCAATAATCTTTTGGCTATGGATATATTCTTGAGCTCTCTTAATAAAATAATACATGTATTTGGCAGGTATGGGACACATTGACTGAAAACGAAGTTGCTCGTAGATTCGGGAAATATAGTAATAGGAAACCTCCTCCACATGAGTAAAGTGGTTGTGTCTAGCGACAGTACTTCCAAGAGCCCCATCAAAATCTGTCTAAATTATTATTCTGCATAAATATATCTTGTGTGTACCCGTTATCAGCTTATTTCTAATGTTTATATCAGTTGGGCTGAATGTATGAGAATTGGTAGTTTTCCTTCAGCTACTAGTTCCATCTATTTTCTATTTATTTTTTGTGTAGAGGCAATCCATTACTAAATTAGTTTGTTACAATGTTACTTCTCTCGGTAATTCTTTACCGATGAAGTTGGTAAGGTCACCAAAACACTTTACATGTTTAGTCTTCCTAGCATACTTGGCATCTGCTGTGTTGCATTAATTCTAGTACTAGGTGTAATCCTGGCGAATGCTCAGGCACTCCTTTGTCAATGCCCAGTGGCACCAACCATAGGATTTTTCTGTCTCTCTTTCCTTTTATTATTGAGAAAAGCCAAAGTCATTTTTGATTTAATTGGCAAAATCGGCTACGACTACGAGTTTGAACTCGATCTTATTTGGTCGACCTGCATTTCTGGTTGAAATAAGTGGACATCTTCTCTCTTGATTTAGGTTATGATTGTGTTATGATATTTAGGAAATTGGGTGTTTACGCAAATTGTGTTATGACGAGATTAAAAACTAGCTCAACGAATTTAGGGCATTGTCTTTAGGCTTGATAGTATCTTTCGACAGCTAAGATTTAGAGACGGAACACGCATTTCCTTGACAGTCATTTTAACTCGAGCATAATATCATTTTAGTTGGATTTTCAACAAGGAAGTGCAAGTGTGCAACCCTATCTATCTGTAGCTTTGTGGTAGATAAATGAGTTTTAAGTCTTCATTGACTGTGATTCATTGCTTTCTTGGATCAGATATCCTTCCATTCTGTCTGGTTTACATATTGATAAGTTTATATCCTCATGACATTACTGGTACAAGTGCTTAGGTAACCAACTTATAGTAAGCACTTCAGGTGGATGTATAGTTTTGCTGATCTGTTGCAAGCGTCACCTGAACTTAAAGTGTATCTAATATGTGCTTTAGAACTTTAGACTAGTGTAAAGGCTTAATGGAATCACTCAGTTGTTTGTGTTATCTTTTACATTTTGTGAGGAACATCCTTTGGCTTGCACCACTGCCAAGTACTTCCGATGAAGCTCTTGGTGGTAGTGTACCTGGTAAGTTTCCGAACTAGCAGTCAATAACATGCCATTGTCCCACCCTGTCACTGTATCCAGAAACGTGGCAGTTTCTTTAATGCTCAGTAGTGACTAAGGGCATCCACAATCATGCGATCAGATTAAAAGACCAAAGACTAAAAATCTTAGTCTTTGGTCCGGCCCAAGAACAGCCGTATATAGTCGGGCGGTGTTCTAGTGACGCGCCTGGTGTTGGGCGGTGTCCTACCAATGCGCTTGGAAAGACGGGCGAAATGCTAGAGTAACGTTTGTGCGAGACGGAATACTAGAGTAACGCTCAGTGTGGGGCGGAATCCTAACGTAACGCTTGGTTCTGGACGATATCCTAGCACCACGCCCGAGAAACGGGCGGTATCCCAGAAGCACGTCCCATCAGGCGAAGTGCTAGCAACACGCTTGAAGAATGGGCACATGTGCGAAATGATAGTGTGAGTAGAATGAGATGGGCGGTGTCCTAGCGCACCGCCTGTGATTCCAGGCGAGCTGCTAGCAGCCCGTCCCATTCTATCTTCGTTCTTATAGTCTGAAATCGAATGTGAGTAAAGACAGTGAGATGCCAAGGACTATTAATTGGTGATCAGTGATTGATGGATGATGATGAAGTTTGGGTTGCTTCCATTAATGGCATGTGATGGCGATTGAGCAGAGAATCTGTGAAGGTATGTGGTTTCAACTGTTGGTTGTTGATGGACCTGTTCTTGGTGGTTGTGGCTGTTGGGTTCTCGTGATAAGAAAGTCTGTGATGGTGAGTGCTGCCATGAACAAGGAGTTTTTGGTGTTCAAGTTCATAGCATTAATGGTGGCAGTTGGTCATTGGTAGTAAGGCTCGATTAATGGTTGAGTTGAGTGTTGATTGGTCGTTGGACGAAGATAGTGGCAGGGAAGAACTCGAGATACGGAGGAGCTGGTTTGAACAGGGAGATCAATTATGGTGAATTATGTTGATCGATAGCAGTGAATGGAATGTTACTGTCAAATAAAGTTTAACAGAGAGGTGGAGCTCGAGTCAGTCTATGGTTGCTACTGGAAGTGAGGTTGATGGTTGGAGTTTAGAAGACAGTGGTGGTTCGAGTTGTTTGGTTCTGTTCCAACTAAGCGGTATCCTAGCAGCACGTTTGATGGTAGGCGGCATGCAAGGATTACTCTCAGTTAGAGTGGTATTCCAGCGTCACGCTTGTGTGTGGGCGTTATCCTAGTACCCAGTTTCATCATACGAACTCCCAGAATAACGCTTGATCAGGCGTTCTCTTAGCTTACCGCCCGTGTTTCTGAGCGTTGTCCTAGAATAACGCTTGGCTCTGGGCGAATCCCTACGACACCGCTTGAGGCTAAGCGGTACACTATGAACCCGCTCGACTAAACAGGTTTTAGTCAGGAAAAATTCCTATTTGTAGTCATCTACAGTGAAAAAAACCGACTATCCACTAAAATTCGTCGACTCACAGCGCCACATAAATCCCGACTATCGACTAAATGTAATCTTTAGTCTGTACTTTCATCGTCCCATTGTGGACGCTCTAATGAGCATTGTCCAGACTAAAATTCCCACGTGTTTGGATATTGTTGCTGACCTACTAACATTGTCGGAATATTGTAAGAGTAACACTATTAGATAGATAAACATATTGAGCAGTACTAACGTTCTATTCATCTGTATATAATTGCTGAAGTTGGGAAAATGTAACTATATTCGTGTTTGCGAGACGGAATGAACAAGCACAAAGTGTTCTTTCAATAAGTCTATTTGATCATACATATTGACTATATCACAGAAACCATCATGAACCAGTCTTTCCATTTGTAGGAGTTCTGCTGGTACTTAATGCCCATTCTGGAGGAATCATTTACGAAGATCTCATTGTAGAATATGTGAATTCCTCGGGACAATCTACTTAGGAAGCATTATTACTACATGGTCGATCCCACAACCCCTACTCTTTGGACATGCTAAGTATCAAGAACTTTCGGTAGTATAAAAGCTGCTTCTATAACAGGGTGCTCTGACATCAATAGCCCGGTTGCAAAAGATGAAGTAAGGCCGCTTGGCACGGTAGATGACTTGGTGCTTTCATTAGGGACAGGAACAAGTAAATGAGTAAGCTTCAATGGATCTCTCCAATTTTGAGAAATATAATCCAAAGCAGGTCAGATATGGTCTGACATTGAGACTGTCATTCACTTTCAGGCAGTCCATAGCAGAAAAACTATCGACATTGAGATTACCGTTCACTTTTGTTGGCACAGCGGAAAATAGAAGTGAACACATGTAAGAATTTGGGCAACTCTTAATCTTTGAATCTGATTTCAATCTGAATTGTTGCTTAACTTCATCACTAACAAATAGCCAATTTATAGGCACTTACATTAGAAGAGTAAAGACTAGGAATTAACACCCCACTACTTTATTTCATTAACACAAGGACTCTATGAGTTCTGTAACTCTTGTAGAAGATAAGTCTAGAATGTAACTTATAGATCAGATGCTTCTAGATTAGACTCCTAGACTTCCTAAGACATAAATTCAAATTACTAACATTTTTAATACTCCCTCTTAATTTGGATCTTCATACAACCTCTAAAAAAAGTTAAACTTTTCTGTTTGAAAAGATTTAGAAAAGATGTAAGCAACTTGCAAATTTGTATCGCAAAACTCTAGCTCCACTTCATTGTTATCGACTAAATCTCGAATGAAATGATGTCTTAATTCAATATGCTTGGACCTGCTATGAAAAACTGGATTTCTTGTCATTTGAAATTGTTGCCATGTTTTCACAGTAGATGGTAGTTGCAGACCCTTGTTGTTGTTAAAGATCAACCAGAAGTTTCCTTGGCCAAATCGCTTCACAAGATGCACTTGCTGCATCAATATATTTTTCTTCGGAGGAAGATAATGTCACTGTATTTTTTTAAATTTTTTCGAAGATCAAGTAATCACTTAAGAACCGAGTGAAAATACATAGCTAGAAGTATTTTTTTCGATCATATATTGAATCTGCCTAATCACTATCAGTATAACGGACGAGACTATTGTCTTCTTCCTTTGAATAGTTGAGCCCAAAATTCTTAGTACCTTTGACGTACCTTAGAATTCTTTTCGCAATAGCATAATGGAGTTTGCTGGGGTCATGCATGATTCGAGATAATACTCCAACTGAATGAACAATGTTAGGCCTTGTATTTGTGAGATATATAAGTTAACCGACAAGATTTTTATAGAGATGCATATGCCTTTTGTGCTCCATCATCTTTTGAGAATTTTTCATTCAATGCCATGGGTGTTCCGACTGGTTTGCAATCACTCATATTGAATATTTCAACAAATCAGTAGCATATTTTTCTTGAGATAGTGTTATCCCATTTTATGACTGATTCACTTGAATGCCATGGAAGTACTTCATTAGACCCAAGTCATTCATTTCAAACCTTTTCATCATGGATTTTTTAAACTCCTCCACCATTTCTAATTTGGTACTTGCACAAATTAAATCGTCCACATAAATGTAGACAATAAGAAAATCATTACTACCTTTTTTTTCTTGATGTAGAGATATGGTTCATTAGGACATCTTGAAAAAATATTTTCCAGAAAATACTTATCAATCATGGTATTCCAAGAATGTGGTGCTTGTTTAAGACCATAGAATGCTTTCTGAATTCGATAAACTTTGCTCTCATTTCCTTTCTGAATGTAACCTTGCGACTGCTCTAAATAAACTTCTTCTTCGATTTCAGTATTGAGAAACGTTGATTTGATGTCGAGTTGGTGAACCCTCACGTCGAACCTAGCAACGATAATTACTAGGATTATTTCCATCCTAGCAACATGTGCAAACGTCTCGTTGAAGTCAATTCTATGCCTTTGAGAATAACCTTTCCCCACGAAACGAGCTTTATGTTTCAAAACGGATCCATCTTCATTAATATTGGTTTTGTAAACCCATTTTAACCCAACAACATATTTACCATCGGGTTTGTCAACAAGATCCCAAGTTTTGTTCTTGGAGATCATACTTATCTCTTCACTCTTAGCACTTCGCCACTTTTCATCTCTACTAGCATTTTTAAAACTTTTAAGTTCAACTGCAGCATCATAGATTTCTTGTAAAGGTTGCATCCTTTTTGGATCACTTGAATCAGGAGATGATTGTAGATTTTGAGTTGGTTTTCTTGCAGGACCAGTTGGAGGAGTTTTCCACATATTTTGGTAATGCTAGCTTCATATTTTCTTGTTCTTCTTCAAAAAATTAAGGAGAGATAATGTCACTGCCACTTTCCCACTTCCAAGATGTTAGTTCATCAAAAATTACATCCCTTGAAGTAACCAATTTATTAGTCACAAGATGAAGCAATCAGTATCCTTTAGATTTTTCATTATAGTCAATGAAAATATATTTTTCACCCTTTGTATCAAATTTTTCTATTTTCTTTGAAGGAATGTGTGCATAAGCAACACATCCAAAAACTTTAAAATAGTTTACCTCATACTTTCTATGATGCCAAGCTTCATAAGAAGTTTTGTTTAAAACTGCTTTCGTTGGCGACCGATTAAGAATGTGAACAACGGTATTGACGACTTCTGCCCAGAAATTGTTGGGAAGTCATTTCGGTTTAAGCATACTACTTTCCATCTCCACGATTGTACGATTCTTCCACTCGACAATGCCGTTTTGTTGTGGGGTATATTTTATCATCAACTCTCTTTTGATGTCGTTTTCAGTGTAATACTTGTCAAACTTATTTGATGTGAACTTGCCTCCATTATCAATACGAAATTTTTTCAAGTGATGATCACTTTGCTTCTCCACCAAAGCCTTGAACTGTTGGAACTTGGAAAACACTTCAGATTTGTGTTCGAGAAAATATATCTACATCACCTGCTAAAATCATCAAAAAAAAAAAAAAATCTTATTCCGTTAAATGATGGTATTTTAGTCGGACCAAAAATATTGGTATGAACTTGTTCAAGTGTCTTTCTTGCTCTCCATGAAGTTTTAACAAATGGGAGTCGATGAATCTTCCCGTAGACACAACCTTCACAAACTTGCTTGTTGTTGTTAAAAGAAGGAAGACCAATCACCATGTTTTTCTTTTTTAGAAGATTGAGTGAGCCATAATTCAGATGACCATACCTCATGTTTTAAAGCACAATATCATCATCATTTTCAACACTCAAGGAATAAGTTTCGTTTGGTTCCATAATAAGAGGAAACACCTTATTTGGTGCCATTTTCACAGTAACCACAAGTCGTCGTTGTCGTTTCCTTGCATCAAAGATTTTGCATTCATAATTTTTGAAGTTCACCACATAACCTCTTCGTATGAGTTTTCTTACACTCAGCAAATTTTGAGCAAGACCAGGAATATATAAAACATCATGAATTAATTTTTGTCCTACTTTAGATGATATAGAAATAACTTGTTTTCCTTCTGCTTTGTGTAGTTTTCCGTCTCCTAGTTTAACATGGGAATTTATATTTGCATCCAAACTAACAAAGAAACTTTTGTCATCGGTCATTTAGTTGCTACAGTCGCTATCCAGATACCAAATTTCAAGTGATTCGGGTGTTTCTCGTTTTTCTGGTATTTCTTGGTGTGAATTATAGCATGAAAAGAATAAACCTTCAGAAGTAGTATCCTTCTCAGAGAAATTTGCTTCATTGTCTTGCTTAGACCAACAATATTTCTCCATATGATTTAGTTTCTTGCATATGATGCACTTGTATCAACAGTTTTTATTTTCATGGATAAATTTCTTATATACATTGCAGTAAGGTTTTCAGTTATCATACCTTGAGTTGTTGTGAAAATTACATCTTCCTCGTCCATGGTATGATTTTGCTCCATTGATGAAATTTTTCTTTCCGTTAGGGTGAAAACTATTTCTTTTTTGAGATCGATTTCCATCTTCACCATTGTTGTTGTTGTATTTGATGTGCAACTTGGAATGAAATGCTTGCTCTATCGACTTTTCTGCATATCTACTCATCCTTTGTTCATGAGCCTCAAGAGAACCCATCATCTCATATATTAAAAGTTCAGAGAAGTCTTTTGATTCTTCAATTGCAGCAACAACATGTTCAAACTTAGTTGGTAAACTCCTTATAGGTTTCTCAACAATTTTCTTCTCTTCTATTGTATCTCCGAAAGATTGAATCTGATTTATAATGCTTGAAGCTCTCGAGAAAAATACTTGAATTGATTCGCTTTCTTTCATCAATAAGTTATCAAATTCTCTCCATAAGGATTGAAGCTTTATGGAGATAATCTTCTTTGAGCCATGGAAAACATTTTTTAGAATTTCCCATGCTTCTTTTACCTCCGTAGAGTTTTAAATTCTGGGAAAGATGTGTCTACTTAACCCTTGCTGGATGAAACATAATGCGCCAGCATCTTTCTTTATATTTTCCTTGTGTTCCTTTAGTTGTAATGGAATAAATGTTGCAATCTCTTCCGACGATTCTGGTCCATCATATTCATATTCTACAAGTTCCCAAAGATCTTGGGAGATGAATAAGGTCTTCATTTGAAGACTTCATAAATCATAACTTTCTCCTTCAAATATCGGAACAGGGGTTTTAGAATAATTGAATTTTTTTGTGTTAGAACTTGAAGCCATGTCAGGCTCTGATGCCAAAATTTGTTGGCGCAACGGAAAATAAAAGTGAACACAAGTAAGAATTTGAGCAACTCTTAATATTTGAATCTGATTTCAATCTGAATTGTTGCATAATTTCATCACTAACAAATAGCTACTTTATAGGCACTTACATTAGAAGAGTAAAGACTAGGAATTAACACCCCACTACTTTATTTCATTAACACAAGGACTCTATGATTTCTGTAACTCATGTAGGAGATAAATCTAGAATGTAACTTATAGATTAGACTCCTAGACTTCCAAAGACATAATTCAAATTACTAACATTTTTAACAACTTTCAAGCAGTCCATAGCAGAAATAAAAAACTATCTCCATATTAGGTAATTATACAATTACAGATGCAAGATAGATAGTATGAAATAAAAGTCAACATTGAAATTGGTGAGTCTAAGATGATGGAGCAATACGATTAACAACTGCATCATAAGTAAGTACTTAACGATGTCTTAACTGAAAAAAAGATTAGTTATAGTACTAAAGAACATTGTAACTAAACAAAGTAAGAAAACCTGTGTTTTGCTGCATGTAAGATATAGAAATGGTGAGCGGGTATATAGTCCTCCTATACCAGAGTTTAACAGGATTTTTTTTGCAAGTCAATATTTTTTCGTCACCAAAGTGGCTAAGCAAAATACAATCAAAACTTCTGAAGTTTAATTCTACAGGAAACCACTTTATTTGTTAGTGCAGTTTTTCATTCTTCAGATACTTCAAAAGTTGTTTTTCTTCTTGCGCAAAGCACAACATCAACTCCACCCTAGTTGTTTGTGTGAGCATCTAATCTATCTAGTCCATAATCCAAAATAGTCCTCAAAAATCAACTCCAACCAACCAGTGGTGATACTTTGATTCATAGGTGTCACAGTTATCTGGTTGTTGTTTTTTTCTAAACCACTAATAACATTAAGAATGGAAAATAAATGCAAGGGCGTTAATAAAGCTAAGAAAACACAGAAGAGCTAAAGTAACACCAAAAAAAAAAAAGAGTGAAGAATATAAACGTCACCATTGTAAAGAAGCTTGAACAGTGACGGAACCAGGAATTAAAGTTGAGGTGGAATAAAAATAATTATGTAAACATGTGGACTTTAGTGGACTAACTGTAATATATTATATGGGATAAATACAAAATATAAGATAACAGTAAGGCTTTCTAGATGATTAATATGATTTTAGGGGGGCTAGAGCCAGGGTTAGTCAACCCTTGGCTCCGCCGCTGCTTGAACTCCATCAATATTTGAAGCTTCAATGTAAGCAGTGATATTGACATGCCAATGGCCTTCTTCCATCTTTGAGCCATGTATTAAATCGATCATGTTCAACTTAACATGATAAGCATAGTACTCATAAGTTAACAGGTCCTTCTCCTCCCTATCTTGGTCATCCTCTCATCGTCTTCAACTTCACGATGTCCATGACACTTGAATATGAGTTTTAATTCAGGATCCATGACAATTTCAATAAGATAGGAGTCATTCTGGAAATCAAGGTAGGTTAATAATCTAGGGTTAGAATCATTAGGATTCTAAAAGCTCCTTGCCAATAATTAAACGTTCCTCTCTTTAACCCATTCATACAGATTATCTAAATTCTTCTTGAGAACATATAGTTTCACTAGTTTGTCAGTATTGATAATTTCATGATAGCATCGAATCCCCACTAGATCACAGAAATCCAAATTTAATAATGCTTCACTAACGGGGACTTCTGTTATGTATAGATTTTCTTTATTAACATCACTACATAGGGATGAATACAAGGAGGAGCATATGGGGTCGTAGGTAGGGCTGTCAATGGGTACCTGATTACTCGGAACCGAACCGGACCCGGGTGAATCGGGTTCGGGTCCTCATATTAGACCCATTAGTAGTTTTAATACTCGACGGGTAGACCCGATTGAACTCAAAATCTTAACGGGTCCTAACGGGTATTACCCGGCGGGTACCCGGATATTTGTCATTTGTTTGTTAATTTTACCTAAAATTCAAAGACTTCGTCTAGTTTTACTTGGATTTTTTTTAATTTTTTAATTTTTTTTAATTAGATATAATCTTTAATTAGAACACTTACATACATGTAACAGTAGCTTTATATGAAAAATTATTCGTTTCAAGACAATATAAAGAATTTTAAAAAAATTATTGTTGATTTTAGAAGACCCGTTAAATACCCGGACCCAGCGGGTATTTAGAGTTTTAATCGGGTCCGGTTCCGAGTCCACTAAATTAGGAACCGGACCCGACTTTCTTAATATGGTCCGGTTCCGGGTCCATTGGTACCCGGGAAGAACCGGACCCGTTGACACCCCTAGTCGTAGGTCTCATAAGATTTTGAAATTAATAAAACATGTCTATATTATGTTACTTGTAGTTTTAAACAAATTTTATTACCCCTTAAAAATTCTTGAGAATAAAAGATGCTCATACATTTTATAGTTTTAGAACTAATTTTATTCCTCTTTTAGCAAATTACTAAAACTAATATAAAATTAAAGATTTTTAATAGATTTCAGTTCTTATATTTCCAGGAAAAACAAGATTTCCTTAATTTTATTTCCAAGCAACTTTATTATAGTAGTTATCAATTTCCAATTTATATGAACTGTATGGAGAATATTTTAATTTGGGAAAACTTTTTTGTAGCCCAATTTTTTTTATATATCAAAAACCCACCATTTAAGTTTTATATATGGATAACCCATAATTAGTTATAAAAGAATCTGATTACAAAGATAACCTTAATTTACCTAAATAGAGATTTATTTATTTTCTTTTTCATTTTAAAAAAGAGGTTGTTAATAATTTGGTAAATCATACGGTATATTCCCTGATAAACATCCTAAAATAACTCATTTTCACTTCTTTGTTTACCAAGCCGAAATTTTGTTTTCTTTTCATAACTTCGTCAAAATTCTAATTTTCACAGCAATTCCAATTTTTATAATTTGTTAATAATCGTAATTTTTACATGTTGAAATCAATTTTTATATGAAAAATCGCAGTTATCACCGGTTCACTAAAACTTTTAGTATTCACAATTTGATGATAATTGTACTTTTAACATGTTGAGATCAGTTGAATTTTGCAAAAATTAAAATTACCTTTGACCAATAAAAATTATAGTTTTCACAATCTAGTGATAACTATAATTTTCACCATTAAAATTAGTGATAATCACAATTTTAACTTGCCAAAAACAATTTAGCGACAAACTCACACTACCACTTGTTACTAAAATTCAAAGAACAACTAAAGGTGTTGAGCAGTGATCTAACACAACTAACATCTTCAATCAATTAAATAGATACACAAATTGCTTTAAAAAATTAATAAATGATGTAGATAGGCAATATACTAAAATCGAGTGATTATTGATTCCCACTTATTGCCATTTCAAATTTTAGATTTATACACAAAAACTGTAATTATAGAGGTTGCTACACGGGTTTTAATGGAATACCAAATAGAGATTCTTGGAATAAAACGATCTCTGGTTATGAAACACAAGTGAGATGATAAGCAAATACAAGTAATGTAATCAAGGAAATCAGAAGTAAATGACCACTACCCTAAACCTAGAGGCCAGACGTTGGCACAACAAGCCAAAATCTCATACAGCCATAAAAACTAATTACACAACTTTTCCAAAAGTACTACACAACCAATCAAATTTTTGTATTCAACTATATAGAACTAAAGTACAACTATTTCTATTAGTGCATATAAAAGTATGATACTGATTTTCTTAATATCTAGTCGTGCAAAACTTTGCATCCTCTAGGCTTCTAGGTTTCACGGATCTTCGGATGCATTGTTGCGCCTTTAGTTTCTGGATCCATGATTGGAATGAAGGAGATCTAATAACCCTAATATATGGAGAGAAAAATATCCGAATAGCATACCGCCAACATTGTTATTTAAAGTAACACATTCAATTAAAAACCTAAAAAATCGAATCTATATAAAATCTTACTATAAAATAATTTAGACTAATCCAATGTATAAAAATAATTTGATAAATATCTTTCATATTTATTCTAATAAATTTGTTAATAACAATAATAGGATAAAGAGTATTATTGCTATGCCAAAACGATTAAAATACAAAGTCAACTCAAAAATTACTATTTTTACTAATTATGTTATATTGTTGGGTTAGTCATATATACTATCTTAATGGTGGGTTTTCTATAAGAAAGAGACTCATACTTGGTTCTCCAGATATTTTTACATTTTAATTTACTTTAAATTAGTGTATGATATTTTTTCCTGTTTGTCTTTGTCACTGCCAACTTTTTTCCAATTTTCTCTTATCCCCCCCCCCCTTTTTTTTTTGAAAGTTAATATATTGAAAGCCAGACCCAAAAAGATTACAAGAGGTTGTTAAACCTGTTGGATGCCCTTATCTCAGTGTCAGGAACTGAGATATGAGAAAGTTCCAACAAGATATTATCCTCGGATTGTGAATTGGAAACACTTGAAAGTAAGAACCTAGAATCAAAATATAAAGCAGAAAAAAGAAAAATAGGCATTTGTCTCCATTGTTGTTTGTGAGATCCTTGATTCCTTGCCTGTTTTGTTAAAGCATCTGCAACTTTATTACTACACCTATGATTGAAAATGGAACCAAAAAAAGATTCGCACAACTTCAAAATCCTTATAGCTTCAGAGATTATAAACTGATTTCTCCACTAAATTGAGTTTGATTGACCTTCCGCAAACTCAATGACCCCTTTGCAATCTCCTTCTATCCAGAAATTTTTGCATTCCAAGCCTATATCCCAAGTTGCGGCTTCTAGAAGTGTCAATGTTTCTGCCTCTTCAAGGATGGAGGCATAGATGGTCCCAGATCCAGCTTGGATAGCTGCACCTATTTCAAGTTTAGTGTCGATACCACACCAAAGAATATTAACCTTCAACGCTACTTCACTTTAAACCATTCACCAGTCTTGTTTAAATCAAGTGTTGTTGAAATCTCACTCGCAACAGAATCAGGAAATTAATCAACACTTGGCAATGCTAGATCACTCTTCTCGCTCAATCTCGAGATAACGTTGGCAGAATCATTTTCCTCTCTATGAATGAACGTTACATCACAATCGCCGTATTTCTTCTTAAGGTATTCAATCTTGAATGCAATATTTCTTTTCATCAAAGAATTATACTCAGGTTTAATGTTACTTTTTTTATCTAAATAATCCACCAACAACTTGCAATCCGTCTCAATCCAAATTTCTAGTTTTCCCATGCTAACCTTATCAGCTTTGTCCAAGCTCATAAGAATGGCATAACCCTCTCCAGTTGTAGGAGTTGCTTCATTCGGGATAACTAAATAATCTCCATCGACATAGTCAGAATCACTATTCCTGAAGAAATACGCATCGCCAGCACAACAGGTTAACCTGAGAAATCACAGCTTCCTTTGATAGCATTTACAGGTGGGATGGACCATCGGACATACCTCCTCTGAACCCTTAACGAATCAGTTTCAAACTTGTATTCAGCAACAACAGAAGCAAACCCTTTTCCTGTTGGAAGGACCAATCTCTGCTTAAACTTGAGTAGTTTACCTAAGATAGTAGCCACCTGAATGATAATGAGAATGCAAAAACTGCAGATCTTCCAAATAAAATGATTGATTTACGAGTTGGGGGAGGGTTTTGAATGAGAATGCAAAAACTGCAAATAATCCAAATAAAATGATAAAAAAAATTTATAATATAAAAATTTTTTGAGAGTACGAGAGGGTTTATGGTATGAATTTATTTTTTTTTGCATATAATATTTCCTTTTATAAAATAAAATTCCATTTTTATATATAAATACCTGTTAGTAGTATATTATATTAAAATATAAGTATTACCAAAACAAAAATTCAAAATGATAAAAAACTTGTCCATGTTAACGTGTTTATATTATCTTAATATATATATATATGTTTATTATGTGCATCAATACTAAGTTAAAAATAAAAATGTGTTTTCATGTGTTTAAGACATTATTTCTTATGATATGTATTTTGTTTTTTGCATATAAGCATTCCCAAATGAATTTCTTATGATATAATTCTTTTTTTGCGTATGTTTTTTTTAGTGAGTTAGAATATTTTGGTATACATAATATTTTTTTTTAACAAATCATATTAAATTAACGCAAGCTTGAAATGTTATCTATTTTTTTAATGAGTTTAAACATCAGAATCATCTTTTATACTCTCGTTATTTGTTATATACATTCTTGATTATGATCTTCAAGAACAACAAAACATGCCCCCATTGAATTATTGTTCTGGATTCGCCTCACTTGATTAACTAGGTTCCTCAGTACTCATCCAATATAAAACACCACCCAAGAAACAACACCCTTTCGTGAACAAGCTTTAGGCTTATCATAATGAAATCCATGTTGTAATATTCACCAAGAGTAAAGATTGATATATCTTTTTTCCCTTTAATACAAATAACCTTATAAACCTCACCTACAGGATCAAAATCTAAAGAAATATCACAAGATTTTACCTCATTAGGAGCCGGAAGTGTAACTACTCGACCAGTAATCGGATTATACACTGAATAATCACACTTGGGATCAGTTTTACAACGTTGACAAAGAACCAATAAACCATCAAAAGAATGTATAATTTCAACATCATTTTCTTCATACCCAGTAAATGATTTGAACCTACAAATCAGATATCTTTTCTTAACAATGTCAAACATTGATAGATAAACCTTATCAGTGTCATCATGCTTGACGTCAATAATAAATAGTGATGAAGAAGGAAAATTCTTCTGATAAAGAATAATAAATATCTTGTCATTGAATAATGAAAAGAACCATGATTTGCGTACAAATGTGCACCTTACCATATATTCAACAGGAACTTTAGGTAGTATTTGAGAAATGATGATATCACGTGTCACTCAAAGAAGGCAATCTTTAGCATAGGTTTCTGAATCAGTCTTTTTCCATTCCTGGGGAATTTCGGAACTGCATGAACAATAGATTGAAATGGAGTAAGTCAAGTCTTGCAGTTAATAACCTTGAACTGAAGGATGATATCTTTTTTTTGTCTTCGATACGTCTTCAGGTCTCCAAAAGTAACTAGAGCAAGTTTCAACATTTATATGATCCTAGTCTAATCTAATAAAGTTGACTTTTGTAATCTACTCAAGCGAATATGAGTTTTAGTACTAAACTTGACAACCAAACTTGTTATACCAATGTTTGGTGGGTTTAACCGAGCAGTGAGCATTTGCTTGACACTTCCGATAAATGTCAAAAATTGTACATAACTACTTAACAACTATGGACGTTGTTGCTAACTGAATAGATGAGACTATTGTGAGACGGGAGCAGAGGATTATTTTCTCCATATATAGTTAAAGTACGACAAAATACGATACGTTTACAATGCCTGTGCCAAGTCAAGATTAACAAATTTTAGACAATTAATAACACGTGTTTTGCGTATTTTGACGTATTTTAATTTATACAATTAAAGAGAGTGATTGATGTAGGGCGGAAGCGCAAATAGAATTAATATCCAAAACTCATGATTCTAGGATAACACTCTCTAGAAAATCACTATTTTTATTAATCAAAATCTTATTCCTTAATATCAAAACATGGAGCTCTTTATATGGATAACTCCTTACCAAATAATCAAATATTTCCTAACTAATCAAAATATATTGTTACCTAAACTAAGAGATATTTTCTACACTTCTAAGATGGTAAACAAATATTTATATTTCTAGAATGCTCCTAAATACTATAAATGAAAATAACTTAATTAAATATAATATAATTTGCTAAATAATATACTCTCTCCGTTTCAAAATATCTGTCATATATTTTATTTTTTTCAGTTTTAAAATTGTGTCCAGCTTTTGTTTATAGGTCGTATTATCTCGATAAACTCTCAAATATACCTTTGGATCATTAATACTAATAAAATTATTTTTAATGGGACCCAGTTTAAAATCTTAAATAATATGTGTATAATTATGAAACCGATGTGCAAATATCTTTCTTGCTTATACTTCATTCCTTTTAAAAATAAAAGTATTTTTTACTACAATCTTCCATTATTTTAATTTTAGTAACAATATAATATTTAGTAGGGTAATTTTGGATATTACTCCGGTTTCCTTAATAATTTGACTTAGTCAAAGCGGACATTTATTTTGAAACGGAGGGAGTAATAAATAATAAAAATATGCAAGCATATTTTCTTTCCATAAATACTCCATCATTCTCCCCTTCTCAGAAAAAATTCATCCTCGAATTTTGTTGGTATAATTGCTTGCATTTATGGATCTTTGATTAAACTTCTTATAATCCTTCGGCAAATCTGATCTTTGCAAAGTTATTACCGGGCAAAATGACATATATAATGGACTAATCTTACATACTGCTTTATGAAAATAAGGATCAACGTAACTAGACCATAGTAAAATCTCATCATCTGGATAAGATCATAGATTGGTGGTAAATTCCAATCCACAATAACATTGTTTTCGATATAAAAAAGAAAAAGAAAATATACCATCAAACTTTGAGATTCCAAGCTTTGATCCAGATTCCAATAAATCTCGTAGATTAAGTGCAACTTCTTGAAATCTCTCCTCTTTGTCACCAAGGAGGTTTTAATTTATTGTCATCAACGGTCTCCTCCTCCACTCGCGGTAACAATATAACATTAAAATCTTCAGACATGTCATCTCGGTTTGATCATGTTCTTTTTATATCTTTTTTTATTTTAACATATAACCTTTTTATTAATCTTCTACGGAATTAAGTTCCTTAATTAAGACGGAACCGGAAAAAAAAGAATAAAATATGGAGTTATGCAAACGTCTTTACATTTGCACATTTTAATTAGTTATTGGCACTGAACAAATCTGAAAATTCATTTGATACCACAAGTTACAAATTGAAGAAACTACTTTCAGGAATCTACCACTTGGGAAATATCCTTACACCAAACTATTCCTCTATATGTCGAATAATTTACGGATAACTTGAAAGATCTTATCCATTTGTGAAATCTCATCTTTATTATTACCTTTTGGTTTTATTTTAGTTATAGATTATATCAAGTCACATATGTCATATTCTAATACTTCAAATGAACTTTCATCATTCAAACTACACAAGTAAATGATTCGAGGTCTCTCATAAACTATAGTTTCCTTTGGAAATTCTAACCCGAAGACATAATCTAAAATTGTTGGAAGACATAATAATTTCAATAACACGAACATTTGAGAAACCTTAGAGCAAAACATTTTTTTCTTGCCGATGATCATACAATTTTTTAAGATGTTTGTTAAGTTCCCTACAAGAGAAGTCAATTGAATAATACTCCCTCCGTTTCAACAAAAGTGTTACTATCACTTTTGCTGAAACAGAGGTAGTATATGATTGGGATTGACTGTAATAAAATCGTATTACAAGAAGTTCACCTAATTAAATTTCACTTTTACGTGTACGTATCCAAACTTATTTTCTTCAAGTCAAAATACAGAGCTAACAAAGACCTCATATAACTATGAGATCTAAGAATATAATTGTTCTATCTTGTGGTTGTTCATCACTACTTAAAAGTAATTTAGATATATTATTTAGCTTGAGTAGACAATATATATTAAAAGAAATAAAATAATAATTAGTCATAATAGTTTGTTGGAACTTGTCCAAATCTATGAATTCTTAGATTTATGTTGTAGAGAATGAAAATATGAGTTCTTTCAATGCAAAAACAATGAAATCATCCCGACATCGAACGAAGAAGTTATAAGCAAAACAGTCGAAGAAAATGTCAAGTTTACAATCGGTGGATAAGTGCATTTATATCCACCGATTCTAGGCAAATTTTTTTCGCAGTAAAATTCCTGAATTGAGTTTCTTACAATAGGCACATGTAGGGAACCTTATCCACTGATTGTGGACGTATTTTTATGGGAAAAAAAATAATTTTTTAGAGTTTTTTTAACAATCGGCACTTGTGGAGGATGGCATCCGCCGATTGTGATTAATCAGCCATAAAAATGAAGAACGTATGCCAATTCCGGATTGATGTTCTTCATGGATCAAGAACATCAAGAACAATCGGCCATAAAAATAAAGAACTTATGATAATTGTCGGTTGATGTTCTTCATGGATTAAAAACATCAAGAACAATCGGCCATTGTGTAAATACCTTATTGGCCGATTGTTCTTGAACCCAAAAAAAGTTTAAAAAATTCAAAAATTCAAAAAGAAAAAAATGATTTGAATTTGTTTTGTTTTCTAATTTATGATCAATTTTAAGAGAAATAAAAATAAATTAGAAATATTATGAATAAATCTATAAATATAATTTTAACTAGTGAGAGTAATTTATTAGTTATTTTTTTTAGACACCCTTATCCTTGTTTAGATGAGAACAAAATTTAATAGGCTTCCGATTAGCAGATTTCTTTTACATAACGTTAGTAAATGGGTTATTTTTTTTGAAACTAAAAAAAGAAAGAGAGAAAAGATTTCCTGGGGTTGGTTCGACCGGCTTATACACTGACGTATAACTAGATCTAGATGTGGTACCGAAACGATCCGGCTCATCGTGATTCTTCACAGGAGCAAATTTTTTAACAGCTGAAACTAGATGGAGACGTGTGAAGAAGTCTTACCTTTTTCCAATGCCCATCAGATTTTCTGCAAATCAAGTTCTGAACCGAAATCTAAATCCAAAAAATTCACTCAAAACTCATTCACTTTGTGTCGTTCAACGATTAATTGATCTTGCCTCTCAAGGAAAATTCAGACTCAATCTCAAACAAGCCGTAGAATCCATAGACTTTATCTCAAGAAAAGGCATCAGATTAGACTCTCAAACAGTTGCTTTTCTTCTCCAACGTTGTGCGGAATCTAGATCACTTAGAGAAGGGAAATGGATTCATCTTCATTTGGGCACTGGAAGAAAGCGACCCACAGCATTGTTATCAAACCATTTAAACCATATGTACTCTTGTTGCGGCGATTATAAAAGCGCACGTAAAGTGTTTGACAAAATGTATATAAGAATTTTGTATTCTTGGAATATTATGCTTTCTGGTTATGCTAAACTTGGTTTGTTTGAACCAGCAGAGAGGTTGTTTGATCAAATGCCAGAAAAGGATGTCGTGTCGTGGAATACTATGGTTATTTCATTTGCAAAGAATGGATTCCATGGTAAAGCTTTAGGTTATTTTGATCATTTGCGACGTTCTTCGATTGATTTTGACCACTTCAGTTTTGCTGGAGTGTTAATTACTTGTGTGAAGTTGGAAAATGTGGGTCTTACTCGGCAGGTTCATGCGCAGATTTTGGTAGCTGGGTTGCTTTCAAACGTGGTACTTTCGAGCTCTACAGTTGATGCCTATGCAAAATGTGGGTTAATTAAAGACGCCCGCAAACTGTTTAATGGCAGGGAAAAGATGTTCCTGCATGGACCACCATGGTCTCTGGGTATGCTAACTCTGGTGATCTTAAATCAGCTCGGGAATTGTTTGCTAGGATGCCTGAGCCGAACCCAGTATCGTGGACACTATTGATTGAGGCCTATGTTCGGAATGGTCAGGGGCACGAAGCACTTGAGCTATTTGAAGAGATGACTTTGAAGGGGTTTCAACCAGATCAATTCATTTTCAGTAGTAGCCTCTGTGCTTGCGCAAGTATTGCTTCACTTAAGTACGGTAAACAAATCCACACTCGTTTGATACAAATGGATTTCGTGCCCAATACAATAGTTGTTTGCTCTCTCATTGATATGTACTCAAAATGCGGGTGTTTAGATATTGGTAGGCAGGTTTTTTATCTTACTCGTAATAAAGAAGAGGCAGTTTTGTGGAATACAATGATATCAGCCTTAGCACAGCATGGAGTCGGGGAAGAGGCAATTGATTTGTTTCTCGACATGTTGAAAGCAGGAGTGAAACCAGATAAAACTACCTTGGTTGTTCTTCTTAATGCGTGTAGTCACTCGGGACTCGTGGATGTAGGAATTGATATTTTTGAGGCTATGACTGTGGATTACGACATTGTTGCCGACCAAGACCACTACGCATGGTTAATTGATCTCTTAGGTCGTGCTGGACGACTTGATGAAGTGGAGTCTCAGCTGGAGAAGATGCCATGTAAGCCCAACACTAGAGTTTGGAATTCTTCTTAGTGCTTGTAAGATTCATAGAAATGTGAATTAGGAAGAAAAGCTGTAAAACACCTACTTGAGTTGGAGCCTCAAGACTCTGCCGCTTTTGTATTGCTTGCAAATTTGTATGCCTCAGTTGGGACTTTGGAATCTCTGGAGAAGGTCTGGGAACTTATGGATAAGAGACGACTGAAAAATGAACGAGCAGTTAGTTGGGTGGAAATAGAGAGTACGGTTCACACCTTTATTATATCAGATCGTTTTCATCCTTTGGAGAATGAATATTCTTGGTATTCCAGCAGTTAACTGGCCAAATTGAAGATGAACTATTTGGTAGATGACAAAGACTGTGAAGAGTACAGTTCCTGTAATTTTTTCGTTTGGCTTGTCAAGGTTGGAGCTCGCTCAAGGGAACTTGATAACGGAAAAAATAACTTGTAGAGATGACTGACTAACTCCGCCCTGGAGTCTCTCGTGTTGTGGGGGTAGCAATTGCGTCTTATACGGTTATTTATTTAAACAAGACACAAGTTGATTTCGGTTAGTACCTTGAAGGCGAATTGCTTATATGTTGCTTCTTTGTACAACAAAATTTTGGTAAGCAGGGTTCCTTCGACAAATCATTTTTGCTCAAAATAATCTTACTGTTTCAATCTATTATAGAGCACAATCAGTAAATGCATTTTTGTTATAGAGCACAATCAGTGAAATTCATTTTTGTTGTGTTCGACAGAGTACTTAGTAGGGTACAGTGCAAAATTGGACATCTAGTCGCCTATTTTCTGAAGTGTTTGATCACTCCCCAGCCGTGGAATTGAAATGATTCACTCTGCATTTCACTGTTAACAATTGTGGTAATTTGGTTCTACTTTAGGTGTCAAAAACTAGGGGAATGACATAGGAAGCTTGAGCATGGTGAACCGGTGCAAGCTGTTGTCACATGTGATCAAGGACAAGGTGGGTTTAAGGGCATAAGTTGAATCTCAGCTAATTCAGTGTACCCCCAGCTCCAGAGACTAAATACAATCAATTCTCATTGGATGAAAATATAAAACTCAGATGAATAATTTTTGAACTGAGATATGTCATAACATTTCATCTTTTGTGCCTACCAGAAAGAAGAAACTAAATTTTACTCTGGAGTTAAAAATTGATATTTTTGTGTAAGAAAATTAAATTACAAATGGATAATGAATCATACTCCCTCCTCTAATATATCTCAAAATTAGACACCCAAAAGAAAAAGAAAAAATAAATCCTCTATTGGAGGTGCAATTGCACCTGAGCAAAGATGAACCGGAACAACGTTGCCAGTCAAACTCAAGAATTTGGAGCATTGCACACATGGTATATGTTGTCATGCACCAACAGCCAATTTGCTATAATAGACGTCATCCTTGCCACAAAAATTTCTGAACAATAAAGACAGCTTTAAGCATCAATCTGGATCTAGTTATTTTGATGCTGACGCAACTTCAATAGCACTCCCTAGAGGCCATGCAGCTTCCACCAAAGAATTTCCATATTTCACTTGCTTCACCAATGTGATGTCTTGCCATGGATCTAGACCTGTTTTAAAAAAAGGAAAACAGAAAGATTCAGTAGGCATTCTGACATGTATCAAGGAACCTACTAGAATGTTTACATGTTTGTGAACTTTAGCATACCAAACCCATCAACAAGCAACGTGAACTGATACACAAGGTCCATGCATATATAGGGCAAGTTACCCTCCTCAACACGAGGGTAAGTAGTCTTGGCATCATCCAGTTTGGTTTCACAGGCACGCTTAGCAGCTTCCTCAAAGTCAACCGGACTGACCTTAGCAACTGGTAAGTTAGAATTAACAAAACCAGCCTGTATGTAGAAACATGATCAAGTCAGCATGGATAAGTAGAATACTGAAGTCTTAGGAATCAGCAAGTTGAATAGACGAAATCGATCAAGCGTCCAGATCAGGAGAATGTTACCTCAGCTGCTCTATCGAAGAAAAATGAGGCAACAAAGAGGTTCTTTTGTCCGTCCCCGCCACCACCATTCCATATCCCACCAAATGTGCACTTCATGTGAGTACATGTTGATTCATTAACTTGGAGAGCCTTGTAGGCTGCTCTCCTGCACTTGTTCATGTTGGAACCGGAAGAAGTAGACGATGCATCAAATTCTGCTCCACCGTATTTGTACGAACCTTGGGGAAGAATAAACCGTAACTTCTTAAATATTGATTGAGTAACAATCGAAAATCGAAAGAAAGATAGAAGGGTGCTGCATTCACCGAGTAGTAGAAAGTCTAACTGCTACCTACATATAGGCTTTTCTATTAAATCTCTCATGCAACAGTTGCAAAGCTTGGAAAGAACTGGCTGTTTAACAATAAGGAACTAAAAAATGGGAAGAAAATGGAGCACCTATACTCTAGAATATACAAGCATATTTAAACCTTTAACAACATATGGCTTTACAGGAAGATGATGGTCCAACAAATGAGGATCTGGGTCCAAATAAAGACCTCATCATGGATAAGGTAGACCGATTGTTTTCTCTAATTTCAGCTAATCATAGGATGGGACTGTGCATTTTATTTCATCTTGTATACAATGTAAAGATATTCCCTCCGCCCATCACATACATCACAAAGTTGAGAAAAAGAAAGCTAACAATTAATCAAAATCATCATACGGAATGACATGCGTGGAAAATACATACCGCGAGATCCAGTCAAGATGCACGGACTGCCAGAGCCCTCTGCTGCCTTCAGAATCTCTGCTCGAGCTGCTAATAAGCCATAACGCAAGTAGCTGCAACAATTGAATCCAACATATTGTAATGTTAAACCAACGGTTCCGAAAGGAGAAATAAGGTGTTTACTTGGTTTCAGAACCCCAGCAAAGATATTGATCCCGATAAGTGTACAGTTCAAGAATCCGACCACAACAAATATACAGTCAGAGAAACAGTGAAATCATTATCAAGGAGTAAGATATAAAACCTGTGAACGTAAAGGTAATATTTGGTTCCTTTAAGAAACAGTTCCTTCACATATGTATCCTCCCCGTCTGATAATTTGGGAGCTTTTGCAGCATCTTTTTCTGAGATAGCATATGCCATTTGAACAGATCCACCACCAAGATCAACGACTCCAACTGTATTTGAGTATTCCTTTCCTAAATTCCCAAGCAGATAGTTTATCGTGACCTATGAAACAAAAAATTACAGCGTAGGTTTATATTGCGAATTGATTATGGTTTAGACAAGGTTCAAAAAACACAAGAACATGCTTTTCATCTAATGCTAATGTAAGATGAGGCATAGAAATGAAAGTAATATAATTGTGGTCGTCACTCGCATAATCCAATCATCCCTTTCAGAGTTTTAAGAACAATAAAAAAAGAAAACCACAAATCTTTTGGAAAAATAAACATTCATAAATGCCCCCAGGCAACTACTTGTAGTTGTTTTCATTAGAATCAGAAAAATGTAAGCAATCATTTAGTTAGTGCATACAAAATATTAGGATTGCATCCAATCTTTTCTATGAGAGTTGTGGACCAACTCTCTTATACTCTACATAATGTTTTTTTTTTTGAAGCATATACTCTACATAATGTGGTCACTTGGTATCTCTTATTTTACTATTTAGTTACAATTCAGAATCACTCTTGCTTCTATTTCTAAAGCATCTTTGTCAGTCAAAATATCAATGTTTTAGAATGTGTCAAGGTATTTAAGTAGCTCATATAAGACAAAAAGAACATGAAAAGTACGAGCTAAATACGATTTTCCAATTTCAACAACTAAGAAAATTGGAACCACAAGCGAAGTTAGTGTTGAAAACATACCCACTGAAATGCACCTTCCTGAGTTCCATCCAGAACTGTGACCCAATCAGGTTGTGATTTCAATGCACTCTTCTCCTGAAGATAATCCCTCACCTGCCATGCGAGTTATATTAATGTTATTGATTATCACTCTTTTGGAGTCACGAATCCTACCAGGAACTGTAAGCTAAGCACGCAATTCTGATGACTAAGTTTTTGAGAGTATTTTGAAACAAGGTGGAATAACAAAGTTCCAATGATAAGACAAGAATGCACTAACCGATTGCAAAATCCTATCAGATGCATCACCTTCTAGTTGCCGCAGACCTGCTGTCGCCTTTGCAAATATCATCAAATGTCAGTATACTATACAGTAAGAGGAAAAAGATGTGACAATTTTGTAATTTTTTTCAAGGAAAATCAAACATTACCCCAACTCTGACTGGTGTTTTATTACGAAGCTCTTTTGGTACAGCATTCTCAGCTTGCTCGAGTAGCGGCTGAAGTGATTCTGCAGCTTCACGAGGATCACTGGCATATGCACTCAAACCCGGTTTTTTCTGCAAGATTTTCACAATTGAGAGCATAAGACTTCAAATCAAATTAGAACCACATTGTTACCAAGGGATCTGAACAATTACATTCAGCCAAAATCGAGAACAAAGTAAATCATGACATTTCATTCAAATATGAAAAAATTGAGGTGTTTTTTACCTGTACGAAAAGTTCGAGTTCTTTGCCAATGGGGACGAGATTCAAATCATTATCAAAACAGTAAACATGAACTCTACTACCAGAACTACCAGCATCAAAGATGACAGCATAAGATCTACTTCCGCGATGGTTAGGAGTGACGAAACGATTACTAATGAGGGCATCAGAGGAAGAATGGGGCATAAGAAAGAGAACAAAACTAATGAGAAGAAGAGGAATTGATACAATTAAAATAACACCTCTGTATTTATGGATCTTATCTGAGAATGATTCTTGTCTTGTTTTTTTCAACATTTTATCTAATTGTGAATCTAGATCTAATGAATCAACTACTTGATTATGATTATTGTGATGATGATCTTGTTGTTGTAGTAAGTAATTTTGACCTTCTAGTTCTACAGATGAAGGTGATCTGTACCGGATCTTTCCGTTACCCGGTTGTGCCTTCAATGAGGACTGAGTCGTTGTTTCCTGTGAAGGCTCCAGTTCTTCCTATCTTTATTTCCACTCTCTCAAAAACTTGGTCTCTCTCTCACTCTAATTCTCTGTATGTAATTGAGAGAGAAAAATGGGGAATTGAATCTCAATTTTATGAAAACAGTGAGTGAGAGATGGAATTGGTATTTGTGGGGGCTTTGGAAATTTTGAAACGTTTTATCAGAAGACAGAGAGAGAGTTGCCACTTGAACTTTTGGTTGTACCAGTCAGTCTATACACGACTCCTATCTCTTTTGGATCCACGTACACTTGAATGAACCGGTCCTTGTGGCTGTAAATGGAACCAATGGACTGTATACAGCTCGAAGGGAAGGCAAACCAAAACAAAAACTGAATCAGGGTGGAAATGATACAAATGTAGTAGTTTGAAATCATCAAATGAGCTTCCGAACTTGCGGAAAATCGAGTACCGAACAACTCTCGTACCATGCCCTTCAGCAGAAGAAACAAAGTCATAGTTTTCCTATGGTTAAATATATTTCTGTTTTGCCTAGGATCTCAAGAATCTTGACATCAACATGTTCCGTAACTAACTGCAATTTGCCAATAACTTTATGGAGGATTAATTTAAGATTAGTGGCAAATTACCAAATTCAGATAGTGTGCTGAACTGGCTTTCAGGTTAGACTAGTTCTAATGGTCATTTCCAACCTCTTCCCAACACGAAAAAGCATGGCCTAAAGCCTTAATTTCCGTTACGTAACCAAATTCGGAAAGAATTTGTAGACAAATAATGATTATCCGATTTAGAAAAGTAAAAAACGGATAACGAATTCGTTTTTAGCTTCTAAAACAGATAATTATTATCCATTTATACCAAATAGATAGTCCTTTTCTATTCTCAGAGATTAAAAAATGATGATTAAGTAAAAAAAAAGCGGTAGATTAGTTACTTCGATATGCATCTCATAAGGGATCTTTTTGCGGAATATTATTATTGATTTGTTATAATTGACCTGCTTGGAAAGGGGAGAGGACCACCACCTAACTTTTCCGTTTTAATCTAAAAGATAATTTATTGTATGATCTTTATTCAAGATATAAATTGACAAGGAAGATCCTTGGATAATCTTTATTCAAAATTATTTAATCACAAGGATGTTACCATACAACTTGTTTGTAATTCTAAACAATCAATATAATGTAAAAAAGAAATAAATCAAGACACCAGAAAATTTGTTAACAAAAAAAACTGCAATTGCAGAAAAAACCCGTGACGTCATCCAGTTTGAACACTCACCTAATTAAGTTGTTACAACACTAGCCTACTATCAGATTTCGAACTTTATGTAATTGAGACATAATAAACCTTCCAAGCTATCCTGCTTATCTCCCATGAACTTACACATTTGATTACCCTAGTTGATATCCTTACAGTCCTAGTAGTTGCTCTACGACCCTTCATGAAGACTGCCATTACTTTGCCTCTAACATGCCGCCTTTTAATTTTTTGATTTCTTTTTAGATGTAAAATCAAGGTCGCAAAAATCTCCCTTAGACTTAAAATGATCTAAATCAAAGAATAGGGTTTCTACTCTTCAAAACTTATAGATATACATAATCAAATATATATATCACTAGAAAATTAATCTTAGAACAAGTCTTAGATGACTATGGAATCTTCAAATCTGAATTTTATTGAATAGACGTCGTTATGTAATCGAGATTCAAGTTCTATCAAATCTTGTATTAGATTAATAATTCTTGAACGATCTTATAAGAGAAGAGAATAACCCTAGAATAAACAAGAATTATATAAATGATCAAATCGAAATACAAGTTACGAAACTATCAAGACATGTGCTCCATGATACCCAAGTAAAGTCTTCAAAGTCTTATCCTTTGTTCTTGAAGAACCTTCGGTTATAAAGGACAACCTTTATAAAATAAATACACAAAAAGAGTTTGAATGCACCAAAAGAAGTTATTCTAGATTCAATATCAAGACAATACTAGTATCCCACCAAAAACACTCAAGAAACAACATGTTGACAGGAATAAAAATTGAGCTTTTGGTTAGAACAATAGATGAAAATACGTGAATTTTAAAGTAAATCTTTCAGGAAGAAGAAACTGACATTACTGAAAGATTAGAATTTATGTATACAATGCATTCCTCGACTGTCAGCAATAACGATGCATAATTCAGCACAATCAAGTCGTGATGGGGTGAGCATTCCACTCACCACGGGTTATAGAACCCTGAAACTTAGATCTTTGCTTGAGTTTTTCTTTGTTAGCCTTTCTCTCACTGAAACTTGTGAAGTTTTCATAAAAATGATTGTCATCATAATATGGGATGTTGGAAGAATTACCAAATGAACGTGTTTACTAACCAACCACACTATAAAAAAATAAAATTAAGATTCATAAGAATTATAACCACTTCAATTCTCTCGTCTTTCAAAACCTTTTCACAAAAAATTACAAAAAAAACTAAAAAACGAAAAGAAAAACGAATAATAAAAATTAAATGGAAAAAAATATAGTGATAGAAAGTGGGAGTGTCAACGGGTTGGTTCCGGATCGGGTATCAAAGGAACCGGGAGGGTTAAAGTATTCGGTCCTGGTTCATATTATAGTGGACCCAAAATCAAAACTGATAAAATACCTGAATATCCATTGGTTCTTTAAGATATAATTTTTTTTTTTAATCTTACTAATTTTGATTTAAATCTAAATAAATATATCATATATTTTATTGTTAATCTTATATTAATATCCTAATAGATGATTAAATGTAAAACAAACATAAAAAAATACTGATTTGAAGCCAAAATAAATAAATTTTAGCTAATTATACACAAAATTAAACATACATTGGGGCACCTATTACTCAGTGGATACCCGCCGGATGTACCCGGTTAGGAACCAAAAGTTAACAACTCTAATCCGTCGAGTATTAAAACGGATCCGATATTATGACTCGGATCCAAAACCGACCAGTTCTAGTTCAGTTCGAGATAATCGGGTACCTATTGACACACCTAAGGATGAATTTGGTATTCCTTTTTTTCTTTCAAAAAGCACGTTAAAAATATATATATAGTAAAAAAAAATTATCTTAGTGTTTGCTACAGTTTTGGAAAGCGTTTTTCATGCAAAACACTTTTAAAATTCTCTAACTTTTAAAAACGGGAGAGGAAAAGCTTTTAAAAGCTATAAAAGCAAAAGTTGTTGTCCCTCTTTATTTTCATATTTGTTTTTTTTTTATCCCTATTTTATTTTATAAAGGACAAAAATTACCCTTTGATCAATATACCACTATATATTTCATTTTTTTAAGATTATTATTTTTCATTTTCAAACTATTTATTATATATCGTTTCAATGAATTTTTCTAATCTATAATCATAAAAATAAGAGCAAATATTTAGTTTAGCCTAAATCAGAAAGGTCGTTCTTTCTTGTTCTCCTTCTCCTCTTCCCCTTTTACTTAGCCAGAACCAAAAATATAGCTGTCCGGTTCTGTAATATCGATCCTCATTCCTCGTTGAGATTGAGAGGTAGAGAGAGGTAGAGAGAGGTAGAGTGGAACTTGGAAGTGACAAATTAGACAATTATTCATCAGTAGACATATCCAATCACAAGTTAGCAGAATCTAAATCTCCTCCAACCCTTATAGCCACTGACTTGGACTTCCAAAATCTCCTCCACCCAATTTCATCATCCTACTTTTCTCTTTCTCACATTTCATTAGTAATCTTACTACATTAAACCTCACAGCACACAAAAGAAAAAGAAAAAAACACCCATTAAACTAGTCATGGCAGCTGCACTCACTGCTGCTGTATCTATTCCAGCATCCAATTCATCGTCTCTCCAAACCAGAACTTCTATTTCTTCCTCGGAACGAATCAGCTTTAACAAGGTACAATTGAACACATTCGTCTCTTTTTTTTTCTTCAACTCTATAGGTCACAATTGAACACATTCGTCTCTTTTTTTTTCTTCAATCTATAGGTCACAATTGAAACACATTCACATTCCACAATCACGCAGGAAACACCATAGTCATGTTCTATGTATTTCTTGGGTCCATATTAATTGTATTATGTGTAGAGCTGTTTGTACTCTAGGAATGGCTGTGCCAGCAGAAAGGTGTTTTCCATCAAAGCCGAGGTCACTACAGACACTACTCCACCTGCCAAAGTAGTGAAGATTTCAAAGAAGTGTGAAGAGGGTGTTGTTGTCAACAAATTCAAACCCAAGAACCCTTTCACTGGCAAAGTCCTTCTCAACACCAAGATCACAGCTGATGACGCTCCAGGAGAAACCTGGCACATGGTCTTCAGTACAGACGGTAATTTACTTTATTTTGTTTTTCTTGCTGATTATTCTACAAGTGATATAATACCAATATCTGTTATAAATGAATCAAATGATAGTAATGTATGATTTTCTTTCTTACATATAGGTGAAGTTCCATACAAAGAAGGACAATCCATTGGTATTATTCCAGAGGGTATCGACAAAAACGGAAAGCCACACAAGCTGAGATTATACTCAATTGCCAGTAGTGCTCTTGGGGATCTTGGAGACTCCAAAACTGTAATATCAATCTTTCAAACTGTGTACATTTTTTTATTCAAAATTTTGAACTTTACGCACTCGCGCTAGACCTTCATATATGTAGCTAATGGTAATGCTCTAGCTCATGGTTGAAGTTCTTCTGATGGGTATGTAGGTTTCTCTTTGTGTGAAAAGGCTGGTCTACACCAACGACCAAGGCGAAGAAGTCAAGGGAGTCTGCTCTAATTTTCTATGTGAGCTTTCAAGATATCTTTAGATATGGTTGCATTTAATTCAGTCTGTAGCACAGTTATAAAGTAGAAAACTGCACATGTACTCTCAAAAAACAGCTGGTTTAACTATTCAAACCACTATCTCAGGTGATTTGCAGCCAGGGAGTGATGTGAAGATAACTGGACCTGTTGGAAAAGAAATGCTTATGCCCATAGACCCCAATGCCACCATTATTATGGTAATCTGTTAATAGTTAAAATGGTGTC
>JAJJMC010009994.1:4118360-4137233 GCA_023531435.1 Papaver californicum | reverse complement strand
GTTCGAGAATCGAACCTCTTTTTACCACTATATAAAATCACATCAATAACGCAGTACCATCTTGGATAAATTACTACAGCTACCTATTGAATGGTGATACATTAATAAAACTCATGTCCATCGGTTCAGATTGCTATAAACACAGACTGTTTAGTCTTTATTGTGTTTGCCTACTCAGATATTAATTGAAAAAGAGAAGGTACCTAGTACACCACCAATTTTTTTGTTCGTGAACATGTATGGACCAACCTTGTATAATCAATATGTTCATATCTTAATACCCCAAGAACTAGTCTTGGAAAGATCCGTATTCAAGATTGTAAATACAAGGTCAACCTAATATGATCTCGAAACTTCAAGATCTGAATTCAATCAAGACAAAGTCTTATACGATTTATATTCCAAGATCCGAATTCAATCAAGACAAAGTTTTATACGATTTATATTCCAAGATCCGAATTCAACCAGAACAAGTCTTGTTAGATCTTTATTTACAAAAGAAACTGTCTAGGTTGATTAACGTACTACTTGTGATATTTTAATTATAAAGATAAACAATATAATGTGGAAAGGAAATAACACAAGACACCAGAATTTTTGTTAACGAAGAAAACTGCAATCTAGCAGAAAAACCTCGTGACCTCGTCCAGTTTGAACACACAGTGTATTATGCCGCTATAGAAACCAACCCACTATCAGACTTCAGACTAGAATGTGTTAAAGTTTATGGGCCTAACTAACCTCGAAAACCGGCTTACAATGTTAGGGTTTCCCAAGGCATATATACTTCAGAAATCCAGGGAATCTAGGCGATGTGGGACTATACTTAACACCCCCCTCACACAGAGTCGAGCATACAACAATACCCTTACTAGGTTAAACAATCCTTTAACAGGTCAAACAATATCCACACACTACCCAAACACCTACTCTGATACCATGTTAAAGTCCATGGACCTAACTAACCTTGAAAACCGTCTTACAAGGTTAGGGTTGTCCAAGGCATATATACTTTACATATCCAGGGAAACTAGGCGATGTGGATACTTAACACCCACCACACCCCACACAGAGCCGGGGGCCAAACAAGACCCTTACAAGGTTAGAGTTGTCCAAGGAATATATGTTTACATATCCAGGAAATCTAGGCGATGAGGGACTTAACATCCCCCACCCCACCCACCCCCCACCCCACACACACAACCCTTACTGGGTCACACACGAAGATGAAGAAGCAATACCCTTACATGGTCAAACAATCCTTTAACAGGTCAAACAATGTCCACACACCACCCAAACACCTGCTCTGATACCATGTTAAAGTCCATGGACCTAAATAACCTCGAAAACTGGCTTACAAGGTTAGGGTTGTCCAAGGCATATATACTTTATATATCCAGGGAATCTAAGCGATGTGGGACTATATTTAACATAATGTAGTTGAGACCGAATATACCCTCCAATCGATTCAGCTAAAGTTGTACCTCCATGTATCTTGGATTTCATAAGACCCTACAAACTTGATTCCCTTTAGTTGATGTCCTTTATATGACTAGGATTTGTTCCACGGTCCTTCTTGAAGACTAATGTTATTCTGCCTCCAACATGACACCTATTTAATTTTCTTCAGATATTTTCAATCAAGGTAATGAAAATTCATTTGCTTTGTGATATCTCTAGGTACAAAATATGTCAAAGAAAACTTCAATAATTTAGGTTTATATTATTCAAAATTTATAGAGATATATACCTAACTGATTATACCTCACAATATTTATTTAAGTCAAGCTTAGATAATAATCTTGTGGAATTAACAAGGTCTGAGACCAAGAACTTTTTATAGTTTTTATAAAACTTATTCCTTAATCTATAGTTTTTGAATTGTCGTATATCAAAAAAGACCAACCTTAGAATCGACAAGAACTACGATGATCAAGATAAGATTTTAAATAACAAAGATCTATCAGGTAAAAATTAGTATGATCGGGCTTTACGATCCCAAGTGAATACTTAAAATTCGTAACATTATTATGTTACTCGAGGAAACCTAGGTTAATGGAGGACGACTCTTGTAGAAATAAGAATACATAACGTGCAGGGATTGGGATTCATAGTTGAAGAGAGTCCTTTATTTATAATGATGAATAAGGCTAGGCTGCTTAAAGTTTAAGCAACGATTGCTTGTATCCTAGGTAAGTTCACGAACTAGTTTCCATGTCCATGAGTTACTTTGGTCCCAAATAATCTCAATATTGCTTAGAATAACTTTTTACTTTTGTCCCTAGTAAAATTATTTTAGCAATAAATTTTATTTCTTTTGATAGAAGTCGTGAGAATGGTAACCAAGTACTTTCAAAATAAATATACTTCTAAAGTTTAACTTCTACTCAATTAGTAAAAGAATTAAATTACTCACAATAGCATGGTACCAAGAATGGAAACGAATACGCGTACGAGAAGTTTCTTCTGTATTACAAAGAAGAATGATGCATATTCGTATTTGTCAGTAAGGACCAAGCACGAGCTAACCAATATACTTTGTGAATCAATCAAGAAAATTGTGGAGTTCAGTAACGTCCAATATCAACATAGTTCGCGAACTCAAAGTCATAAGGTATCAACAAAAAACACCTTGAATTGCATAGTTCACGAACTCTAGGAAATTGTTGGATGTACAAGCTTGAACTTGAAACCTCTTCTTCGTATCTCATCAATTTACTAAAGCCAACGACATTGTCTCAAAAGATAAAATGGTAGTCTCAAAAGATAAAATGGTAGAAAATAATGAGTCAAATAGGATGACAGTCTTCACATACCCTGTTGATGAAGTTCTCGTTGATGCTTCTATGTGATCTACAGTCTCAAATCTTCAAGGGTTATTCGGCGATTTTTGAGATTCAACTACCTAAATCTAATCCAAGGCCGAGACTGACTTTAATAGATATTAAATCAAAAAATTATTTTGGTCATCTAACATTGACAATAACCTAGACATATCAACACTTGTGGGTTCAACCGAGCAATCCTCTAACACATTTGTATTGTGCATCCACTGAACAATGATTACATGTTGTGCATGCATCCGCTAAAAAATGACTATATGGGTTTTTGTAAAGATTTTATGGTATAATGTTTATGTATCCTCTAAAACAACGAATGCATGATATCAATGTATCCATTTGATGAAAGCACGGTACCTGTGCTCAAAGAATGAATCCACTTGTTTATGTGTTCGAGGGACAATGTCCATTATTAAAACAACAAATATTTGTGATATTCTCCTAAAAGTAATAAAATTCAATATTGTTATTTGTACTCCTGTATAGATCTCTTAGATTATATTACCGAATCGAGAATGAAGTTGGTAGTAGTCTTCACACTATACAACAATAAGTTTCACAAGTTAAACTTCAAGTCTAGGTGTGCCAACTATATTTATTGAAACTAATATGATCAATACCATATTCTTCTCGATAAAAATCTCTAGATAACTAGTCTCCAATTATTACTCGATGGATATTTGAATTTGACATCCGTATCCATTTTGATTGGATTATCGGATATCAATTAATATATGATACCTACCCGAAATACTAAACCTTAAGCAAACAATACCTAATTTGCTTGTTTGTGTTTAATCACTTCTTTTTCTCTCGATTTTATAACTATACCACCAAATTAATTTCAATGAATTTATCATTCATTCTTTTCTTTTCAATCAAAATCTTCAACACACGTCAAAAATTAACTAGTTTTTAACTTATAATAATAGTTGTATATACATATATTTATGTTATCTGATATCAGATAAACATTCTATATAATATATTGACATTACACCATTTCAGTTTTGATAAACATAAAATATCCAATTAGATATTCATATCTCTAGCCCCGAATAATATCTTAAATTTTCGATATGGATTCAGACTCACACCATATATGTTTGGATTTGACTCACGATCTGAATCTGATTCGGGTCGAGTTAGATGTCAGATCGTTTATTTTTTTATTTTTTTGATGTCTGACTCGAGATATGACTCGGTTCATGCATCTGACTCAGAACTATTTGAGTCAAGTATCATTTGTACCTAATTCGTGATGCATGAATATTATTAAAAGGAAAGAAAAAAGATAATTTGTTCATACCTCGAATTATCTTATGAATAACAACTATGAACAAAGATAATTATTTAGACCTCGGTTTCCCGACTATAAATAAAAATCATAATTAAACTTGAACAAGTTTAAGAAAATAATTTTATTAATCAAATTCAGTTGTCTAGAACAATAACTCGAAGACTATTACATAGAATTTTGGAAAAAACCTAACTTGTGCAACAATAAAGGATGGAAAAACCCAATAAACTGACTCAAACCCTAATTTGCTATTTTTTACAAATTTTGGTCGACCTAAAATAATGAAAGTACTCTTAAAATAAAACTCTAAACTTAACAAAAATATAAGAAAACTTATTTTCCAAGGTATTACTACCTTTATGCAACTTTTCTAACTTATTAAAACTCTTAAAATAAACTTCTAGACTCTTTTAAAATTATCCTAAATAATAAATTCAAAAATTAATTATTTTTCTACTAAAAATATCATTAATAAAATACCGATAATAATAATAATAATAATAAAAAAATTATTTTCCATAAATCTCCCTTATTCAATTCGTTGGCCACATATCTGACTAAATACCTATTTTTTTCTATAACTCCATTATTTTATTATTTTTGAATCAAATGTGATGAGTCAGAGACAGATCCAAATAAATAAGATTCAGACGAATCAGTTGAGACAAAAAAAAACAAACAACTCTTCAGACGAATGTCAAATATTTGATTATCCATCGACAGACCTGCTAAAACCCAAACATATAGGCTTGAAACCCGGTCCAGTGGAGCACTAAATGATCATAAGCATCTAAATTGCTGACATGGCGCATGAAGCGAATCCGAAACCCACTACGAATTCTAGGGTTACGGAAAAGAATAATTAAAAAAAGAAATCAAAAAGCAAATAAAAAGGGCGTGTGAGGGCTAGGGAAACTAGGTTCTCTCCTTCGCGTCTCTCTTTTCACTCCGAGGGGTTAGGGTTTTCTTTGTTTCTCTCTTTTTCTATCTCGTCTAGGTTTTTCACTTTCAGATCGATTAGACATGGCTGAAGGTGGTAGAAATACTGGTACAGTCAAGTGGTTTAATGTTCAGAAAGGTTTTGGATTCATATCACCATCTGATGGTAGTGAGGATCTCTTTGTTCATCAATCATCCATCAAATCTGATGGATACCGTAGCTTAGCTGAGAACGAAGAAGTTGAGTTTGAGGTCGAAACTGGTGATGATGGTAGAACCAAAGCCGTCGATGTCACTGGTCCTGGTGGCAGTAATGTTCAAGGTAGTCGCAGAGAAGGCGGCGGCGGAGGTGGTGGTCGAGGTGGTTATGGAGATGGTGGATACGGTGGCGGATATGGTGGCGGCGGTGGATATGGTGGAAGAAGTGGTGGTCGTGGTGGTGGTGGTTATGGCGGTGGAGGCGGTGGATCTTGTTATAGCTGTGGTGAATCTGGACATCTTGCCAGAGATTGCAGCAGTGGAGGAAGTGGCGGCGGTGGTGGATATGGTGGAAGAAGTGGCGGTAGAGGCGGCGGTGGCGGCGGCCAGTGCTACAACTGTCAAGGTACCGGTCACTTCGCCAGGGAGTGCCCTAAAGCTGGAGGCAACTGAAGTTCTTGATTTGAAGGGAACAGGGTAAAGTAAAAATATCATGATGTTTCTCTTTACATAGTTTCTTTTAATCAGTCTTTTTATCTTTTCAATCTCTGCTGGTTATTATTTTCTCTTTTTAGGTGATAGCATCGAATATTTTTGAAAAAGGGTTTGTTCTTTTGGGATAGATCTGCTTTATAATCTTTGGGATGCTGTCATGGTGGGATTTTATTACTTCTTTTTTGTGCCATTCATAATGGTTATGATGCTGCTGGTTATATCATCTCCTTTTCTCTTTTATTGATGTGGTTGGGTAAACAGTGGATTTTGTATCCTAATTGCTTTCTGAATTGAAAGTAGACAAATCAACAAACAGTGTTCGGTTATCTTTATTGTGTTATGCTGCTATTAGTTATACTTTTTTGATCATCTGTTATTGGTTTAATCTTTCCAGTGATATTATAGATCTGTGTGGTTTGTGTTATGGACTTCTATAACTTGGCCTAATATCGAACTTGTGAAAAGATATTATTCTCTAGCTTGAACATTCCAAGGTTACAAACCTCAACATCAGACCAAGATTTTTGGGCCCTTCCTTGTGCATCATAACTCCCTTGTGTATCATAAACAGTGATAATCGTCAATCTCTACTTTTGTTAAAGCTTGTTATGCTTTCTAAATGTTGTTAGAGGTTCGGAAATGACATTTTTACTCTTATGCTGTCTGTTATTTTTCCGTTCCTCTTTGAATTGGATTTTTCATGGTTATCATGGGTGTTTGAATTGGATTTTTCATGGTTATCATGGGTGTTCTAGGCAAGACGGATAAAACCTTTCAATACACGTCATATTATTTATGTATTTTGCATTATGGAGAAGATGATCCTATTTATAGGAGAGGGTACTTGTGGTTGGTCTACATGATCAATTATTGACGAAATATGCTTGTAAATGAGTTTTCACGAGAGCTTTTTGTGTGGTTATTGAATGTCAATTTTTAATTCTCCATTCAAGGAGTGCTTATTTGTTCATGAATGTGGATCAATCCACAATTCGTTACCTGACTTATTGGTCCCCGATAAGTTGATGGATTTGGGTCTTGCTGCCGTCTGTTTTATGTCATTCATGGTAGAATTTGCTTGAACAATTGTTTTACGTGGTTGTTGAAGGAAGGTCAGGAGATTGAACTGAAAACACAGGAGATTGAACTGAAAACACGCTCCACAACAATTATTGGACTATCTATGGTCAACTGCGGTATCAATCTTCTGATTCAATAAAAAGCTCCTAGATTACTAAAGGCACATGGCACACCCAGCGGCCAGGGCCTTGGTAATAGAAGACTGAAACCTCCTAGTTCGAGGTTTTGGGAGTCTCCCGCTCTCTCTTCATGGCTTCTGTTTTGTGCTGTATGGATCTTATATAGAATCCTCATATCGGAGGAAACAATGGATAACCTGTTTTGTTGTGCGCTACAGGGAGGAAACAATGGATAACCTGTCTTGTTGTGCGCTACAGGTGCCGTACAATGTGGTACTTGTTTTCTTAATTAATTTAGCCAGAACTTTCTTTACCGAAGTTGTTGACTTCTATTGCCTTTGATCGAGTACCCCAGCTGAGAACTTAGTATGCGTATGGACCAGGAAATAGAATTGCAAATGCAGCCTTAGAGTGGTCTTTATGACTGATGGTAGAACTTGGTACCTCTCAGTGGTGCCGTAGGTGGTAATGTGAGGGAGAGCCAGGATTATGTAGACTGTAAAGCTGGCTAGGAGTGCTCCAACAGCTGAATTGACGGGCCCAAAGAAATGGCTAAGAACCAGATAGGGCACGCCAATGCCATACGTGACCTGCAGCTTTTGTTTCCATAAACTTTTGCATTCACGATTCTTAGTTTCCTACGGTTTTTCTTCCACACAAAATATAATCCGTGTGCTTGCAAAGCAGAGTTTGATAAACCGCAGCTAATCTCAACAAGTAACTGTTGTTTGTGTTGCAGATGAGCAGGCGTCTATTTGGAGTTTAAAGATCCGAGTGTCGTAATTTAGCTCAAAAAGGGTCCATTTTGATTGGAAACAGTTCAACGATCAAGACATGACACGACTTCGTCTCATGGTCTTTAGATTTTAGCCAGTTCCATCGTTTAGGGCTTCAAACAGGCGTTTTTGCTATTTTAGGAAAGTTTTTATTTTGTTAATTACTTCTTCGTTAGGAGTCCGTTTTGGTCGCCGTTTACGGCAAACAGTTTTATTTTATGAGTAGTTTCATTATTTTAGGTCAACCAAAACTTGCCAAAAATAGCAAATTAGAGTTTGAGTCGGTTTAGGGGTTCTTTTCATCCTTTCTTGACTAGCAAGTTAGGGTTTTTCCCGCAAGTCTATAAAAGAGTCCTCCATGTATAATTTTAAACAGTTGAATTTGATTAATAAGAATTAATTTCTTAAACTTGTTCAAGTTTAATCGATTATTATTTAAAGTTGGGATACCGAAGTCTAAATAATTATCATTGTTCATAGTCGATATTCCTAGGAATATTTGAAGTCTGCACGAAATCTCTCTTTTCTTTCTTTTATTTATTATCCGCTGCATCAGTTGGTATCAGAGCCAAGTCGATTCTACGGTTGATAAGATGCCACCAAGAGTAGCAATCGGTTAGGGTCGAGGTCGAGGTCGAGGAGGAGGTCCAGAAGGTTCCATTCCATGGAGATCTAGAGAAGAATTCATTGAAGACGTCCAAGGTTTGCTGGGTCGGTATAAACTTCGGAAGGAAGAAGAAGAAGATAACGCTAACTCTTTTGCTAGAGGGCATCGCGAAGATGTAATAAATCAACGAGAGGATTCTGATCGCTGGAAGGCAAGAATAAAAGTAGAGATCCCTGAATTTTATGGTGGTTTGGAACCGGAAGAGTTTCTCTCCTGGGTGAATACGGTTGAGGAAGTATTGGAATTCAAAGAAGTACCAGATAACAAACGAGTTTCGTTGGTAGCAACTATGTTTCGTGGGAGGGCTAATTCGTGGTGGCAACAACACAAGCTTCTACGCAGTCGTAAAGGAAAACAAAAGTTAGTATCATGGGAGAAGTTGAAGAAACACATGAGAACAAAGTTTTTGCTACATAACTACATTGGATTGATGTACCAGCAGCTGCAAAACCTATGCAAAGGAGTACGTTCTATAGACGATTACACCAAGGAGTTTTACCGACTACTTTCTCTTAACGACTTGTTAGAGTCAGATGAGTAAAAAGTCGCTCGCTATATAGGTGGTCTCCCTTAACAATATCAGGATACACTCAACATGTTTGATTGCTGCTCTATTTTGGATGCACATCATAGAGCAATGAATATAGAGAAACAAGTAGGGCATAAAAGCTTAAATTGGGGTATCAATGTGACAGCATCTCCAGTAAGTAACCGTAGTACTTCAACACCTAGTACTGCTAGTAAACTTAATTCTTCGTCAACACCAAATAAAACCTCAGTTACCACTTTTGGAGGTAGGTGTAATAAGTGCGGAGAATTTGGGCACAAAGCTAGTGACTGTCAAAAAACAGAACGAGCGAACAAGGTATTTTTCACTGAAAACGACCATGAAGAAGATGGCTGGGTAACTGATTATGAAGAGGATCATGAGAATGATTCTGAACCTGTCGATGAAGTAGTTGCCGGAGATAAATGAGTGAACTTTGTAGTAAGAAGAAGTTGTCTCACTCCACGTAAAGATGATGGCGACAGCTTGTTGCGTAATAATATATTCCAGTCGACATGTACGATCGAAGGAAAAGTTTGTCGTCTAGTTATTGATCCTGGAAGTTGCGAGAATATTGTTGATGAAGAGGTCGTGAAACGATTCAAGCTGGAAACCAAGGCACATCCACATCCATACAAGCTTTCTTGGCTTAAGAAAGGGAATGCTGTAAAAGTAAACAAACGTTGCTTGATTTCTTTTTCAATTGGTAACAAATATAAGGATAAAATATGGTGTGACGTTACTAGTATGGATGCTTGTCACTTGTTGTTGGGTCGTCCATGGGAGTTTGACAAGAAAAATAGTCATGATGGGTATAAGAATACCTACAGTTTTTTTTATAGAACGACGTATGTATAGTACTTGTACCCAGTAAAGAGATTGCACCTACACAATCTACTGGAGAAGCTACAAATCTCTTGTCGTTTAAGCAGTTTGAAGATGAGGTAGAAGATGCAGGTGAATTGTATGTGTTGATTGGCAACGAAGAACAACAGGATGACAATAGTATTCCAATTGCAACTCAACCTTTAGTTAAGGAATTTATGGATGTTTTTCCGAACGAGTTGCCAGACGAGCTACCACCTCTCCGGGATATACAACATCATATTGATCTCGTTCCTGGATCAAGCTTGCCAAATAAAGCGCATTACAGAATGAGTCTTAAGGAGCATGAAGAACTTCGTCGTTAAGTGGAAGATTTGCTACAGAAAGGATTGGTCCGACAGAGTCTAAGTCCTTGTGCGGTACCAGCCTTGCTGATTCCAAAGAAAGATGGAACGTGGAAAATGTGTGTTGACAGTCGAGCCATCAACAAAATCACAGTCAAATACCGTTTTCTAATTCCCAGATTGGATGACTTGTTAGATCAGTTGTGTGGAGCAAAAGTGTTTAGCAAACTCGAATTGAAGAGTGGGTACCATCAGATCAGAATTCGTGAAGGTGATGAGTGGAAGACTGCTTTCAAAACTCGAGAAGGATTATATGAGTGGCTGGTTATGCTATTCGGGTTGACTAATGCGCCAAGTACATTCATACATATCATGAATCAAGTACTCAGACCCTTTATCGGTACTTTTGTGGTTGTTTATTCCGATGATATTCTTCTTTATAGTGCTACCATGGACTTGCATGTTCAACATATTCAAGATTTGCTCTCAGTTCTACGCATGGATAAATTATTTGCGGCCATCAAAAAGTGTTCATTCATGACAGATCGAGTTGTATTTCTCGGTTATGTCGTTACCAAGTATGGAATCAAGGTAGATGAGTCTAAGGTTGAAGCTGTGAGAAATTGGACTACACCTACTACATTACACGAGGTAAGGAGTTTCCATGGTTTCGCTTTTTTTTACCAGCGCTTTATTCCCCATTTCAGCACCATTATGGCAACCCGTTACTGAATGCATGAAAGGAGGAAAGTTTTCATGGTCTAAGGAAGCTGACGAAGCCTTTGAAGCTGTCAAGACAAAGCTGATAACTGCACCACTATTGGTGTTACCTGATTTCAGCAAGCCGTTTGAACTACACTGTGATGTATCGAAGGTGGGAATTGGAGCTGTTTTGAGTCAGGAAAGACGACCTGTAGCGTATTTCAGTGAGAAGTTAAATGGTGCTAAGCTCAACTCTAATAATTATGATGTGGAGTTTTATGCTATAGTTCAGTCCTTGAAGCATTGGCGTCACTATCTAATTCATAACGAGTTCATTATGTTTTCTGATCATGGTTCTTTGAAGCATATCAGCAGTCAAGAGAAGCTTTCTTCTAGACATGGTAAGTGGGATGGTTATTTGCAAGAGTTCACTTTTGTACTGAAGCACAAAGCTGAGTTACAGAATCAAGTTGCTGATGCCTTAAGCCGAAGGAGTATGATACTCAACACCATGCGAACTGAGGTAATAGATTTTGATTCATATTCTGACCATATCCTAACTGATCCGAGCTTTGCGGAGATTGTGGATGATATCAGTTCATGCAAATGAAGTGATTACCTTATGCATGAAGGATTTCTCTTCAAAGGGAACCAATTGTGTATTCCTGATTCTAGTCTCCGGTTGAAAATTATTAAGGAGTTACATGAAGAGGGGCACATGGGAAGGGATAAGACTTTCCAACTTGTTTCAAAGTCATATTACTGGCCAACAATGAGGCGTGAAGTTGCTAAATTTGTGGATAGATGTCGAATCTGTCAAGTTTCAAAAGGAAAACAACTAATGCAGGGTTGTACATGCCATTAAAAGTTCCAAGTCAACCCTGGATAGATTTGAGCATGGATTTTGTATTGGGTTTACCTCGAACTCAGAGGGGACATGATTCAGTATTTATAGTTGTTGACAATTTTTCAAAAATGTCCCATTTTATTGCTGGCAAGAAGACTACTAATGCACTGAAGGTAGCTGAATTATTCTTCTGTGAAGTGTATCGTCTACATGGATTGCCATATTCAATTGTTAGTGATCGAGACGCAGATTCCTTAGTTATTTATGGAAAACCTTATGGAAATTAGCGAATACAAGGCTTAACTTCAGTAGTGCGTATCATCCTCAAAGTGATGGCCAAACAGAAGTTGTGAATCGTTTGCTGGGGGATATACTACGTTGTATGGTTGGAGACAATCCGAAGAGTTGGGATCAGAAACTTTGCCAAGATGAATTTGCATTTAATCGTTTAGTAAACCGTAGTATGGGTATGAGTCCGTTCGAGGTTGTTTATGGATACAATCCACGAGCACCAGTAGATTTAGCACCTGTTCTTTATCTGAAGAGAATTGAAGTTCGTGCCGAAGAACGTATCCAACAGTTGCAACAGGTTCACAAGTTGGCTGAAGAACAGTTGCTTTGAGCTAATGAGAGGTATAAGGAGGCGGCAGATAAGAAATGCAGAGTTGTGGATTTTGCAGTAGGAGATTTTGTGTGGGCAATATTGACAAAGGATCGTTTTCCAGTTGGCGAGTATAACAAACTGAAGGCGCACAAGATTGGTCCCTTGAAAATTATCGCGAAGATTAATCCTAATGCCTACAAGTTAAAGCTTCCAAGTCATATCCGGACTTCTGATGTTTTTAATGTCAAACACTTGGTGCCGTATAATGGTGATAATTCTGATGATGACCATGAAAATTTGAGGGCGAATTTCTCTCAACCCTGGAAGAATGATGCAGATGAGCAGGCTATAGCCTATTTGGAGGCTAAAGACCCGAGTGTCGTAATTTAGCTCAAAAAGGGTCCATTTTGATTGGAAACGGGTCAACGATCAAGACATGACACGACTTCGTCTCATGGTCTTCAGATTTTAGCCAAATTCCATCGTTTTTGCTATTTTAGGAAAGTTTTTGTTTGTTAATAACTTCTTCGTTAGGAGTCCGTTTGGATCGCCATTTGCGGCAAATAGTTTTATTTTATGAGTAATTTCATTATTTTAGGTCGACCAAAACTTGTCAAAAATATCAAATTAGGATTTGCGTCGGCTTAGTTTTTTTTTTCATCCTTTCTTGACTAGCAAGTTAGGATTTCCCCCCCAAGTCTATAAAAGAGTCCTCCATGTATTATTTTAAACAGTTGAATTGATTAATAAGAATTAATTTCTTAAACTTGTTCAAGTTTAATCGATTATTATTTAAAGTCAGAAAACCGAAGTCTAAATAATTATCATTGTTCATAGTCGATATTTCTAGGAATATTTGAAGTCTGAAAAAAACCTCTCTTTTCTTTCTTTTTTTTATTATGCACTGCATCAGTTTGTTAACTTATAACTTAAACCATTAGCGTACAAAATGGAAATATTTAGGAACCTGGTAGATGCGCATCAGAATGACTGCCATGTAACTGAAATGCGATCTCGGGAGGAGAGGAAAAAGACACTGAATGGTCAAGAAGTCTGTCAAATCTCTAATAAACTTATAGACAGACCATAGATGGAAGCGTCAATATGAGAACATGTAGTGTTTCTAATAGATATATGGACTTAAACTTCCACACTGCCTGCATATCTCTGTTATTTTACAAATCCACGACCAGCATATATATGAACAATCTATTTTGCTAGTTGATTGTACTTATGACACTGTTCTTCGGCGTTGGGTGCGTAGTATCTTTGAGGTAGAACTGAACTATAATTCAGTAAGTGATATTTTCCAAGCTGATAGGAGTTATGCTGGTCCATCTGAAGTACATAATCTACTTTGGGTTTTGTAAGTTGTTTTCGGGTAATCTGGCGGGTTCGAAATGAGTTTCATTTTAACCATATTAAAACGAAATGAGTTTGGTAATCTGGCGAGTTCGAGACGAGTTTCGTTTTAACCTTTGACAGTGGGTGCATCACCGTTAAAAAATGGTAAAACTTCGGTTTGGTCCAATTTTAAGTGGTCCCAAGTTAGTTTAGTCCACTGATAATTAAGAAAGTTTAGTTTGGTCTTTATTTATTTTAAAAATATTAAAATAACTAAAATAACACTTCTCTCTTATTTTTTCTCTTTTATTAAATGTTCAAAAAAAACTTAAAACTTAATTATCTCTCAAATCATAAGTCAAAAATTAACAAATCTTATACATTCAGAAATTTTTTGACGAGATTTATCCAACGAGTACCAATTATAATATTTTTCGAAGCTTTAATCTTTTCAGTATTGGTAAAGGTAGTTCATATTCAAGAATGAACACCATTATAGAGTATGGTTGTGAGATTCCTATACTTTTGTTCGGGTTAACTAAACCCATCAGTCAAATTCTGAGCTCAGAGATCCTAAAATTCTAAAACTCAAGTGCTTTTAATACACTTAGGTTATCCCTTAGTATTATTAGTGTGTATGATTAGTAGATGGAAATACTAGACATTTTAAGCATGCTTGACACTTGTTCAATAGAGAGGTTCAAAAGATTAACAAAAAAAGAAACATAAGATTTTCTTCTGGGGAAAACAATAACCATTGAGGTTTTAATAAAAAGCTTGGAGAAGAAAGAAATCTGTACTTGAAGCTTGCTGCTGCGTAAGGATTGGATTAAGCGTGCTAAGTGAGATTTTTGAGCTATAGTTACCGAAAACTGTTGGTAATGGAATTAAGAATGATGAGGTTAATTTGATGATTCTACCACAAAATCCTGTCTGGAAATGATATACACAAAAAGGAAGAGATTTACAAGGTTATAGATTATTCTTTGGTGGCTGCAACTACTACTACAACGAAATGGTGATCTCTAACCTTCCTATTTTAGTTTTATTGAAGATGGATGCATGTTGTCTCAATTTGTGAATCCATTCAAATTTTAGTACTTTTGAAGTGAAAATGAATATGAGCATGAGGTTATTATGATCTTCTTCCTATCTTGTGTTTTTGGCAAAAATGTGAAATGAGTTGTGCTATAGATTAATTTCTTCTAATGCATGCCTTAGTTTCAAGTTCAAATCTACTTGACAAGATGGAATTAATCTAGGCTCATGATTATTTGGGGTTTGTATCCAAACTTATATTTTTGTTGCAATTGATGAAATGGGTTTTTAGTATACATCATGAATACATGTTTCCCCTATAATTGAAATTGTTTATGGTGGTATTAAATCCTTCCATAATGATCCATGGTTTTGCATATATTGGTTTGTGTTTTAAATATATATCCTGGTCTTATATATATGTGTATATAGTTAAGAATAGAATAAATTCTCAATTGAAATTCCTAATTTGTTCATGGAGGTAACATGTTTGATAGAATGGCTGAACCAATTTTCATAATGACTGCACGGACAGTGTTTTTGGAGGCTAGTTTCAGTGTGCATTTGTGGGGTTTTGGCTAATGGTTTCCTCATGGGAAAGGTTTGCCGTGGTGTCTTCTATATCTTGTTAAAAGGGCATGATGCTTGGACTTTTAGTTTAGAAGTTACAGCTTAAAATGTACATGTAGTCGCAGCTGATTTTCTGAAGACAGCACATGATAGGGTTTTCTCTTGTGATTTTGAACCATTTACACTTTGAATGAGGTATGGGTTTCTTATAAGAACTTGTATAGGGTTGAGAGAGCTTCCAGAAAAGATATAACATGCTTGATTTAGTTCATTAATTTAAGAGATATCGCACTGCAAAGACAGCATGCTGGTGCTGAATTTCTGGAAATAAAACGGGTTCCGTTGAATTAAGTTTGATTGGTTGCTCAATTTGATTGAGTGGGTTTTCTTTTTATAAATACATGAAATTAACTGATTCATTGGTAAAACCTGGATGGATAGTGTTAAGACATAAACGACCAGTTCAGGTTAAGATTTAAAGGAAACAAATAGTTTAGTTTTTAAGAATCCAAATTTAGATAGTGGCAAAGAACAGTAACAAATGCTAACAAGATATTGGCTAGAGTCACTAGACTTGAAGAAGATCAGAAATTAACAAGAATAAAGAGCGCAGATTAGCGCTTTGCCAAATTAAACTCAATGCAGGCAAGTTAGTGTCCAACTTCTGTTTGGAAAGAATATGCCAAAAATAACAATCTCAACACTGCACCAAAACTGGCAGCTTTGACTTTAGGTACTGTATTCAATTTTAGACTCAACAATTTTGGCATGCTCGAGAAATCAGAGTTCAATTATAACTCTTATACAAACACATCAATGAGCATCTTTCTATTTAACTATCATGTCTGGTCGACTAATTTAATGATCATTTGTAACTCTCTTTGCTAAAATAACATTTGGGTTCTGAGTTTGTGGATTACATGTTCCGTTTCTTGAAAGCTTTCATTTATTTCAAAATTAGTCTTTCGAGTGTAGCGATGTCTGTTTAACCAATCATTGAAGATTGAATACATTGTGTGGTATTACGGGGACCTTGTTTTAACTAGCAGAATTAGGCTGTAGGAGCAAGTACACTGGATGACCTGACGGACCATTAGTTGGTGCACGTTTTGAGTTTGTAATACAGACACACCCGATATTAGTTGGTTTCATGTATCCGGCACGCCCGGTAAACACCAAATTATGTAGTCTGTGTGGTGTCTTGGCTTTTTGTTCTTCTGTTACAATTTCTCCACCAAATTCAGTGTAAACTGATGCATGTCCATCAATTCTATGCTCTTACATTTAAGTTATGTTGATAAACTGTACTAGAATTTTCATTCGATCTATTGTACTAGTTATTACGTTTCTATGTTTAGAATTATTGTTGAAAACATAGGGTTCTTATAAATTTACCAGTGATACCATTCGGTTGTGGATTCATGAGAATCTCATTTTGACCTCTTTTGCATGTTTCTGAATGTATATGAGAGTTTCATTATGTGATGGTGTCATTTCTACTTTGGTCCGTGAAATAATTATTCTAATTTTATGACAGATTTATGTCTTGAAATTATTGCACATCTTTCATAAGAGTATATTAAGTTATGTACTTAGCAGGATATTTCGGGAGTTATGAAGCTGTTGGTAATGCGACAAGTAAGGGATACTATTTGTTGTCCAAATCACACAATTTAACGATAGAGATAGTTATTGTTAAATATGAAGTTCATACTATCTAATGCAAGAGATGATTGCTATTTAAATGAGATATTTCAGATCATCTGACAAGAGATAGTTGCTATCATCGGTAGTTCATATTATCTAAACAAAGAAAGATGAACTACGGTCGTGCTTGATCCCTTCGAGCTACAGAGAGGGTACGTAGGCAGCCGCTCTGCGGTTCAACACATGATTGTTCATATCATCTAAAAGTGTTGGTTGTTGCGCGGCAGTTCATACCATTTATTTGGAGATGATTACAATCTTTACGAGGTAGTTACAGTCCAACTACTGGCTATTCATACTACTTAGTGAGAGATAATTATTACCATCCAAGGTAATTCATATCATCTGATAAATGTACAAAACGTGCGATAAGAGATGATTACTACCATACTAGGTAATTCATATCATCTGTCTGATACATGTGATAGAGATGATTATTACCATTCCAGGTAATTCATCTCATCTGAGAAGGGATGCTTATTGGCTATAGTGGAAGTTCATATCATCCATCTAGAAATGATTACTAACTCTTTGAGTAGTTCATATCATTTGAAAAAGATAGTCGGTTGAGCTTGACCTAGTGCTGTGAATTTCCAATCCCACTGGGGCTTTCACCTACATGTGGCTATCCGGAAGACCGTCGCTGGAACGGTGGTAGACAAGGGGACTGATCATCCTCACCCGTCGCTGGAACGGTGTGTGTTGTCAGGCCTGCTAGCTCCACTTACGAGTGGCAACCCGGAAGACCATTAGCTGTACCGGTGGCTGGTATTCGACTACTCTGGCAAGAAATATTATATCTTCATAATGAAATGATGAATATCATATATAGGATTCGATGACCTTGAAATATAAAAGTGGTGTTTTATAAGATATGATTATTACCAAATGTGGTAATTCATATCATCTGTCGGTATCGATAAATGTTAGAAATGATATCAAAAACTATAACGCAGTTTGACGGATTCGATGAACCAAGAAAATATATAAATATTATGTTTGCCTGCTTATAAAGCAGTTTGAGGAAAATTGATGAGCATTTGCTTGGTAAGATCGAATTGGTTCGAAAAATTTAAAGGTATGGTTTATCGAGTGGCATATTTGGAAGTTGGAGCTGTCCTAATGGACCGAAACCCAATCCATTGGAAGCAAATTTTTTTTTTCCGGTCTGTCACAATGGTAGTTCATTTCTAGCAGTTCATTTTGTAGAATGAACTCGTGATATTGATAATTCATTAATCATTATAGTATTTCATTTTGTAGAATGAACTCGTAATGTTGGTAGTTCATTATAGCAGTTCATTTTGTAGAATGAACTAGTATGGTTGTTTATTCTAGTAGTTTATTTTGTAGATTGAACTCGTAATGGTAGTTCCTTGTAGCATGTAATGGTAGTTCATTCTGTAAAATGAACTCGCAAAGTTAGTTCGTTACAATAGTAATTCTTTCTAGTAGTTCATTTTGTAAAATGAACCCGTGATGGGAGTTCTTCTAGCAATTCATTTTGTAAAATGAACTCGTAATAGTGGTTCATTCTAGCATGTAATGGTAGTTCATGATGTAAAATGAACTCGCAAATTTAGTTCATTACAATGGTAGTGATTTCTAGCAGTTCATTTTGTAGAATGAACTCATAATAGTGGTTTATTCTAGCATGTAATGGTAGTTCATGATGAAAAATGAACTCGTAAATTTAGTTCATTATAAATATTAGCCAATTATAGCAGTTTATTTGTGAATGAACTCGTAAGAGAAACTCCAGTGGGGTTAATGTATTGTCTAATTTGCCAACTACCACCCCACAACGGGATGGGAAAACCCCAAAATGGATTGCCAAATTGGTATTCGGGGGGTGGGGGGGGTGGGGGGGGAGGTGGCGCTTGGTAAGTCGATCGATTGAGTAAGAGACGATCGAATTATGAAGAGCCGGT
>JAJJMC010009994.1:4100810-4118350 GCA_023531435.1 Papaver californicum | reverse complement strand
CAAGCTAGGCCGAGTATCGGCCCTTGTTGATCCAAGCGGCTCTTCATGCACCGAGGGTTTTTGTTTTTATATTTAAAAAGTTTGTTAAGTTAGTTATAATTATTACTTTAACTATATTATATATATAAAGGGTCCCATGCATCAGATTTATAAGGTTATTTTAATAAAATGGGTCTCATTTAACTTAAAAATAGTATTAGTTTATATTAAAAACGGATCTCATTTGACAAATTAGCCAATTTACCACTGCGCAGAATTGAGTTTGCCAAGCCACGCGGCTTGGTATATTGGCTAAAATGCCAATGTCCACTGGAGTTCCTCTAATAGCTGTTTATTCTAGCATGTAATCGTAGTTCATGATGTAAAATGAACTCGCGTAGTTAGTTCATTACAATGTTAGTCAATTCTAACAGTTTATTTTGTAGAATGAACTCGTAGTGGTAGTTCATTTTATAGTTTATCTTTAGCTAAACGATAACATAAAAATTAAAACTTCAAAAAATATTGAAAGTGATACTCATTTTATAGATCTCGTCGAGAGCTTTCCGAATATATAAAATTTCTAAAATTTCAACTTATTGTTTAAGAGATATTTAACTTTTAAGATTTTTTCTTTACTTTTAAAAGAGAGAGAAAATAAGAAAGAGAATAACATATTTCTGACTCTAATTTATAAAATAATGACGTCATTCCACATGAATGATATTCACCCCAAGACCAAACAATAATATTTGGACCAAACTGACATTTTATATTTTAAAAGAACCAAATAACAATTTGACCAGATTAACGAGACCAAACTAACATAATACTACTCTCATTTCAACAAAAGTGTTACTATCACTTTTACTGAAACGGAGGGAGTATTATTTATATTAGGACTAAATAATAATTTCTATTAAAAAAAATTCATTGTAGAATCAGGAAAAGCGTCACTTATACGGTAACTTGAATGGATTAATACTGCCGTTTTTTGGAGTAGTGGGTAAAGCGCTATAAGCTTATATAGAGGTTAGGTGGCATCCTTCCTTATATAATTGGATTAAGTGAATGCTGATCTTCCAAGCTGTAAAGAGTTATGTTGGTCCATCTGAAGCATATAATCCACTTTTTGTTGTTATTGTAAGTTGTTTTTGACAATCTGGTGGATTCGAAATTAGTTCCATTTTTAACCAAATGAAAATCCCTTTTGACTGTGGTGTCATGGACCTGCTAAGAGAGAAAAGTGTATCCTATGTCATTTTTAGTATATCAGTGTAGTTAGTAATATTAAGCTTAATTACTATTATCTCTCTTTCAAAAGGATAGATTTGTTTTATATATTTCATATACAACTTACATGAAACAAGAAGACTTTTTAAAAAATAGAGAGTAGTTATTATTAACCTGGTATTTTTAGGGGCTGAAGAGAACTAACTGGACTATACATAAGATAAAATAGTGTAATTATAAAGTAATTTCCTATCATCCCTTATCCACCTATTTTATGCAATAGCTAATCTATCCTTATTTAATTAGTGTTAATGTTAGTTAATTAGTTAATTAATATTGATTATAGATTATATAGTTAATGTGTGTTAGAAAATCATTTGAGTTATTTTTTAAAAAAGAATAGAGAGTGTGTGTTAGAGAAGAGGAAGAAGAAGAAGCTGTGAAAACCAGATTTTGGTGATTTCAACAACTAAAATGGATAAGTATGAAGAAAAAATAGTATCTTCATTTCGTGATACCGGTGACATACCGATTAGAGATGACGATTTGGGATGTTTTTTTGGAAGATCCAAACTTTTGTGGACAAGCCCTAGATGATGATTTAATGAAAGAAAATGAAGAATCAATGAGGATAATAATGCATCAAACCAACATGTATTTTGTTAAAAAACTCAAAAACCCACTTTGTATGCGTTTGTATGATTGTTGGAAAAAAAACTCCATTTTTATATGCATTTAATGCTGTCGACATCCCAAAATCGGTAGATAATGTAGTAAATTATCTACCGATTATACATTCTGGACTGAAATTCAGTACAATCGGTTGTTTCGATAAGATCATTGACTACCGATTGTAATGAATAATCCCCAAATTAAATTTTTCCCCAATCTCCGACTTTATTGTTCTTACATAATCGGTAGTTTAGTGAACCTATTTATCTACCGATTATAATATATGCCCACGCTAATTTTTCTATCCATGTAGTTTTATAATCGGTAGTTTAGGCGATTGTCATAGTAGCCCCAAATGATTTTTTTTGCAAGACTTTGAAAATTTAGAAATTTTCAACCTCCATAATTGGTAGAAAGTGATAAAAATTATCTACCGATTATACTGAATTGCAAGCCTACAAAACTGGCTATTGTCTTGTTATAACCGGTAGTAAGTGGTATATATTAATCTACCGATTTCCTGATAATCGGTTATAATGCAAGAACTTAAACCTCCAATTATATTTATTTTTTATCCAGAAAACATGTCTAGAGTTATATGTGTAATTAATAGTTGCGTGTTATGATTATCAACTGATTGTATGCTAATCAGTGGATAAGTATAACTACGAACTACTGATTATAATAGGATAACTCGTTGCTAACATTATGTAGATCGTTGCAGCGGTTGATCCCTGACATATGAGGGGACCGATACTTCCATACACTATGCTAACGATTTGGTATGCTACCTATCCACTTTTTTCTTGTTCTAATAATTTATATTACTTCCTTTGCTTATAAATTTTATAATGTTATGTGCGCATTTAGACATTTCAGAGTAAGGCGGAGGCAAAGGAATGACTTATGAACAAGGCTAAAGAGAAGATGTGCTTAGTTGTTCAGAACAATCAAGTAAAGAAAGATCAATTGAAATGGTTTACGAGAGAAGTGGGTTTCGAAAGAGTCATTGAAAAATGGTTCATAAGTACGTAAAGAAGACGGAGAGGAACTACATGGGTAATACAAAGAAGATTGGATGCCCATTTAAGATTGTCTTCAAATTGTTCGACGGTAAAGTGTGGAAAATTCTTAGAGTTTCTAATGGTCGTCACAACCACGAGGATCCTAAAAGTCTTATTGGGCACATAATGGTTGCTAAGTTGAAACCACATCAAATGGAGACGGTAAGCTCTATGAGGTTAAGTAAAGCGAGTTCAATCCTACATAAGATAAAGGCGGACAACCCCGAAAACTTGTCTTCACTGTCTACAATCCACTCGTCCCTAGTTACAATTAAAAGGACGCGATGGGAAGGTATACAAGTTATGCAACAATGTAAATGGTTAGCCGAGTAACACAACTACACGTTGAGAATCGAAGAAATGGTTGACAAAGTGGTCCGTATATTCTTGCCGCATCCGTTGATGTTCCAATTGGATCAATGCTTCCATCAAATCTTGTTGATAGATGCTACTTATAAGACAAACAAGTATAACATGCCGTTGTTGAACATTGCTTGCCACACTTCGGACAAATGCACATTTACGGTAGCATGGGGTTTAATGGATCACGAGAACGATGTGAGTTTCATTTGGATGTTGCAAACATTGAGGTCGATTTATCAAAACGACCAAACTCCAAGGGTTATTTTAATGGATAGCGAACAAGCCTTAATGAATGCCATATCCGTAGTTTTTCTGGAAGCCTATAATTTCCTTTGTACGTGGCACATCCATGCAACATCAAAGTTAATTGCAGACATCATATCCAAGTTCCAAAACAAAAAAAAGTGCTAAGAGCTCGAAGGAAGAGGATGAACGTATTAGTAAACTAACCGCGGAAGAACGAGAAGAAGAGAAAGGTTAATTGATGAAAAACACGCCGAAGAGGGAGTAAAGAGGTCTATTTTTCAAAAAGCATGGGATAAGATTGTTTGGTCGATGACCGAGGAAGATTATGAATACAACCTGAAGAATTTTGATGATGAGTGGGGCAAAAACTACCCTAAAGCCGTGAAGTATCGCAAGGCATAATGGTTGGAAATGCATAAGGAAAAATTTGTGTTTGCATGGACATATAAATTTCCACATCTCAAGAACGAGGCGGCAAGCATTACAGAGGGGTCCCATGGCCGTTTGAAGAAGATATTAGTCGGTAGTTAAAATGGGATTATGACGGTCCAGGAAGCTATCCATGAATACACTAATCTTGACCTTACCAAGATAAACGGGGCCATGAAAAAAAGTCGGCATAGATTCTCATTGGCGCATGAAAAACATAATGACATTCCCAGAGGTATAGTTTACAAAGTTTTTTTGGTGGGAAATAGACTACATGATGATACAATTACAGTTGTATAGACCATGATACAGAGAGAGTTCAGTTTGCAATTGCAAGGCGATGACAAGTATTGGAATCTCATATCGTCATATACTCGGTAGATATGCTCAAGTGATTGAAATTAATGATATTCATCTTTTTTGGAAGCAATTTTATTTCACTCCAAATACCATACAAGTTGATTGTGTAGCGTTTGAGGAGATGGATTTGCACCGACACATAATCGAGTGTTACTTTAAGTCAAATGGGGCACAAAAGAAAATACTGATGTACCACTTGGAGGAAGCCCTTCACCCTTTTTTATAGGTCGTTGAAGAACCAGCGAAGGGAAAACCGATGGGTAGGTCGAATACCGAAATGCCAAGGTCACAACAAAGAAAAAAGTTGAAGGCATGGTATTCTAATCAAATAGATCCTTCCATGCACGAGGATACTGAAGCTATGTACGAAGAGGTCCTGGGTCCAAAGAAAAGGGGTTGTCCGAGGAAGGATCAAGCTAGATCAAGTGTACTACAAGTCAAACCAAGGGTCTATACGTCTCCTTCTCAAGTAAGTCAACCCGAACGAAATAAAAGATGTTGTTTTAGTGAAGTCCCAAGCAAGTTTTGAAATGATTGATCAAGTGGGCGCCTATCATCAAATCCAACCTATGAAAATAATGACTATAAAAGAGAAGAACGATACTATTCTTGCCCCTAGAGATGTAGAAGGAATATCAAATCGAGGTACATATACGACTGTAGATGGTTAATTTTTTGACAAGGGTCAGAATTATAAAATTGCCCTTCTTCCAAGTTGCAGGAACATAGAAGTATCCGCACATATTTGCGCGCATATTTCTGACTTCACATCAGAATATAAAATATTATATTTCTACTTATATTCCGCAGGAGAATTAAGAATACAGTCTCTACAATAACTACAAGCATTCTATATTGACCCTGTAGTCTATCTAATAAATCTCAAGCTCCTAGATGGATTGCCCACTAATATATAACAACTTGAGTCTTCTCTAGTGATATTCCTAGAGCTTGTGCTGTATCCAATGACGATGCTCAAATTTTTATTTAAACAACATCAATTTACTACTATACACATATCCTGGAAATAGCTAATGCATGATCCCCAAAGAAGCATTCCAACTTAATGTCCTGTTCTCAAAGAACACATTACAATCCGCCATCCTGATTTTGCAAAAATATGCCACTTTAGCATTAAGGATGTGTCATAAATTGTGCGACGTTCCTCTTGAACGCGCCATAGTCAAAGAGCAATGCCTCTAAAGGAGCACGCTGTTCTTTAGCACTAGGCTAGCCCTAGCCTCTCCGTGCTAACACCAGACTAGCACTAGATCATCAGGTTGCGTCCCCAAGGGACGCGCCACAACACTTTATGATGGCTAAAGCACCAACGCTATCCAAGCTTAGGTCGTGCCCCAAGGGACGCACCACACTGTTGAAACGCTAACTCAGAACACAACGCTAATCTAGGTCGTGTCCTCAAGTGACACACCGTTTTCAAGCACTAAAGCACTAGCGCTAACCTAAGTTGCGTCCTCAAGGGACACGCCATACTCAAAGCGCCAAAGCGCTATCCTAATTTAGGCTGAATCCCCAAGGGACGCGCTGTACTTTGCGCTAACTCAAAACGCCAGCCTATACCAGGTTTTGGGACGCGCCATACCTAACTCGGAGCGCAAGCCTATTTTAGGTCGCGTTCCCAAGAGACGCGCCATACCTAACTCAAAACGCCAACACCAATTGAGGACGCGTCCCAAAGGACGCGCCACACCAAGCGCTAACTTGAAAGCGCTAGCCTTGTTTTAGGCTGCGTCCCCAAGGACGCGACACACATTGCGCTAAAGTGCTAGCCTAATTTATGCCGCGTCCCCAACCGTTCTTTCACTTTGCACTAGCTCAGAACGCTAGCCTAATTTAGGTCGTGTCCCCAAAGGACGCGCCACTCTTTTACGCTTTACTCAAAGCGCTAGCCTAATTCAGGTCGCGTCCCAGGGGACGCGCCACACTTTTTTTCAAAGTGTTGGCCTAATTCCATCATTAGTCTATATGGTTATCGATCAAATCTTAAGCGTGCTATGACTGGTCCTTGAGAACCTTCACACAATCTTGTCTTCGAACATCTTTCAGACTTATGTCATGATACTTTAAAGCTAGCATATGATTAGTAAACTCACCAGACTCGACGCTGGTCAGTCAAATTACCAATTCAGTGAGTTACGCAACTTACCTCAATGACTTAGCAAGTCATTGACTTGATTGACCTAATCAAAACAGTAGCGGTCCACGAATCCACTATTTCCACGAGATATCAAATACAACACACGAGGGGATTTTCATTGGGGTTGGTCTGGCAGTCTACAACAATCGTGCGTTATGGCAACACATCCACGAACAAGAAGATAACAAGTAGTGGGACAGTTACAAGACAGTTGAGAGCACGAGGAGTAGTGTTCATACAAGTATTCCCTATTTTTTGTACATGACTCCACTACGATCTCCACAATTGTTACTCCTCTATTTCTTTTGTAACTTCCACCATTGACGAGAAATCAGTGTGTCTCCTCCAAATATAAATATATGGCTTCATCTATTTGAAACAAGAACAAGAGAGAACTAAGATATACAGAATTAACAATTCATCCCAGAGATAATCCATTCACACATTACAATTACTCATCACACCGAGAATTTCTCAACCTTTTTTGCTTCCCTCCCTTAAGACCTACCCAATCTTCTCCACCTTTATGATCGAAGTAGGATGTGAACGACCATTTCTTGGTTTAGGCTCGTCCTGTTCGAGCTTGATCTCTCGAACCTACTTGAAAGTACGATTTTACCATACATTTATTTTCACCCTAAAACAACAATATACGATTAGTATTTGGAACAACTTCCTTTACTAATTATACCATTTTTTTTGTCCACCGACGATGTCGATAGGGATGGCAATTGTGGTTTTCACGTTGTGACAGAACAAATAGGACACTTTAGCGAGGCGGTTACCGAGAATATTGCCCAATGATAATATTTAAGAAATAAGATGACTGCCCAACTATTGAAGGATAAAGAATTCTATATTGAAATAATGAGAAAAGGATATAAATTTACTAGAGAACAAGATGTCAAAGAGTTATATACTCATGTAAAATATCGAAAGGGATTGAAGACAATCGGGCCCAAGTATTATTTTGAACTGCGTGGTACACTATTTGTGTCCTCCTTCATTAGGAGTGAGTGTTACGTTTACACCCACAAGGAAGGTTTGTGATGAGTAAGTCAAGGATAGACGAATCGTTATGGCATGGGTTAATAACAATCATTTTATCGGTTTAAGGTTAATGGAAGGTTTTCCATTACCTCCATTGAGTAGGTGGTCGGATTACTTCCCAACTAACCATTGTAGGGATTGGGTAAAGCAATAAGAGTCCAACATGGATCATTGGGATCGTTTAACAAACTTTCCTAAGGGCCCAATTGAATTGATCGAGGATGGTGAGTAGTTTAGTTGATCATATTATTTTGAACATTGGGTAAATATTAATGCAATGTTTTGGTGTTATCATCGTTGTTGGGTCTATATTATATACCGATTATAATGGACTGAATTGTTGGTGCTATAATCGGTAGTCACGGGTTTACATTATCTACAGATTATAATTATTTGAATTGTTGGTGCTATTATCGGTAGTCACGGGTTTACATTATCTACCGATTATAATTGTATTTGCTTCAGAAGGCTGAGTAAAATGAAGCAAGTATAATCAGAAGTATCTAGATAGGCCTTATCTACCGATTATAATACTTTTTGACAAAAACTAGTAAAATTCCCAGAATCGGTAGATAAAGTCCAATATTAACTTCCGATTACAACCAAACTCTGATAAAATATTTGAAAATTTCCCAGAATCGGTAGATAAAGATAAAAACTTACTTCCGATTACAACCAAACCGTGATAAAATATTTAAAAATTTCCCAGAATCGGTAGAGAAAGTTAAACAATTATTTCCGATTACAACCAAACTTTGACAAAAAATTTGAAAATAAAGTTAAAAATTTAGTTCCGATTATACTTTGGAATTAATGAATTCATAGCTTTCAACAAATGTGAATTCTTCTCATTTTTCCTGATAGTAGTGCGTTTTTGAGAGATCCTCCTACACAACCATAGAACAAAAAGAATATAATTCATCAAGTTTACTATGTTAGTATTGGAGGATCAAACAACTTAGCTTATGTAAAAGATACTTACAACTTGTTGGATCGACAAGCCTAAATGGGTGGGGTTAAAGATCCTTTTTTGTATAGCTATATAATCAGCTATCCCTATTCAGATAAGTTAGTACCTATCGTGACAGATCTTTGCTTTGGATTTCCACAATCTCGTACATATTGGATGCACACCCTCCCCCAAAAGGTTTCAGGTGCAACCCTTCCAACTATGACATCTTCACGTAGGTTTTTGTTATACCATGTTTTGGTTATAGCCAAATCTTCAGCTGAGTCAAATGTTTCCATGCTTATATGTAGAGGTACAAAGTGGATTGCAAAGAGGAGATGATTAAATGAAATTTGTTGAGTGTATGAAACTAGGAGTGCATGGTATTTGGTAGAGAAAACAGGTGTATTTATAGGATAATTTCAAAACTAGTTGCTGATTGTACTTTCATTCTAAATAATTGCACAACTACCTCAACTATCAATAGTCATAAAAGTAAAGCATTATTGGTAGATATATGACAACAATAACTTTCGATTACAACTATTACTCAAACACCAAAACCCGTTTTCCCCTAGATAGAGAGAGACTTAACGACTAGTATTTTCAAAAACTTACTACAAGGACTATAATCAGTAGCTAATAACACAATATAACTACTGATTATACATCCATTGTCATTATTCCATGATTCATATTCAGTCTTGTAGAATTCCCTTCACCTTAAGCGGCGTGGACGAACCTTAAACGGGTTGAATCTTTCCATCTCCTTAAGGATGTTGAAATGAGCTTCGTAACGGTAATTTGATACTTTCCATCGTCGCTATTCCTCGAGATCTCGCTATAACTTCATCATTAGTTTCACCCTCAATCAATATCGATTGACGAGATAAGTTAAATTCACGAATGGATCAACTTCTTTCCTTATGCAATTACATCGACAAAAAAGATCACCTCTATTACAGTTATTGGGGTTACTGGTGTCAATGTAAAATTGTTCGTGAATTCTCTCTAAATAACTCATAATCATTACACCATTTTGAAATCATTCTTTTTTAAATAACCGTCTCGGATATAATTGCACATACCGCCTACATATAGATAAATCTTCTTCTACCATGTACTCCGTAGTACGGGTCAACGATTATTTTGAAGATTATTGCTTTGATATTGGAGAAGTAAAATGTAATGGTGGTGTGTGTATGAAAATTAAGATACCCTACTTATATAGATTAGAGTCCTAATGTCTCTTTCTTTTGAAAAAATAGTTGTTGGGGTGAAGTGTAACAAGAGTGTAAAAAAATATGGTTCAAAACCTTAAAAGTTAAGTATAATCGTTAGTCACGGGTTTACAATTTCTACTGATTATCTGTAATCGCTAGTAAATGATACATATTATCTATCGAGTAAAATCGCAAAACCCATAGAAAACTCAAGTAAGTTTCAATGTTATAATCGGTAGATAAGTACACATTTTATCTACCGAGTAAAATAAAAAAACCCACATAAAACCCAATTAAGTTTCAATGTTTTAATCGGTAGATAAGTAAACAACTTTTCTACCGATTCCCATAATCGGTAGAAAATGATACATCCTTACTACCGATTAAAAATCCAGAAAACACTAGAAAACCCAAGTATTTTTCAATAATATAATCGGTAGAAAATAATACAATTTATTTACCGATTATAATGAAAAATAAAAAAAGATAACATGAAGCCATTCATAATCCATAAATAAACCCATTCATAAGTTTAAAGATAACCATTCATGAGTCATAAAGATAATGCAAGAACTTAAAATCCCAAACAATCATTCAAAACAAAATAATCTGAAAGATAATGCAAAGCAATTCCTAGCAAAAGCATGTAATCATAATGGATTAAACAACTATCCTCAGCCTCGTTTACCATGACCACGACCACAACCAACATTGCCACCTTCATCACCAGCACTCTCACCACCTTCGGGATTAGCAACGCTTGTTGAACCCCGAGATCTTTTTGTAGCGAAATGTTTCAACCTCTTAGGCTTATCCATATCTTTTTCCCCAAACTGAGTGGCATAAGCTTCATTATCAATGTTATCAACTAGGTCTTTGTGCTCCTTTTGCTTCTCAATCGACAAAGGCACTCCCGACTTGATACATGCCGCCATCTTCTTTCCCAAAAACACAAACCGATTTTTCTGTTTTTATAACACAAAATTAAACAATGAATACTTGCAACATTGAGCCGTAATATTTAAATTAAGAGAAAAGTATAATACGTACCAGTATTTCATAATCAGATGGGTTTTCTTTGATAATACAAGTATAATTGGAAGTTCTACCCTTTCTTCTCGGATCACACGAAGATGAGAAACTTTCCAATACCACTTCATATACCTCGGAGATACTTCATCAGCTCGGGTTACAGGTCTACCAGCGTTCACCATAAATGTATGCATGTCGTTCCAATACTGAACCACTGGATTATAAGAGTGACCAACCTTGAGAGAGTCCTTATTAGACTCGGACAAGTCTTTATCCATGGGAAAGTGGCCACGTATAGTGGCAATGGTCGTCTTGTACATAACCATGTTTTCGTATCACCCTTGATCCATTGGACATGATATATCATGTTGGGTGCCATAACGGTCCAAAGTACAAATACAAATCGGACCTGATTCTAACATGTCATTCAACATGGTCTTTCTTATATGGATCAAAACATACATTTGCCGCCTTCATCGAGTCTAGTTCATCCTCACATTTATCAACTCCTACTCCTTACTCATAGAACGGTTCTTCTGAAAGAGGTATTTTGTTCCTCTCGGTGTACCTTTTTTATTTTCCATTTTCAATGGCCAACTCCAATGTTGGGAAGTGGTCAAAGATCAATGTCTATGTAAATAGCAAACTAAATATAAGAACATTGATCCTTAAAAAATCAAATCAAACCATAAAAATCAAAACATCGATAAAAGTTAACAAATTACCTATAATAGGCTCACATTCCCAACAATCTTGCTAGTTAGTTTCCTCGATGCCTTTCTCAACTCCCCTATTAGGTTCGCGAGGCAACCGGTACCCCACGCATAATCACATACTTTGTCTAGAGGATACAAGAGCTGTAAGAGGTTGTCGTCGACCCTGATGCCGCTACTGTTGGGGAAAATGACATATCCCAACAGATATAGAAGATATGTCGTGGCTGCCGCCTCCAATTCGTCCTGACTCAACTTTCCATTTTGTTCTTTCGCCTTGGTGTCGCTGAATTTATTCCTCAAGTCAACCATGTTGAACTGCCTTGTCTTGTAAGGAAAGCACCTTATAAAATCAACATCCGAAGTCACTTGGTCCTAACCGAAACACTTGTTGGTGTACTAATAAAGATGAGGCCATTCCAAATACTTGACGTAATTTTCCTTGACAACCTTACCCTGGTCAAATAGACTCATAATCTGCACAACATCGTCTGGGGTAGTCGTCATCTTGCCAAACGAAAGATGGAAGGTATCGTTTCCCCATAAAATATCTCCACAAAGGATGATATGGCCACCTTTTCATGATCTAGCATTTAATTTTTGCCTACAGAAGATAACCCAGAGTTGGCTATAATTTCCTTGAACCTATCACATTCACCATCTAAATCTCAATCAAGCATTTTAGTTGGTGCATCAGTAGCTTTGAGTAGACGAACCGTATGGGTGTGATTCTATTATACACGACAGATTACAAAATAATTAGAACAACCTTTATGACTTCGACGAATAAAAATTAAATAGCGTAAGAAAAAGATTCAAATCATTACCTTGGTGGAATAGATGACCTTGGACCAGGTATCTTTATATCTAAATAAAAATTCCCCTTCATCACTTGGTAACCCAGGGATCTCGCCTTCTGGAATACCCTTCATCATCAAAGAGGTGGGGGGAAAGTTTCCTCCTTTCTTCTTGATTTTATTATTTTTCTCTTCCCCTTTTATCTTGTCCTTCTCCTTTAGTAACACTTGGTTGTCCTACTTCTACACTTGGTTGACTCAGTTGTGGTTGAGTTCCATCATCAATAGAGATTCCGGGAGCGCTCTTCTTTCTTTGTGCATTAGACGTTAGTTTTTGAACCCAGGACGACGAGGATGTGCAACAAAATCTTTATCTTGGACTTTATCATGTACTTTCTTAGCTTTCCTTTCCCTAATAATCAAAACAAAGAGCAATCAAGTTAAGTTAATAGTTTTCAAAAAAAGTTAATGAATTCTACACATAATAATCGATAGAAAGTATAGGAAATTAACTACTGATGAATCATAATCGGTAGTACGGATTTTATGTTGTCCTACGATTAGATACAGTCGGTAGGCAATGTCCTATATTAACTACTGATAAGATTTCATTTTTCAACAGAAAACACATGGTTGTTGAGGCTAAGACAATCAGTAGATAAATAAACACAATTTACTACCAATTATAATGTAGCCCCAAATTTTTTACATTTTCGAACATTATAATCGGTAAATAGTGTTAATACTTATCTATCGATTGTGTGAATTATTTCTTCTTCAACATCCCTATACATCTAAAATAATCAGAGGATACAAATTTAAATTATATACCGATCAAAACTTCAAAATCTCCAGAAAAAATATTACCTAGAATAATCGGTAGATAATTATTACTCATATCTACCGATTATGGTCGATATTCTTGAGGTATGAAAAACACGACCATAATCAGTAGATAAATAACATCACGAAACTACCGATTATGTAAAATCACCAAAAACCCTAGAAATTTTAGTGACGATTTCATTCAATTCAAGCAATATAAACCCAAATAATAGTACACCCTTACCTTATTGGAGCCATTATATACTGCTGGAGAGGCTGATTGTCAGATCAGTGGCCGAATCTAGATAATCATCCTCTTATCTTCGTGTTCTTCACTTTCTTCTTCAACAATTTCTTTATTTCTTAATTTATCCATAAAATTTGGATTTGTACTACTATCAGATTGACGAATTGTTTGTTTATGTTGAGCCATCTTTATATCGAAGAATCAACGATGATTTGTTACGACGATACTATTAATTGGTTTCAAAATGATTTAACGAGGGAAATTTTGATCGTAATCTGCAGATAGATAGAGAAGATTAGAAGAAGGATAAAAATCGATAGAATAACCTAGACTAGAATGAGAATGAATTGGAAGAGGTTAAATTACGTTTTGTATTAGTTAAAGGGTATGTAGGGTATTTACTCACCACTAGGACATCCCATATCCACTAAGAAAAAATGACCATAAATAAGTAGCCCCAAATTAGCTTTTCTCAGCACCCAAAAAGGCCTGGATTATTAAGCTTTTTACAACACAAATTCTTACTGCAAACTTGGATCCTACATAAGGTCAATTTCCTAATCCATATCAACTTCTAAATTTCTTTGACATCTTCTCCATTCATCTCCATTAAAACTAACGACAACAACATACTTTCAATATCTGTTTTCTTGGCAATCCAAAACATGAAACCGAACCAAAATATCACATTCCAACTTTCTTTGTTGGCTTCAAAAAAATTTCAAAATGAGATCTTGTGTATTACTATGATTTTTTTGATTTTTTTTCTTTGTTCCTTTAAAATCTCCCTTTTGTTGATTTCTTTTACTAATCTTTGTGGCTTTCTTCATCTTAGGTTGGTTGACGATGGTAGATTTGCTGCTTCTTATTGTTTTTCTTCTTACTGTTTTTTCTTTTCACTATTTTACCTTTCTATTGTTTTTTGGGTTTTCTTATCCTTTTAAAAAGAAAAAGAATAAAATAAAATAAAACAAAAGAAAAAGTGTCGCAAATGGACCAATGGACCCTTGCATTTTTTGTGTTGGACACCCGGTGCAAATGTTATTTTGCAACTCCTAAATATGCTAGCAACATCTATTATAGGACCTAGAGGTTTGAACCTTATTTGGAAATGGTGCAAGTAAGTTGCTATAATCCTAATGATTTAATTGGTAAGAAAATATTTGATTTTTTTTTACATTCAGTTTTATTGGATCCAATTGTGTCATATTTTGTTGAATAAAATAGCATGGCTATCTAACCTTAAAAGTAAAATATCGACCGGTAATCTGCCATGTATAAAAATAATTTTTTATTAGTGGGAATTGAATAAATACCCCTATAATTCATGGGCCTCCACAAATACCCACACATAATTTAATCTACACATCATCAAAATTGCAAGCATCTTTCAGATCATATAATTTTTCGAGATGGATGCATGGAGTTTACTGATGAGGTTAAGCCTATAGAGGAAGAATATATCGCCGTTAAGGAATTAAAATCCCATCAATATCATTTCACTATTATAATCGTACAACAACTTCCTGGGACTTAACTTATAATATGGTGTCAGACTATGCAATTCGAAAAACAACAAATTCCTAGCTAGAATTTATAATATGGTGTCGGATATGTAATATATGCAATTTGAAAAACAGAAAGAAAGATAAGCAGGTGTAGGCACACATCATCAAAATTTCATTTATTATATGCAAAATAGCATTTAAGTTATTAATTTATTCAAATTTTTAACAAAATGAAATAATAAACAATTGATGATGAAAATATCATTTAATTCATTCATTTATTTTAATTTTAACAAAAATAGATCGTATATTACTAGTAATCTAGTTGTTATTTATTTAAATCAATTGAAACTTATCTAAATCTAAATAACAACAAAATGAGATCGTGTATATTACCATGAGTTTTGTGATTTTCTTTCTTTGTTACTTTAAAATCTACATTTTGTTACTATCTTTGTGGCTTTCTTCATATTTAGTTGGTTGACGGCGGTAGTTTTGCTGCTTTTCACTGTTTTTGTTTTCACTATTTTCTTTTTATTATTTTTTAGGGTATTCTTATCTTTTATAAAAAAAAAATAAGAAAAGAAAAAAGTGTCGAAAATGGACCCTTGCATTTGTTAGTGCTGGCCAGCCGGTCCGAATATTATTTTGCAACTCCTAAATCTACTAGTAACATCTGTTGTACGACCAGAAGGCTTGAACTTTATTAGGAAATGGTGCGAGTAAGTTGCTACATTCCTAGTGATTTAACTATTGAAACATTATATTTGATTTTTTTCATGCAATTTCATTGGATCCAATTGTGTCATATTTTTGTTGAATCAAATCAAAAAGTCTAGTTATCTAACCTTAAAAGTAAAATATTGACTGGTAAACTTCCCAGTATGAAAATTATTATTTTGATGGGAATTGAAAAAATACCCCTACGTTTGATGTGCTTTCACAAATACCCTAACAACATTTAATCTACCCATCATCAAAATTACAAACATCTTTTGGATGACATAATTTTTCGTGATTAATACATGGAATCTAGTGATGAGATTAAGCTTATGGAGGAAGAATATATTGCCCTAAAATATTTAGTTACTCATTTTTAACTATTGTAATCGTACAACAAGCTCCTAGAACTTATAATATGGTGTCGGATATGTAATCTATGCAATACGAAAAACAATAAGTTCCTAATACTTATAATATGGTGTCGGATATGTAATCTATTCAATTCAAAAATAAAAAGAAACATAAGCAAATTTTAATTATTATAAGCAAAATAACATTTAGTTTATTCATTTATTCAAATTTTAACAAAAGTAGATCGTATATTAGTAGTAATCTAGTTGTTATTTTTTTTAAATCAATTTGTACTTATCTAAATCTAAATAACAACAAAATGAGATCGTGTGTATGAAAATTGTTATTTTGGTGGAAATTGAATAAATACCCTACGTTTGATGTGCCTTCACAAATACCCTTACATAATTTAATCTACACATCATCAAAATTACAAACATCTTTTGGATCACATAATGTTTCGTGATTTATACATGGAATCTAGTGATGAGATTAAGCTTATGGAGGAAGAATATATTGCCCTTAAAGATTTAGTTACTCAAATATAATTCCACTGTTGTAATCGTACAAGAAGTTCCTAGAACTTATAATATGGTGTCGGATATGTAATCTATGCAATGCGAAAAACAACAAGTTCCTAATACTTATAATATGGTGTCGGATATGTAATTTATTCAATTCAAAAATAGAAAAAAACATAAGCAAATTTCAATTATTATATGCAAAATAACATTTAATTTATTCATTTATTCAAATTTTAACAAAAGTAGATCGTATATTACTAGTAATCTAGTTATTATTTTTTTAAATCAATTGATACTTATCTAAATCTAAATAACAACAAAATGAGATCGTGTATATTACCATGTGTTTTATGATTTTCTTTCTTTGTCCCTTTAAAAATATACCTTTTGTTACTAATCTTTGTGGCTTTCTTCAATCTTTTGTTACTAATATTTGTGGCTTTCTTCATCTTTAGTTGGTTGACGACGGTAGTTTTGTTGCTTTTCACTGTTTTTCTTTTCACCGTTCTTGTCTTTCTTTAGTATTTTAGGGTATTCTTATCTTTTATAAAAAAAAAATAAGAAAAGAAAAAAGTGCTGGAAATGGACCAATGGACCCTTGCATTTGTTTGTGCTGGACAACCAGTCCGAATGTTATTTTGCAACTCCTAAATCTGCTAGTAACATCTGTTGTATGACCTGGAGGCTTCAACTTTATTAGGAAATGGTGCGAGTAAGTTGCTAAATTCCTAGTGATTTAACTATTTAAACATTATATTTGATTTTTTTTTTCATTCAATTTCATTGGATCCAATTGTGTCATATTTTGTTGAATCAAATCAAATAGTCTAACTATGTAACCTTAAAAGTAAAATATCGACTGGAAATCTGCCCAGTATGACATTTTTTTTTTTTGGGGAATTGAATAAATACCCCTACGTTTGATGTGCTTTCACAAATACCCTAACACAATTTAATCTACCCATCATCAAAATTACAAGCATCTTTTGGATCACATAATTTTTTGTGATTGATGCATAAAATCTAGTGTTGAGATTAAGCTTATGGAGGAAGAATATATTGCCCTTAAAGATTTAGTTACTCATTTTTCACTA
>JAJJMC010009994.1:4067216-4100800 GCA_023531435.1 Papaver californicum | reverse complement strand
GCATAAAATCTAGTGTTGAGATTAAGCTTATGGAGGAAGAATATATTTCCCTTAAAGATTTAGTTACTCATTTTTCACTATTGTTATCACACAACAAGTACCTAGAACTTATAATATGGTGTCAGATATGTAATTTATGCAATTCGAAAAACAACAAGTTCTAAAACTTATAATATAATGTCGGATATGTAATCTATGTAATTCGAAAAACAGAAAAAAAAGGTAAGCAGATGTAATCACACATCATCAAAATTTCTTTTATTATATGCAAAATAATATTTAATTTATTCATTTATTCAATTTGTAACAAAATAAAATAATAAACTATTGATGATGGAACTATCATTTAATTCATTTATTTATTTAAATTTTAACAAAAGTAGATCGTGTATTACTTGTACTCTAATTTTATTTATTTAAATGAATTGATACTTATCGAAATCTAAATAAAAACAAAATGAGATCATGTATATTACCATGAGTTTTGTGATTTTCTTTCTTTTGTTCCTTTAAAAATCTACCTTTTGTTACTAATTTTTGTGGCTTTTTTCATTTTTATTTGGTTGGCGGCGGTTTTGCTGCTTCTCACTGTTTTCTTTTCACCATTCTTGTATTTTCTTTAATTTTTTAGGGTATTCTTATCTTTTATAAAAATAAAATAAGAAAAGAAATAAGTGCCGGAAATGACCAATGGACCCTTGCATTTATTTGTGCAGGACAACCAGTCTGAATGTTATTTTGCAACTCCCAAATCTGCTAGCAACATCTGTTGTATGACTTGGAAGCTTGAACTTTATTAGGAAATCGTGTGAGTAAGTTGTTATATTCCTAGTGATTTAACTAGTGAAACATTATATTTTATTTTTTTAATTCAATTTCATTGGATCCAGTTGTGTCATATTTTGTTGAATCAAATCAAATAGTCTAGCTATCTAACATGAAAAGTAAAATATTGACCGATAATCTTCCCAGTATGAAAATTATTATTTTGGTGGGAGTTGAATAAATACCCCTACGTTTGATGTGCCTTCATAAATATCCTTATATAATTTAATCTACACATCATCAAAATTTACAAGCATCTTTTGGATCACATAATTTTCGTGATTGATACATGGAATCTAGTGATGAGATTAAGCTTATGGAGGAAGAATATATTGCCCTTAAAGATGTAGTTACTCATCAATAGAATTCCACTATTGTAATCGTACAAGAAGTTCCTAGAACTTATAATATGGTGTCGGATATGTAATCTATGCAATACGAAAAACAACAAGTTCCTAAAACTTATAATATGGTGTCGGATATATAATCTATGCAAATCGAAAAACAGAAAAAAAGATAAGCATATGTAATCACACATCATCAAAATTTCGTTAGTTATATGCAAAATAACATTTAATTTATTCATTAATTCAAAGTTTTAATAAACTGAAATAATAACTACAGATGATGGAAATATCATTAAATTCATTCATTTATTTAAAAGTAGATCATATATTACTAGTAATCTAGTTGTTATTTATTTAAATCAATTGATACTTATCTAAATCTAAATAACAACAAAATGAGATCGGGTATATTACCATGAGTTTTGTGATTTTCTTTCTTTGTTCCTTAAAAAATCTACCTTTTGTTACTAATCTTTGTGGCTTTCTTCATCTTTTGTTACTAATCTTTATGGCTTTCTTCATCTTTAGTTGGTTGACGACGATAGTTTTGCTGCTTCTCACTGTTTTTCTTTTCACCGTTCTTGTCTTTCTTTAGTATTTTAGGATATTCTTATCTTTTATAAAAAAAAATAAGAAAAGAAAAAATTGTCGGGAATGGACCAATGGACCCTTGCATTTGTTTGTGCTGGACAACCGGTCAGAATGTTATTTTGCAACTCCTAATTCTGCTAGCACCATCTGTTGTATGACCTAGAGGCTTCAACTTTAGTAGGAAATGGTGCGAGTAAGTAGATATATTTCTAGTGATTTAACTAGTGAAATATTATATTTGATTTTTTTTCATTCAATTTCATTGGATCCAATTATGTCATATTTTGTTGAATCAAATCAAATAGTGTAGCTATCTAACCTTAAAAGTAAAATATCGACTGGTAATCTGCCCAATATGAAAATTATTATTTTGTTGGGAATTGAATAAATACCCCTACGTTTGATGTGCTTTCACAAATACCCTAACACAATTTAATCTACCCATCATCAAAATTACAAGCATCTTTTGGATCACATAATTTTTTGTGATTGATGCATAAAATCTAGTGATGAGGTTAAGCTTATGGAGGAAGAATATATTGCCCTTAAAGATTTAGTTACTCATTTTTCACTATTGTAATCGTACAAAAAGGTCCTAGAACTTATAATATGGTGTTGGATCTATGCAATACGAAAAACAACAAGTTCCTAAAACTTATAATATGGTGTCGGATATGTAATCTATGCAATTCGAAAAATAGAAAGAAAGATAAGCATATATAACTCAAAAGTGACTTACCATAAGTCTGAGAGGCATTTGAGACTAAATGTTGTAGAGGGCTTCTTAAGCAAGTATATTTATTAGAATTTATATAAGATTTAATATTAGACCCATATTGAGAAGAAAGGTGTATTTCTGAGGGTACTAGCTACTTAGCGCAAATAAGAATGTGCCAGCTTTTTTAATATAAAATTCTAATGTGCTAACGCCTCAGGAGTAAGACCAATATGCATAGCTTCTAAAAAATATCAATTATACTAACGCTAGGAAGCAAGTGTCAAGAAGGTTTGAAGTTAGCACTCCAATCAGGTAGTATAGTTAGCATTAGAGCCATAATGTCAATGTGTTTGTGGCTAAGTCGCTAAGCATGGTCGTGCCAGAACAAGGGCGCATTGGCCATGGGCGTGCTAAGACGCTAAGCTAGGGGCACGTTGGAGCCAAGGACGCATAGGAGCCAAGGACGCATAGGAGCTAGGACACGCTAGAGCTGAACGCAAATGAGCTAGGACTGAGGATCCAAGACTCGCTGGAGCTTTATCCGTTGCTTAGGGACGCGTCTGCTAGGGATAGGGACACAGAGGAAGCAAAGGACGCACCAGAGCTAGGACGCCAAAGAGCTAGGGACGTTGAGTAAGCCAATAAGAGTTAGCGCTTTTGGCGCTAGGGTTAGGGTTAGCACTTTTAGTGCTAAGGCTGAGATGCTAAGGTAGTGATGCACTAGTTAAGGCCTCATTATGCCAATATGTGCTATCTAAGACCATTTTAGGTTAGTTAGCGCTTCTCAGGTGCTAGGGTTAGCGCCAGGAAAGTTAGTGCTTTTAGCGTTAATGTGGCTAACTGTTGCCAATGTGGTGCTAAGCCAAATAAATAGTGCTAACTTGGAGTTAATATGAGAAAAGGCTAGGTTTAGCCTATCTCAGAGGTTTAATGTGTCTTTTATGGCATTGCTTCTTGATTATGGCGCATCCGAGAGGAGTGGCGCTTCGCAGGTGTTTTACTTCACTAGCGGTTTCACCTAATGATCTTTGCTATGACTCTGTGGTCTTTCTGTTCTTATCAAATATGCCTCGCCACCTGTCCCGACAAGTATTTGACTGTTGATCTGCCCGTTATGCTCGCGTATTAAATACCCAACTACCTAATTCAAACTTGACCGTTGATCCTTGGTTGGTGATTGCCACGTGCCGAGGTCCAACTGAACAGGCGGAAATCCCTATATTAAATAAGTATAACCCCAGTACTCGTTTGAAATACATCTCTCTTATGTTTGTACCTTGAGATGCGAACACGTGGCAAAAGGATTTTCTGTTCCCACAATTTGCCTCTTCTTTTATCATCCGAACGAGGGTAGGATGTTAAGAGAATTCGAAAAGTTTTTAACCCTCGCCACATTTTCGGGTTTTTCGGGAAACCGCCGCTACAACTTCAATTCTCTCTTTTATGACCGACACGTCTCACTGATTCCTGCCTTTCCACCTTTTCAGCCGGTTATCCAGGTATAAATATCCCCTTACTTAACTTTCTTCCTCATTAACTATTATTCCTCTATTAACTTCTCTTCTTCTGTCAGATCTGTAATTCCGCCATTCACTTTATCTTCTTTTCTTTCGACATTCCCTTTGTGACTCTGCCTGTTAGTCTCTGCCGATTTTAATTTCTATCAACTGGAACTCTGACCCCTTTCTTATTTAAAGATGGGCGTCCACCAAGATGCTGCTTCACGAATTCCTTTTGTTGGGTAAGTTGTTTTTATTGTTCTTCTAACTTTGTATGCTCTGGAATGATTTAATTACAATTTTTTTTTAAAATTTTAGTTTTATGCAAGCAAAAACTATTGTTGAATTCAACGTCGGACTCCAACCACGAGGTCTCAGGTTAATTGTTCCCGAAGGATCTTGTGTAGGATTTAATCTTATCTTGAAGATGCTTGAGGGAGAAGCTTGGAGTACCAACAGAGTTATAATTTCCTTAGGTCACTTGAGGGATGGTCTTCAATTTTCCTCTTTATAATGGTGCAAACCCCTTGTTCTACGAAGTCCTAACTCGCTTGCTGGCTCAACGTGGTGTATTTCAACTGAATGGCAATGCTATTCGTTTGATCAAGGAGTTCGCAGCATGCGCAAGGTTACTCGACTATTCCTGGGAAGGCTCACCTATATGATTCGTCTGATTACACTGTGCATAATTTTCTGTCAAACTATGTTCAAAATCTCTTTGACCGCCGAGTCGAAAGATGGGTTATTCGCTTCAATTGGGCAGATATCCCGGATAACTTGAAACTCCTTCTCCTTTACCTTGATCCAAAGATAAATAAAAACAATCGATACCTTCGTCTTTCAAGCGATAAAAATTGGATGAAATATCCTCTGATCCTTAAAGGCCCTTGGGTTTAGGGCAGACACTCTGATGGTGTTCCTCGTCAGGGACCTCTAGGAGAGCATCAGGATTTTCCTCGGTATGAACCATGGGCCTTGGGATGATCCGATAGAACTTCTGAGGTACTATTTTCTTATTTTTGCTCTGCTACTTTCTTCCTTAATTTCTTCAACACTGACCTTCGCAGCTTCAGGAAATAGTTGCCGCTAGCAGGACGAAGCCTAAACCTTCTCGCAAACGTACGCCTTCGGATCCTATAAAGGTAAAGAACATACTCTTTTGTTGTTCTAGTTTCCTTTTTTATTGCCTCTATTCTTATTCTGACGTCGGCAAATTTTTATTGCAAATACGGAAGCTGGCGAGACAAGGATTACCCCTTCGAAGAAAAAGTATCGTCGTTATACGAAGGATCACACCACTCTTGAGGTGCCAACGATAGAAGATGAGGATTTGGAACCTCCATCTTCGTAGCGAATCTATCAGGGAGCTGAATCTCCTGCTAAAGAAGACGCTCCTCCTTCGGAGAATGAGAAAGAGGCCCCTGAGGAAGTTCTTGAGGAGGATAAAAAATAAGATTCAACGGTGCTTCCTACAACTGACAACGTTGTTTCCGCGAAGCCTGCCTATGAAATTTCCTCGGAGCTTGAGGGTGACCAATCTGGATCTGAAGCTGCAAAGATATTTGAGGTTGGGAAAGAGTCTTCGGAAGGAACTGAGAAGGAGACTGAAAAACAAACAAAGTTGTCACACTAGAGGCTTTCCAAGAAAGGTGTTCTCGCGAGATGAGCACTTGGATCCAAATGTTTAAAGATATTAAAGAGGGAGTGGTAGTGCACATCCCTTCATAAGTCTGCAATACAATGATGGTATTGTTGTCTGATTCCTTCCCTTCGCTGGATGTACAAGCGAAGTGTCAAGTATCTTCTTCCCTGAGCCGGGCTCAGCAAGCTGGATTATTAACACTGGTGAACTTTATTTCTTCCTTGGTTCATTTGAAATGTTCGCAGCTTCCTTGTTGAATATACATTCATCGCGCAGGATTATAATCTCAAGCTTGCTGCACTGGAGGAAGCTCGCCAGGAGGATATTAATTTTGGTAAGATGAAGGAGGAAAATTCATAGCTGAAGAAGGATAAAGCGACGATGCAAACGGAATTGGATTCCGAGAAGGCGGCTGCAAAATGTCAAAGGAGGCGAGTTGAAGAACTTCATGGTAAGTTTCGCTGCATCCCTTCAACTTATTTTCCCTCTTATTTTTTATTTTTCGCTAGTTAATTCCTAGGTGTATTCTTCTCCCAAGAACGCTGTCAAATTCGGGAAAGAGCTGTCGAGCAGAGCAAACTAGTAGCTGAAACTATGCGTGAACAGAAGGAAGAATACCAGCGGCGGATCGATCACTTATCCTTTTATTTAGAAAATAAGGTTGGAATAGGCCAGCGCACAGAGTTTACGAGCTTCAGAATTTAGATGAGCTAAATTTTCATCTTGAGGAGGATAAAGTAGAATTGACTCGTCAAAATAGAGAGCTTCAAAGTGAATTCGAGGTCGTGCGAGCTGAGAAGAAAAAATTCCTCGCAAGGAGAGATAATACCACGGCCAAGCTTCGCACTACCGAAAAGGATCTTTGAACATCTCAGAGTTATCTTTGCGCCTCTCAAAATTTTTTTCAACACATAACACGAACTTATCTCAACCATCTGCAAACAAACAATGAACAACTATAGAAGGATCTTGAAAAGGTTAAATCAGATCTGCACACAGTTCACGTGAAGAATGGAGAAATTATAAAGACTAGTAGGATGGTGCTAGAAGACAACGCGAAATATGACAAACAGTTAAAGGAAAAAGATAAGACAGTTGCTCTCTACAAGGCGTAATTTGGCAATATCTCGGAAAAAGCCTTGGATCAGTTGGCCAATACCCAATGCAAAGTTAATGAGCTAACGAGTAGAAATGAGGATATTGAGGAAACCTTAAGAGTTTTTATCCTGCAGAAAGAAGGTCATTTTGGATGGCCTCTTTTATTTCACCATGCTACTGATTTTGTGGGTTATTTAACTAACCACCTTTTGCTTGTCTTGCAGATTCAGAAAGACAAAGGGGGGGAAAAACTGAAGCAAATTCGTCAGGAGCTAGATCAAGCTCGGCAAGATTTGGAGAAGGCTCTCATTGTTAAGCATGTTGAAACTTAGAAATTCGAGGATCTTCTCGAGAAATACGAGAAGTTTGACGAAGAGTTTAATTAGTTTGAAGAAAGTAACAAAGCTTCCTTCAAGCAGATGAATTTTTTTTACCAAATGGCATCGAACAATGTTTGTCAAAAGTTCGTCGATAATCTCTGTGATAAGCAAAAGGTTCACCGAGTTGTATTGAAATTTCCCGAAATAATGTCTGATGAAGAAGAATAAGAAGAATGCGAGGAAGAAACCGAAAAAGATGGCGAGGGAGCTATCAGTGAAGAAAAGACCGGTACTGACCCCAAAGGTCATACTAGCGAGACTCAACTACAAGAAGATCAATCCACGAAGGAAAGTAACATCGAAGGTTCTTCCGAAGGAAAATCTTCAGAGAAGGAACATAGTGAATCCTGAATCTTTTTTGTGAAGATCTACGAGCCGTTTTTTGATATCTTTGCTTCCTTTATTGTAAATGATTATGCTTTTTTAGATGGTAACATTAACCCGTTGCCTGTAAAATGACAAATGCTAATGAAAGAATTTATATCTTTTGATGAATTGTGTCATTGTATAAAAAGTTCTCCTAGAATTTTTCTCCCTTTATTGGTATTAGATATTATCTTGCTTAAAGTCTAAATATAATTTAGACAACATGTTTGCATTCTTATCTACTTCTATGCTAACGTCCCAAGTACTTATAATCTTGCGAACCCTAAAACTTGATGATGCCTTTTATATACGAAGCGGTGCATTTTTAATGCCTATTTGCTTCGTCAGCGAAATTGTGAGTCTAAATACTCCCGTGAGCAATAGACTCTCAAACCTCGCCTTATCTGGCTACTTCAGCTCCCTAGAGGAGGATGCCATCCCTTTATGTCCCCCCTGGTGTTTGTACCTAAAAATGAATTCTTAAAAAAATAATGTATTGTTGAAGGACGTTTTGTAGGTTCGAGGATCAAAATCGTACAAAACAAATCTAAAAAAATAAGATGTTTGTATTTGTTCTGCTTCGGTTACAAAGAGAGGAGATATGGTGATCTTAAGGGAGGGAAGCAAAGAAAGTTGAAGGAATTGTGTGTAAAATTATGTGTTGTGGTAGAAAAATAGCAGAGCTTGAGAAAAATTTTCTATCTTTTCTCCGTCTGTGGCTTGTTTTCTGTTGTTGTTCTGTCTTTTTAAAATTGGCTAAGAAGCCTATTTATAATTTTTGGTACTACACACTAGCCTTGTAAAGTAGTGGTAGTTGTGGGGAGATGGAAAAGTAGAGGTTGTGGGAATATCCGTCCACTTTGTCTCTGAGAAATTTCTGGAAACTTCTAGTCTTCAACCTCTCCAACTTACCACTGACTTTGTAACTTCATTGTCATGGGGTAGTGCTACACCTATGTCGTTGTAAACCGCCATACCAAAACCCCATATGTCATCCCCTATTATAATATGATTCGATGTATCGTATGAGTTAGTGGGGTCTTGGCTTCAAAGCCATGAGCCTTGTTGTAAAATAATACTTCTAGTGGATTTTGTGCCAATTTTGTCGTGGTAATGGCTTAAGTAATAATGCTAGCTAGGGAGATTGGTGCTAGCATAAATAAAAGAATGACGCAGCAACAGAAGAGTGTGGCCGCGATGTCATTACGGAATGAATCAACATTCATACTATACGGAATGAATCAACATTGATTTCATATAGTAATGAATGTTGATTCATTACGGAATGACATAGAAATAGAGTGTGGGACCCAGCATTGGCCGCGGCGGCATCGATCACGCGTGGGAAAAGGAGTTTGGACCCAGGATTGGTGCTCGGGTGCGCAACGTTGGCGCTTGGGTGCATGCGCAACGGAGCTTGGGACTCAACATTGGTGATCGGGGACACGACATTGGCGCTTGGGGCCGCAAAGAACTTGGAGCACATCAGAGGCGCTTGGGGATCCAGCATTGGTGCTCGGGGATGCGATATTGGCGCTTGGGGCCGTAACGAACTTGGGAACGTAACAGAGGCGCTTGGGGACCCAACATTGGTGCTCGGGGACGCGACATTGGCGCTTGGGGCCGCAACGAACTTGGGAGTGCAACAGAGGCGCTTGGGGACCCAACATTGGTGCTCGAGGACGCGACATTGGAGTGTGGCAGCAGCAGCGTTAGCGCTTGTACTAGCGCTGCAGCCAATGCTGTTGTGTCCCACTTCTTCTAGTGCTACGACTAGCACTTCTCCGTAAATTCATGGTTTTGGTATCTTCGGGGCCTCGATAACTTTATTGTTTTGACACATTTGTGTTAAAAGTGTGGCTAGGGCTTACTAAAGCCTTTATTTGTTGTTTCCAGAGCTATGACCTATATGTTATTTATTTATTGACATTGACTACTGCCATGACCATGATTATGATCTATTTAGAGTTTCTCATTCTTGTGAGATTTAATTGTTGGCATTTATGCCTAACTTTTGTGCAGTGCATACATAACACCTGATAGACACATTTATGTGTCTAATTTGCTCTCAACTTTTATAGTGTTGGAACTCATTTTGTACTAATATTGTGTTTTTATGTATTTATAGGTATTTTTGGAAAATAAACATTGTTGGAAAAATTGGTTCGAAAAAGTGTTAAAGGCACCCATGAAGAATTACTAAAGGCACCCATACATTGGATGAGGGCACCCACCTCACTTAATTCAAATTTTGAAATTGGCGGGAAAAAATTCTAGTTTGAATATTCGGTTGCTGCAAAGTTTCTGAAGATTATTTGAACGATATACTCGGGGATTCTTTAAAGGATTAAGATTTGTATAACCTGCTATAGCAAACAGGATTGGTAATGTGCTTAAATTCGAAAAAAAGGAAAGATATATTCATGATTTGAAGAAAACAGGATTCTCGGGATTTCTGTGTGTGGTAGTTAGGTGAATATTTTCTCATTGCAGAAGTTTGAATCAATCTTAGACAAGTACTTCGCATGTTTGGAGTGTGTCAGCAGCAATCAGATCACAATATATCACCGAGATGAAATTCTCATTAAAGAAAAATATTTTTCCCGTGAGAAGTTTGTGAGAATTGATTGAAGATTTGGAGGAGTTAATACAAGATTTTGGGTTGATTCTGATGGTTTAGTATAAATAGAGAGTATCAGAGGGTACCGGGGTGCATCAGAGAGTATTGGGAGAGCTTAGGAAGTAGCCAGAGAACCGATCAAAAAATTCCAAGAAGAATACTTTTCTGCTGGTGAAAGAGAAGAGGAAGAACATAAGGCGTTAGAGAAGTATCGTTGATAGTGTCGCTGAAGCAGCCTTACTTCAACAACACCTGAATTCCTTTTTTTCTCCTGTTTTCTTTTTCTTCTTCTGTAACGCAGAGAACACTTCTCTGTAACGCTTATAACCGTATCAAATCTCATGTGTTACTATTATTTCACCATTATAAGCACCTTTTGAGCTATGAAATATATTTTTGAGGGTTTTTACAATACAATGAGGAGCTAAACGCCATCTCTTAGGCAACAGAGGAAGCTAATTTTCCAAAGATTATGTGGTAATATTTATTTAATTAATTTAATTTATGATTAATTGCCTTGGTTAAAAATTAGTTTAATGATTTTTGTTAAGCAATTGTGATTTCGTTAGATGGTACATGCTTTGGCCTAGGTTTTAGATGTTCCATGCTTTTGTTATACAATTGTTCTTTTGAAAATCTACTTGTTGCTATATTTTAGAATCAAATTAAATGTAGAATTGCATAATTATAATTATTGAATTTAATCACTTTAAAATTGGAAAATAGTGGAATCCTAGCCTCAGTTTTTCTCAACTTTGTTATCAATTTTATTTGAGTTTTGCTATTTTTAGTCTTAGAAATTGGATTTTAAAACAAATCTTCACAAGTCTTGAACGAACTTTATTTACCAGTATTACAAACACATCAATTTTTGGCTCCGCCGACGCGGACTTGTTTTTAGAATTGTTTTTAGAATTTTTTTTAGGTTTAGTTTAATTTAGTATTTTTTTTTTGTTCTTTTTTACGCGTTTGGTATTTTCTATTCTTTTTCAGATTTGAAGCGAAACTAAAAAGAAAAGGAGAAAGTGCTATAAAAAGGAAGTAGAGCCAAGAAAGAAAAGAGGATTCCAAAATGAGTGAAGAAGATTTTATTTTTAGATTTATTATTTTATTTTATTATTTTATTTTTTATTTTTAGAAACTGTATTAGGGTTTGGGTATTATTTTTGTAATTATTTTAGGTATTTTTATGTTTTTCTTATTTTTGGACTTGGACTTTGAACATTATTATTAATTTTTAAGCCCTATGGAAGTTATTTAAATATAAACTGCAACATGGAAGGACGACAATTACGATATTGTCTCGGCCCCTCGGGTTCGTACACTAATACAGGAGTTGGTGGCCCGAGTCGACTACAACCGATTCATCCCCCGTCTGGTACGGGAGGTAAGACTCTATTAACCCATGAATCCCCTGCAAGTGAGTTTACTGTATTCCTTCGTATGCATATATGTTGAGGAATTGAATACAGATTTATTTTCTAGTAAAGGGCAAGGATTGGCCATATAAGATAAGGACTCGGATTTCATCACCGTTTCCTTCTTGCGCGCCTTAGGAACACATCACTTAACGCGAACCTAATCCTTAAAATTTGACTACAAAGAAGACCGATAGGGTATCGAGCTTATTGGAAAATTATTCAAAAGGATTGTATTGGTTACTTTGTTAGATTAACTTAAAGTTCAGGAAGATTATTTTAGTTGATTAGAGCCTCCTTGTAACCCAGGGAAAAGTTGCCAAAGAGGCAGGGTTATCAAAGCTCCTTAGAGCTTATCCTGCTTCTATTCGACTTAATCTAATTCGGATTGTTCTGAGAGATTCGCTAAAACTGCAACTAGTTGCCTTTTGGAAGAATAGAAACTGGTCTATAAACAATCTAAGTGGAGCCATCATGCTTTTTGTTTGCTAGATTCAATAGGTTTGATTTGGTTGAGTCGGCCTTGTTTGTGTTTGTTTAGAATTTCCTTCCGATTATGAGTTATTGCATTCCCAGTGAGCTTGCCTGGAGAAGAGATTCTATTGTTCGTTTGATCAGTGACAGAAAAGAAACTCTTCCTTTGAAATTGGGAATTTAGAAAACCCTTCTTTTGAGAGACGAAACTTTAGTTTTGAGAATTTGTCTCTTAGTGAGGAAGTTATTCCTAATTTTCCAGTTGTGCTAGAAATGGCAACCTTGAAAGATTTGTTGAATCCTACTAGGACTTCTCGTCCATCATGTATCAAGTTAGATGAAACTCAAGAAAACTATGAGTTGAAACCTGGGACCATACAGATGCTCCCACTCTTCTTAGTGAAATAAAATGAAAACCTTTACTTTCACATTAGGGATTTTTAAGAAATATGTAGTACCCTAAGAATTCACAACATGTCTGATGAAGCTTTTAAACTTAGCTTATTTCCTTTTTCCCTGAGAGACAAGGCCAGATCTTGGTTATATAGTTTGCCATCTGAATCCATCGAGACATATGAACAACTTCCTGCTGCCTTTTTATCTAAGTTTTTCCTTAGGCACAAAATATCATCTCTTATGCAAGAAATTTCCACATTTATGCAGCAAGAGGGAGAATCTTTGTATAGGTATTTGGAAAGGTTCAAAGAATTAGTAACACAATGTCCCCAACACGGTTTAGAAAATCTTAGACTAGTCCAGATCCTTTATGAAGAGATAGATTATCCAACAACGACCATGGTTGAGTCATTGTGTACATGGAGTTTTGAAAGTAAAACTGTTGATGAGGCAATGACATTTTTGAATGAAATTTTCCATAAAAACCTATCAATGGGAATGTAGTAAGGAACCCCAGAGAAAACTTTTACTGATCAGAGGTAATGTCAATAGGGTAGATGGAATTCTTGAATCAGATGCCAAAATTGCAGCTATAGCAAAAAGGTTAGAAGCCTTAGAATTAAGTCAATCTAGTTGCGGAATAGAACCCAAGTCATATTGGGAAGGACATACTGTTGAAGAGCAAGCCCATGCTTTTTACAATAACACTAGATATGATAACTGTCAGAAGTTTGATCCATATTCAGAAACCTACAACCCTGGTTGGAGAAACCATCCAAATTTTTCTTGGTCTAAGGGAAAAAATCAAGGTCAGTCTAGTAACCTTCAGTTTCCACCAGGTTTTGGTTATGCTAAGAATTCTCCTAGTCCAGCACAATTTCAGATCCCTTCAGATAATAAGATCATGAGTTTAGAAGAGTCTCTCACCTTGTTAACTCAAAACACTGCTCAGTTTAGTCTGTTGAGTGAGTCTTTGAGAGAAAAAGGCAAGTTCCCTAGTCAACCACAACCCAACCCTAGAGGAGTTCATGAGTTAACTTATGGTGAGAAATCATCAAATCATGTGAATTCAATTAAAACCCTTAGGAGTGGTATAATGGTGGACAATAAGGTAACCTTGCCCGATAGTGAACGTGTTGTAGTTCACCCTTCTGAGCCTATAGTTGAAGAGACTGATAAAGTCTCTAAAGAGTCCAATGCGGTTCCCGCTGAACCTGATTTTGTGCCCAAAGCCCCACTCCCACAACTTCTAGTACCAACTAGGAAGGAATCCAACTTTAATGATATATTAGAGATTTTTAAGCAAGTTAACATTAATCTTCCTTTATTAGATGCAATTAGGCAGATTCCTACTTATGCCAAGTTCCTTAAGGATCTTTCTATGCAAAAGCGAAAGATTAGTGTACAGAAAAAAGCCTTTATAGCTAGTCATGTGAGTTCAATTATCCAGAACAACACAACTCCTAAGTAGAAAGACCCGGGTTCCCCTACCATTTCTTGCACCATAGGGAATTACAATGTGGAGAAACCGTTACTTGACTTAGGAGCTAGTGTGAACTTACTTCCATATCATGTGTACCTCCAGCTAGGACTTGGTGACATAAAACCTACCCAGATAACACTTCATTTAAATGATAGGTCTGTGAAAATTCCTCGTGGTATTGTCAAAGATGTTCTTATTAAGGTCGACAAGTTTATTTATCCTGTAGATTTTGTTGTTCTAGAAACCAACCTCTCCCCGACCCAGAGAACCAAATACATGTGATATTAGGTCGCCCATTTTTAGCTACATATAATGCGATCATTAACTGTCGGAATGGTATTATGAATTTATCTTTTAGTAATATGACTATTGAGATGAATATTTTCAATATTAGTAAGCAACCCCCTGAGCTAGATGACATGTGCATTGAAGAGGTGAACATGATGGAGACTTTAAATCAGGAGTCATTACCAAACATCTTATCTGAAGATACACTAAAGAATTGTTTAACCCATTTTGGCTTAGATTTCGACGATGTTAGCACAATTGATCAAGTGAATACTCTGTTAGACTCTACCCCTCTGTTAGATACTAATAGATGGAAAGATAAGTTCGAACCACTACCAGTTTCTAATTCTATCTTAATTCCTTCTTTAGAAGAGCCTCCTAAGTTGGACCTCAAACCATTGCCAGATACTCTGAAATATGTGTTTTTAGGCCCATCCGAGACTTCACTTGTAACTGTAGCATCTGACTTGGATAGTGATCAGGAAAGTAGGCTAGTGACCGTACCTCAAGACAACAAGGAAGCTTTAGGGTGGACCTTAGCATACATTAAGGGTATAAGTCCTACTGTTTGTATGCATCAGATTCATTTAGAAGATGACACCAAACCTTCTAGGGAGATGCAACGTCGACTGAACCCTAACATGAAAGAAGTAGTTCGAACTGAGGTGCTTAAGTTGTTAGATGTGGGTATTATCTACCCCATTTCAGACAGTAGGTGGGTCATCCCCGTTCAGGTTGTTCCCAAGAAATCAGGTATCACTGTAGTCCAGAATGAAAACAATGAATTAATTCCAATCCGAGTGACCACGGGGTGACGTGTTTGTATTGGCTATAGAAAATTGAACAAGCTCGCAAGGAAGGACAACTTTCCCCTTCATTTCATCGACCAAATGCTAGAGAGATTATCTGGACATAGTTATTATTGCTTGTTAGATGGCTACTCTGGTTATAATCAGATTGTTATTGCCCCATAAGACCAAGAGAAAACTACTTTTACCTGTCCCTTTGGTACCTTTGCATATAGACGCATACCTTTCGGGTTGTGTAATGCACCCGCTACTTTTCAGCGTTGCATGATAAATATACTTTCTGACATGGTAGAACGGTTTGTAAAGGTCTTTATGGATGATTTTTTAGTGTTTGGTTCATGTTTTGATGAGTGCTTGCATCATTTGACATTAGTGTTGACTAGATGTAAGGAAAAAAATTTAGTGCTTAATTGGGAGAAATGCCATTTTATGGTTCGATCAGGAATTGTTTTAGGGCATATCGTATCTTCTAAGGGTATAGAGGTAGACAAAGCCAAAGTTGACCTTATTAAGAATTTACAGGTTCCCAAAACCGTAAGAGATATTAGGTCATTCTTAGGGCATGCATGTTCTTATCGTCGATTCGTTAAGGATTTTCGCTTGATTTCTAGACCTCTTTGCAATTTTCTTGCAAAAGATGTTAAGTTTTTCTTTGATAATGCTTGTTTAGAGGCTTTTGAGAATCTTAAGACTTTACCCACTACCTCCCCCATAGTCCAGGCACCTAACTGGAACCTACCCTTTGAAATCATGTGTGATGCTTCAGATTATGCTATTGGTGTCGTGCTAGGTCAACGAGAAAACAAATTACTTCATGTAATTTACTATGCTAGGAAAACTATGAATGATGCCCAAATGAACTACACCACCACAAAGAAGGAATTTTTAGCCATTGTTTTTGCCTTAGACAAGTTTAGATCCTATCTCTTAGGTTCTAAGGTCATAGTATTTACTGATCATGCTGCTTTGAAGTATCTTTTGTCCAAGAAGGATACTAAACCTAGATTGATTAGATGGATCCTTTTGTTACAAGAATTTTTTCTAGAAATTAGAGACAAAAAGGGTGCAAAAAATGTAGTAGCAGACCACTTGTCTAGGCTTGTTTTTGATTTCCCTGATAATTCCCCTCATGTGAGGGATAGTTTTCCTGATGAACAACTTTTCCTTGTTTCCCAATTACCTTGGTATGCGAATATAGTGAACTATCTTGTTACTGGTCGAATACCCAACATCGGGGTAAACAAGATCGTTCTAGGTTTTTAGCCGAGGTTAAGCATTTCTTTTGGGATGATCTTTATCTGTTTAAGTATTGTCCAGACCAGATTATTAGGAGATGTATACCTGAGAATGACCAGTCCGGTATTATTTCCTTTTGTCATGATCATGCTTGTGGGGTCATTTTAGTACTAAGAAAACCACTGCTAAGATATTGCAGTGTGGATTATATTGGCCTTCGTTGTTTAAAGACACCTACTATTACTGTGTTACTTGTGAGCGTCGCCAAAAGTTAGGAACCATTTCCCGTAGAAATATGATGCCTTTGAACCCTATTCTAGTTATTGAAGTCTTTGATGTGTGGGGCATTGATTTTTATGGGTCCTTTTCCTAATTCTTTTGGTTATTTCTACATCCTTGTCGTTGTAGACTATGTTTCTAAGTAGGTTGAGGTGGTTTCGTGTAGAAAAAATAACCACAAGGTTGTGGTCCAGTTTTTGAATGATAGTATATTTGCACGTTTTGGTACACCGCGGGCTATAATTAGTGATGGAGGGTCGCACTTTTGTAATCGACCATTTAGGCTTTTGATGAAGAAATATGGTATTACCCACAAAGTAACCCATATCACTCACACACTAGCGGTCAAGTAGAGGTTTCCAACAGGGTGATAAAACATATTTTAGAGAAAACAGTTAATCCTAATCGGAAATACTGGTCATTGAGGCTTACTGATGCCTTATGGGATTACATACTGCGTTTAAGACCCCCATTGGAATGTCACCTTATCGTCTAGTTTTTGGAAAGGCATGTCACTTACCTGTCGAGATAGAGCATAGAGCATATTGGGCTGTAAAACAACTTAATTTTCGCTTAACAAGGAGGGAGCTCACAGGAAGCTCAATCTCAAGGAGTTGGATGAGATTCGTAGAGATGTATACGTTAGTGCTAAGGAGTATAAGAACAAATGAAACTTGTGCATGATACAAATATTTTAATAAAGTCATTTTCTCCTGGTAAAAAAGTTCTTCTGTATGATACCCGTTTGCATCTATTCCCCGGGAAGTTACGCTCTCGGTGGACGGGTCCTTTTATAGTCCGCACTGTTTATCCTCATGGTGTTATTGAGATTGAGACACTGGATAGTAGTAGTTCTTCAAAGGTTAACGATCAGAGATTGAAACCCTTTTTAAAGCCTTTTCCTACAGGTGATGTTGAGGAGGTCCCTCTGGAGGACCATGCTTACCTTGATTGACCATCAAGGATGTTGTTGTATATTATTAAGTTTTTGTAGGTTTTTTTTGTCTTATTCTCCAAAGAAGGATTGTTATGCTTCGCCCAGGTACTATATTTCTGACTTACCTCTTTATTCCTCTAGTTACCTATATTTTTGGTATTGCACTTTAATTTGACACATTGAGGACAATGTTAGGTTTAAGTTTTGGGGTAAGGGAGAAACTTTTAGTTGAAATAATAAAACTCCAAACTTTAGAAACTTGTGAACAATTCAGGGTGACACTAACCATTCTAGGTAGATGAAAACTTAGCTCTTTTTCTATAGGAATTGGTGTGCCCAGCTAAATGGTCTATTCATAAAAGGATGCCTAGCTTAGGTGTTAGTGATTTTTGTAATTTTTGTGTTTCTCTGAGTGATTTGGTGGGGCACCAATATCAAATTGTTATAACTGCCAGGATGAATTGTTTGATATCAAGCCCCATTATTGTATTAGTTAGACCATTATTCAAAATAAAAAATAAAAAAATTGATTGACACTTTGATAGCAATATATGTGTGTTCTCCCTGTCTCCGTTGCCTAAGCAAGCATGGAACGCAGGATCCATGAGAACTATCATATACGGTGCTGATAAGGAGCTTGCTCTTGGATTCATTTGATCCAATCATGTTGTCAGTACATTTAAAATATGTTCAATAAATCGACCGTTGGGACCCTTGTAAATAACAGCTGAGTCGATATTAGTTTAAGGAATAAGACTAGTGGGAGCGTATCTCAAGCCATTCATCCTGGCACTGACCTTCAGACAGATATGGGAAACACCGTTCACCTTAGTCAACACTCGTAAATTTCATTTTGTATATATCCATCTTCTAAATCTTTCCATGTGATTGTACTTTGATAGTTTCTAGGTATCGTGGCTGAACAACTATTTAAGTAGAGTTTTGAATTCTTGTATGAATTTTTGTATACTGAGTGAAAACTCATGTACAACAATTAGACTCATATATGGTAATGATTCTTATAGGCGAAGAATTTAGTATGCCAACTAAATAGTTTGTTTAGTGTCTATCCTCAATCGTTCACAAGTAGTTAGAGTTTAGAGTAAAGGTTTTGTGGGTACACCTCTTTTAAACCCTCACGAGACTACAACTCATCCGATAGGCACACATATGGGTATAAAGGCTTATTGCACACGCTAGGTTCAATCGTGATGCCTGTAAAAGTGAGTTAGGAATTTCTAGATTAGATTTGCTCGAGGACTAGCAAATAATAAGTTTGGGGGTATTTGATAGACACATTTATGTGTCTAATTTGCTCTCAACTTTTATAGTGTTGGAAATAATTTTGCACTAATATTGTGTTTTTATGTATTTGTAGGTATTTTTGGAAAATAAACATTGTTGGGAAAATTGGCTCGAAAAAGTGTTCAAGGCACCCATGAAGAATTACTAAAGGCACCCGTACATTGGATGAGGGCACCCACCTCACTTAATTCAAATTTTAAAATTGGTGGGAAAAATTCTAGTTTGAATGTTCGGTTGCTACAAAGTTTTTGAAGATTATTTGGACGATATACTCGGGGATTCTTTAAAGGATTAAGATTTGTATAACCTGTTATTGCAAAACAGGATTGGTAATGTGCTTAAATTCGAAAAAAAGGAAAGATATATTCATGATTTGAAGAAAACAGGATTCTCGGGATTTCTGTATGTGGTAGTTACGTGAATATTTTCTCATTGCACGAGTTTGAATCAATCTTAGACTAGTACTTCGCATGTTTGGAGTGTGTCAGTAGCAATAAGATCACAATATATCACCAAGATGAAATTCTCATTAAAGAAAAATATTTTTCCCGTGAGAAGTTTGTGAGAACTGATTGAAGATTTGGAGAAATTAATACAAGATTTTGGGTTGATTCTGATGGTTTAGTATAAATAGAGAGTATCAGAGGGTACCAGGGTGCTTCAGAAGGAGAGCTTAGGAAGTTTCCAGAGAACCGAGCAAAAAATTCCAGGAAGAATACTTTTCTGCTGGTGAAAGAGAAGACGAAGAACATAAGGCGTCAGAGAAGTGTCGCTGATAGTGTCGCTGAAGCAGTCTTATTTCAACAGCACCTGAAGTCCGTTCTTTTGTCCTGTTTTCTTTTCCTTCTTCTGTAACACAGAGAACACTTCTCTGTAACGCTTATAAGCGTATCAAATCTCATGTGTTACTATTATTTCACCATTGTAAGCACTTTTTGAGCTATGAAATATATTTTTGAGGGTTTTTACAATACAATGAGGAGCTAAACCCCATCTCTGAGGCGACGGAGGAAGCTAATTTTCCAAAGATTATGTGCTAATATTTATTTAATTAATTTCTATAATTCATTTATGATTAATTGCCTTGGTTAAAAATTAATTTAATGATTTTTGTTAAGCAATTGTAATTTCGTTAGATGGTACATGCTTTGGCCTAGGTTTTAGATGTTTCATGTTTTTTTTATACAATTGTTCTTTTGTAAATCTACTTGTTGATATATTTTAGAATCAAATTAAATGTAGAATTGTATAATTATAATTATTGAATTTAATCACTTTAAAAATTGGAAAATAGTGGAATCATAGCCTCAGATTTCTCTCAACTTTGTTATCAATTTTATTTGAGTTTTGTTATTTTTAGTCTTAGAAACTAGATTTTAAAAAAAATCTTCACAAGTCTTGAACGAACTTTATTTACCACTATTACAAACACATCAATTTTTTCTTCCTTGAAAATCTCTCCAAAACCTCGATCTAAATCTTCTCTGCTTCACGTAAAAGAGTGTGAAAATTGTCCCGCCTAAATTAAATTCAAAAGGAGGTGGGTGCCATTATCAATTTTGGGAGGGTGCCCTAATCCAAAATGAGGGTGTCTTTAGTAATTTTTCTTGGGGGTCTAAACATCACTTTTCGAGCCATGAATGAGTATTTTGAGAGTGTTTTCAACATGAGGAGATAAACCCCCTTGCTGAGGTGACGGAGGAAGCCATTGTTTCAATAAAAGTGGTATATTTCTATTTTAATTAATTGTTGCAATTTCTTTTATGATTATTTGCCTTGGTTGAAAATTGATTTAATGATTTTTGTTAAGCAATTTTGATTTCGTTAGATGGTACATGCTTTGTCCTAGGTTTTAGATGTTCCATGCTTTTGTTATACAATTGTTATTTTGAAAATCTACTTGTTGCAATATTTTAGAATCAAATTAAACGTTAGAATTGCATGAATATTGATTAGATTGAATCACTTTAAATGGTTAATGGTGAAATCCATAACCTCAGTATTTGTTAATATTATTCTCATATTTTGTGTATATTTTTAGTTCAAAATTAATTTATTAAATCTAAATTCAATCTTCACAAGTTCGAGCGAACGATACTTTATTTACCACTATTTACAAAACTATCAACACTCTCAAGAGATTCAGCCGTGGAAGTTTGCAATCTTGAAATTGTGTTTGATGCGACTCTGCAAGTATGTATCTGTTTAGCTCTTTTATTTGAATATGGTGCTTCCTTTATTCTGAATATTCACGATTTTGTATAACCAGCATGTTCTGTTTTATACAAGTAGTTTGTATGGACGCACATGAAATAACGAGGTTTTTGTTGCATAAGGCTCTGAAATTTCATGGTTGCACGTAAAAGGGGCTACAGGGTTTCTGCATCCATAAAATGAATATATATTCTCATTTCTCTTGTGTAATGTAATACAATATTTTATATTCATAATTCTGATCTCGGGACATAATATATATATATATATTTTCATGTTTCTGCAGTTGAGCAGAGATAACATTACAATTTTCTCCTTTGTGAAGAACCAACCATCAACACCTTGATGTCCGTTCAAGGAAGTAAACATCTGATAGATGATATATTTTTCGATAGTGGTAAGAAAGGGTTTCAAACTCTCGAACTTGTGAAGATTGATTTTAGATTTAATAAACTAGAAAATATACACAAAAAATGAAAATAATATTCACAAATACTGAGGTTGTGGATTTCACCATTAACCACTTTTAATTGGTTCCAAAAATAATAATTTTATACAATTCTAGCTCAAATAAGTGAATCTAATTTTTGCCAAAGGTAGATTTTTAAAATATCAATTGTAATCACAAGCATAGCTCATCAAAAGCTCTAGGTCCCAGCATAGACCATCAAATAAAATCACAATAAATTAAGAAAAATCATAATTTCAATTAGACATAAATGCAAAAGTCATAAAAGAATTATTAAAAGTTACCAAGTAATCATGGAAAAATGGCTTCCTCCTTGCCTCAATGATGGGGTTTAGCTCATCTTGCTCAAAACACCCTCAAATGATTGGTACATAGCTCAAAAAGTGCTTGAAAGATGAAAAGAAGTTAAAAATAATGTAACAGGAAATCTACAACGTTTTATGAACGTTACAGAGTAACTGTTACAATACAACTTGAATATAAACGTTGCATATGCTAAGATATCCGTTGCAGATGTGTTGAAGAAACCGTTACAACCGAAGATAAAATATTATAAAAACGAAGATATCCGTTGCAAATGGATGAAGAAACCGTGACTGAGAGGTTGAAGAAACCGTTTTCGTAGCCTATGTTCTTCGTGTTCTTCAGCAACAACAATAATTTTTTTTCTGGATCTTTTCTCGTGCATCTGGCCTAGGCCAGCCCCCTGCCAATCTCTTCTTCTCAACCTCTTTTTATACTACAACACCTAAATCCCCTAATATCTCTTCTGAATCTTCTCTTTTGAACAAAATCTTCTCGGCAGAGAGGGAAATATCGATGTGATATATTTCTTTTCTTATAAACATAAACTTTCGTTGATTCTGATATTTTGTTGCCTCTTTTCTTTATTGCAATCGCCTTCCTAAAAGATATTGAACGAGAAGGACACAAGAATCACGTGATATTTGGAAAGAAAATCCCAAAGTTACCGAAATTGATTTTCTCCATGTTTTCAAATACAACCCGAAAAAATATTTCCTTTTAACATCCCTTTCCTGATTTAACTTCAAATATCAATTGTACGAGATTTTAAGCCGTGTACAACTCTTAGTCTTTAGGTAAGAGTATAATCATGTTTTACTCCTTCAAAACCTCTTTAAGTCACATATAAAATCTTTACGCAAATTCAATGAAAGAAATAGTTTTCCCGTTAAAATCTGTTTTTGAATTGAAAATAAGGTGGGCGCCCCTAACCAAGGCATGGGTTCCTTTATCAATTGGAATGCCTTTAACAATTTTTCTTGTCAACTTTTCCACAATTGCTTGTTCACACAAATACCTACAAAAGAGCAATATTAGTACAAAGGGAACTTACACTATAAATATGGGATCAAATCAGACACAAAATTGTGTCTATCAATAGATACCTTTCACTTCACATCCCGTTCTGGAACAACCAGTTTTTTTTCATGGACCTCTTGTTCCTTTGCTAGTTTGGCTTAGGGTGCGAGGTCCATACCCTAAGAAGGGTTTCTTGGGACTAGGCATAAACTACCAAGGACTTGGCCATATGGCAATGGACGGTCACGTTTTAAACGTGCTGAGCACCCATGCCTCAACCGGTTAACCACGACGCCTCTTGCGTAATCTATACCTCCTGTCGAATGTCTTTCGCCAGGCCATGATGAGGCGAGAAGCGAACCATAACCCGACGATAATCAACGAATTTTAGGTCTTAAGTGCCTCTTGCCTTTAGGTGAATAAGGTATTATCGGCCTCCTAATGAGGTCTTAACTTCCCCTTATAGGTCTTACTCAATGTGCCTCTTACCTTTTTAGGCGAAAGATCCTAGAACCTCTCCACATAATGTGTCATATGTCTTATAAGTTTGCCTCTTGTTTCCTGAGCGAATAGTATATCTTATGTTTTGACTTCCCTCACCTCGCAGGAGGCTTTAGAATCACATCACATGGGGTTCTAGCCTGTAATGCAGGATTTTTAAACTATTAACGAATTTATTTAGGTATATACAATCGTACCTTCCTCGAGAGTCCTCGTCGACGAATTCGGCTTTATGGATAATACTTTTTGATGTACTTAGGATTCCACGGATGATCCAGCTTCTCCCTTTCGTGATCCACCAGCTCATATGCTCCACTGCCAACAATTCATTTTACAATGTATGGTCCTTTCCACGTGGGCACCAACTTTCCTCCAGGTCATTTTTGATATGGCAGTATTTCTCGCAAGACTATTTCGCCAGGCTTATAATCTCGCACCCTGACATTTTTGTTATACTCTATTGCCAATCTTCTATGATAGTTTTTCATGTGTTGCAGTGCTTTTTCTCGAGTTTCCTCCAAATCTTCCAGCTTTGACAGTATGAGATCTGAGGTTAGGTTTTTGATCCACGCCTCTCTCTTAGTTGTAGGTATCATAACTTCCATGGGAATGGCTGCTTCTACTCTATAAGTCTAGTGAAAGGGAGACATTCCTGTTGCACTTCGTCGAGTAGTTCTGTATGCCCATAAGAAGTTGTGCAACTCCTCGCACCACTCCTTGTGCTTCATATCCAACTTTTTCTTTAGGTTGTCGGCGATGGTTTTATTCGTTGCCTCAGCTTGTACGTTAGTTTCTAGATAGATTGGGGTTGACTTGCCTTGATGAACCTTGAATGCAATAAACAACATAACGATGCTTTCTTCTTTAAACTTCTTTCCATTTTCCGAAACAATCTCTGCTGGTATGCCGAATCTACAAATGATTTGCTCGAACAGAAAGGCAAACACGTCTTTCTCTTCAATGTTTTTCAATGGCTTTGCCTCCACCCATTTTGTGAAATAATTTGTGGCTACGATCATATATTTTCTTTGCTTTGACCCTGAACCAATGTTCCAACAATATCGACTCCCCATTTTGCGAAAGGCCATGTGCTGAGTACTGAATACAAACTCGTCGCCGGAGCATGAATCTTTTTTACCGAACCTTTGACATGCTTCACACCTATGGGATACTTCCTTTGCTTCGTCATGCATGTAGGGACAAAAATATCCTTGATCCTTTGCCTTTTGTGCCAATGATCTCGTGCCGCTGTGATTTCCTGCATATCCATAGTGTATAGCTTTCAAGATATCCATCCCCTCATCCTTAGATAAACATCGCAGCAAAGGTCCATGAAAAGACTGACGATATAAAATTCCTTCGCGCATCTGGTAATTCGTGGACTTGCTTTTAATCTTGTTAGCTTATATCCTATCTCTTGATAATTTTCCTTCGCTCAGGTACGAATTGGGATCTGCCAGTCATCTAATCCTTCTTCGTCGCCCAAATTGATTGCCAGTGCTTCCATACCTCCAACCACTTGCTCTTCCGATGGGTATCGTAGCCACTCTATTTGCCCCAAGGTGGTCTCAAGATTACTATCATGGAGGATACAAAAGCTAATGCATCATCCAGTCTATTATCTTTTCGGCAGATGTGTCGTCACTTGATATTCGAAATTTGAAACGCATAATGTCTTCCCACTTTCCGATACCTTATTAATGATGGGTCAAATGTTTAATACCTTTCTTCTATCTTCCAAACCACCATATGAGAGTCACTTGTAAGTCTGATGTCATCGAGTTTCATTTCAACCGCCAGCCTGAGTGCTTGTACCACCGCTTCATACTCAGTCTCGTTGTTGGTTACTGAAAATTCCAGCCAGAATAATTTGACAATTCTCGTACCTCCTGGCGAAGTAAATACTATTCTGATTCCTCTTCCCTTGCTATTTGAGGATCCATTAGAAAATATTTCCTATTTGATCGGATGATTTTGTTTGAGAAATCTTTAGGATCTGCGAGATCTTCCTTCAAATTTAGTAGTCCTTCGATATTTTCATCTTCTTCCAAAGGAAAGTCGGCCAAGAAATCAGCGATGATATGAGATTTTGCAGACGCTAGTATCCCATATTCTACACCAAACTGCTCTATATGTGCATTCCACTTAGAGACTCTTCATACTCGTTGAGAACTTTTTAGTACTGACTCAATAGGCGTCTTCGTCATTACTTTGATAGGGTAGGCCTGGAAGTAGGTTCGCAGCTTTTGAGTTGCATATACCAACGCTAGTATCAATTGTTCAATTTTTGTGTAATTTATTTTTGTTAATCCGAGTGTTTTGCTGATATAATATATGAGTTTTTCGATCCCTTCGTCAGTTTGTACCAATAACCCGCACTAATGGCATTTGAAGTCGCTACAAGGTATACCAAGAGCAGTTCCCCTGGTTCAGGTCTTTGCAGAATGGACAAACTCGCCAAATACTCTTTAATGCTTTGAAGTGCTTGCTCGCAGTCCTCTTTCCATGCGAATTTAGCTCCTTTTTTTAACATATAAAATGACTTGTATTTATCCGAAGATCTAGCGATGAATCTTCCCAAAAATGTAAGCTGCACCCATTGAGTTTTTGCATGTCATTTAGTGTTGCTGGCGATGGCATGTCCCTAATTGCTTGTACCTTTGCAGGATCAACCTCTATCCAATTCTTTGATATTATGTACCCCAAGAATTTTCATAAAGAAACATGATCTTCAGATTTTCTACTTTTTAACAACATATCATCCATATAGACCTCCAGCGTAGAGTGTACCCACTGGGAAAATAACTTTTTTACCATTCGTTGGTAAGTAGCCCCTGCGTTCTTCAACCCAAAAGGAGTTCTTGTATAACAGTACAATCCCCTCGGGGTAAAGAAAGAAGTATGTTTTTGGTCCTCTTCGGTGAGTGATATCTGATTATAACTTGAATATCCATCCATGAGTGAGAGAGTCTCGTAGCTTGTTTCCGATTCAACCATTTGGGGTATATATGGCAAAAAAAGCTTTGTTTAGATTATTGAAGTCAATAAAAATCTTGATTCCTTTATTTTTATTTTGAACGATCACCATATTCGCGATCCACTGGGGGTATTTCGCCGGTCTGATAGTTCCTGTTTCGCTCATTCTCTTCAGTTCTACCTCAATTGCTTCATGATTAACCGTCGCAACCTTGCTGATTCTCTGCTTGAAAGGCTTCATCTTGGGGTCAATATCCAACCTATGACAATCTATCGAGGGATCTATCCCAGGCATGTCTTCTATCTTCCATGCGAATACATCCACATATTCTCGTAACAAATCTTCTAAATTCTTCCCCTCGCTTTCACTCAGCTTCATACCTATCTTGACTACCTTCGGCTCATCTTCATATCCCAAATTTATGTCTCGTGAAATTCATTATTGGTTCTACGAGGGGGGTTGGACCCTTTAATTGTTATGCTAGCGAGCCTTCCTTGCTGGAATCCTCACTTGGAAGTCCATTCCCTTTCACCGTATTCACCTCATACACCTGCATTTCTTACTCCTTCATGATTTCTTTGGCTTGCTTATTCTTTTTTTCTTTTCTTTGCTAATTTTTTCAGGTTGTTCCTCATATTGGCGAACAACCACCTCACAATACTTCGCTTCAGTAGGATCTTCTTTTACTTTAGCTACTTCATCCGGTGTTGGGAAACATAAACATTGATGATAAGTAGAGGTTATTCCTTTGATTCCATGGACCCATAGTCTCCCAACGATGGCACTATAAGGAGACTCAACATCAACTACACAGAAAGTAGTGATTGTTTTTATTTTCCCAAGATATATCACCATGGTAAACTCTCCTTTCGGCCTTGAGGGTGCTCAATTGAATCCGTAAATGTTGTAGGTTGACGGAATGAGTAAGGAATCTGGAAAATTCATTTTCTTGAAAGTGTTGTAGAAAAGAATGTCCACCGAACTTCCTGCGTCCACCAAGACTTTATCTACTTCCCATTTGTTCATTTTCAAAATAACCGCTAGAGCATCCGTATGCCATTTCCCCTTTTGCGGTGCTTCGGATGCTGAAAAAACTATTGGATGCGCCATCCATTTCTCTAAAGGTTGAGATTTCTTGACGCTGAAGATCTCTTTCACATAGCAGTCTCGCTTGTGCACCTTACTTATGATGCTGTTGTGGAAGTTTACCTCGGTTCTCGCTGAATGAATGATAGAATTAGATCACAGATAATTAGTTCCTCGCTCAAATTTAATCCTATGCACTCACGGTGATTCTGGTTCTGCTCGCAAAGGTAGTGGTGGGGGCAGATCTCCCAAGAACTCTCAAAGCTTTCCCTATTCCATCAAGCGTATCACTATCATTTGCACATTCCTGCAATTGTCAGTGGAATGGCCATGAAACTGATGATATTCACTAAATTGGTTACCATACCTGGAGAGGGGTGGCTCCACCCCTCTGTTGTGTGGATATGGAATGTTTCCAGATTTCGTTTCTTCATGTGCCGCATGATTGACGCTAATGGTGCACTCAACTTTTGTAGCTTTAAGTCCTCGAACTTGGGGGCATTTGGTATTCGCTCACCAAATCTTTGGTCATTGAATATGCCTCGACGAGATGGAGGCTCCCACTGTTTCTGGAACCTTCCGGCATCATTGCTTGGCAAATCTCTTCCTGACTGCATGCTTTGCTGGGGTGCTCGCTGCTAGTTTTCCCGATAGATGTCTCTAGAGGTGAACAAAGGTCGGTTCGGTTCGGTTCTTGGTGGAACCCTGTACCTGTACCTCCCCATGGTCGGTTCTTAAATTTTGTACTTGTACCCTGTACCCTGGGTACGGTTCCTGTCTTGTACCCTGTACCCTGGGTTCGGTTCCGGGTACGTACCCTGTACCCTGTTTTTTTTTTTTACATCTAAAATTTAAATATAAATGTAAATTGTCGAAGTAAAAGAGATAAAAAGTTTAAGTGTTGCTATCATTCCAATCTCATTACGAAATGTATACAGTATTAACTTCCATCAAATAAACACAAAAAAGAAGAATAACCAGTATAGAGTTAGAATGTAAAGGTTTTAAGGGTTTCATAATGAGATTCAAGAAAGTAAAGATTTCGATGAAATGAATCTAATGAACTTCAAGGATCAAAAGATTCTACCGCTGGCATAGGACCCAATAACTCTGCAACATCATTAAAAAATGAATATTATGTTAAAAATTGAATTGATAACTAATAAAGAAAAAATTAAAAAAATAAAATCACATTACCATCCTCAACATTAGAGTTATCATCTACTATATAATCATATAAAAGATCAAGAAAAATAGGTTTTAGTAACCAACTTTGTAAAAGATCATGGGGAGGTACAGGTACCTTGTACCCGGTTGTACTCGGTTCCCATTTTTTGTACACGTACCCTGTACCTTGTACCCTCGGTTCGGTTCTTTTGGGGTACGGTTCCGTCGGTTCCGGTCGGTTCCTGTGCATCCCTAGATGTCTCTGTAATCTACCTGTGGTACATCACTGATTGCATTTGTGACTCGTTGAATACTCGCTGGATTTCGAAATATGAACTCCTTCGTCACCGCAGGTTGCGAAACTGCCTCTTTTTGTATCTCCTCTAAATCTATGTACTCCTCTTGGAATTCCTGAATCTCTTGCAAGGTTAATGTATTCTTGTGCTTGAATATGGCCATATACAGTATATCGGTTGGGAAAACGCATTTACGAATCCCCCAACCAAATTTGTTTCAGACTCGTGGCCCATAACTTCGCTACACAAGGTCCTTCATTTATTTACTAGGTTTCGTAGACTTTCTCCCAACCTTCGCTTTAAGCTGAATAACTTTTTAACTCCCGGTCTTAGTAAATTTTTATGCATGTAGGCTGCAAGGAATACTTTCTGTAGTTCTCAAAAGGATGTGATGGAGTATTCTGGGAGAACGTCGAACCATGCCAATGTCTCGCCCTTTAATACTGATGGAAAGTATTTGCACATTACTTTATCCTGGTGTTCCCATTGCAATAATGGTCGTTGATATGCCTTAATGTGTTGTATAACATCTGCAGTTCCACCGAAAATGCTCCCGAACGATAGCATCGTGCATTTAGGAGGTAAAGCTGCGTATAGAATATCCACACTAAAGGGTGACCGCTTTGCCTCTGCTAATGCGTCTGTTAGCTGTTTCCCCTTGTCGTTGTTCTGGAAACCTTGAAGGTTTTAATTCCTTCATCATTTCTTGATTCGTATCTGTCTAGCTCCTTGGCCCTCTTCAACTGATGTTCCATTTCTTCTTGACGCTTTCTCGCATGGCGCCTTTCTGGGCTATCTTCGTGATTTCCTTTTCGCTTCTTTGTCGTCTCTTGATACTTGTTCGTACGTGCCACTGATGATTCTGGCTTTTCTGGAATCCTTCTGTAATTTCTGATTCTCTCATTCGAGCTCTAATTTTTTCTTTTTTAGCAGTTCTCGCTCCTAAGCCAATTTCTTTTTCGTTTCTCTGATTTTGACGAGCTTTGCTTTCATTTCTTCCATTTTCATCTCTTGCTCAGCTTTAGACTGATCTCCATCACTGGATGAGAAGGGTTCCACTCTAACCTCTTTCTTTAATATTGCTGAAAGAAACACTTCGCACAGGGATCACTCTTCCTTCCTCATTCCGAGCTCCTCCTACTATCCCATCAATTCGGGGCCCTTTTCTCGGGTTTACTACGTTGTTTCCTTTCATCCTAGAGCTACTTCTTGGGTTTTCTCTATCTGCTTTTGATGCCATCGATGTTTACTCGAGATTCTGCACAATAAGAAAATAATTTTTTTGTACTCTTTAGATATTTCTCTTCAGTGGACCCACGATTCACGATGTTGAATGTAGATCTAATGATTATGGTTAGAAAAACCAGGCTTATAAACCCTAGATCTGACAGCCGACTCGAGATATTAAATGTTTATTCTAAGTTAATGATTTCTGCAACAGATCCCAGGTAGATCTTTAAAGAAAATACTTAACTACCTATGATTTGAACGCTAAAAGCACTGTTTTTATAAGAATAAAATCTTTTAACGTAGACTTGTCAAGAACCCAATCCTGTTTTGAAACTCTTTTTGAAAACTTTCTTGTTAAAAAGAAATCTTAAAGGTTGAAGACTTTCAGAGACTAAAGCTTGAAGGTATTCCTATATTCTCTTATAAAGTTCAAAAAATTTAAATTTTTAGAAAACTGTTGATCAGATCTACAATTTGCGTTTTAAAAAACTCAAGTTTTAAGAACCTCTTTTCCTTAGATCACTGCTTTTCTAGAGACTGGCTCTTAGAAACTTATATCTAAAATTTCTTTTCTCAAAATATCTAAGATCTACCTTTTTTTTAAAGAAGTTGTAAAACTCTTGATCAAAACTTTCTTAGAAAAACAACTACAAAGTGAAAGAGATCTTTGATGAGAACCTAAAATTCTTAGAATGCTCCCTGTTTCTAGTGCCAAAATGTGGTTGCGGGAAAACCTACAATACACCAAATAATTATCTTAGTACCCTTTCTATGATTTCCACCTAGATTCTATGGTCGGGATTCTCACAATACACTTAAATGATGAACACAAAGAGTTTACGTGGTTCGGTGTTAAAACCTACGTACACGGGAGGGATATCACTATGATATAATGAAGGTTACAACTCAAAGACTTAGCTTACAAACTCTCACAATTGTTCTCTCTCTCAGCCTTCCCAAAATTACTCAACCCCTATTATATTGTACACATGTCTATTTATAAGCAAATTACAAGAGTGAGTTATAACTCTATTTACTTCGTCAACATTCTTCGTTGGGGAAGTCTTCGCCGGAGCTTTCTTAGAGAACAATTTATCTTCACTGGTGTTTTACTTCGCTAGCGGGTTTGCCTGATGATCTTTGTTATGACTCTGTGGTCTTTCTGTTCCTTATCAAATCATGCCTCGCCACCTTTCCCGACAAGTATCAGACTGTTGATCTGTTCGTTCTTCTCGCGCATTAAATGCTTAATTATCCAATTCAAACTTGACCGTTGATCCTTGATTAGCACTTTTCACGTGTCGAGGTCCTACTGAACATGTGGGATCCCTATGTTAAATGAGTGTAACCCCAGTACCCGCTTAAAATACGTCTCTCTTATGTTTGTACCTTGAGATGCAAACACGTGGCGAAGGGATTTTCTGTCTCATAGGAAGACATATACATGGATGCTATTACAAGGCCTGTACATAAGATAGAGAATACTTCGGCCCACCACCATTTAACAGCACACGAAAGGCAATAAAATACTGAATTGGAAGAAAAAAAATTAAGCGACAGAATGAGTCTATAAATTCCAAATCCCTTCCTCACATTCTGTTTTAAAGCTTGAAAAACAACATCACTATAATTATTTAAAACAGATCTCGCTCATTTTACTAGTTTTCCTCGACAATGGGAGCACGAGCAGTTTTTCTTTCACTTACAATCTTCACCATCATCAGCATTCAGTGTAAATAATAGTCTGCATAGATGACTCAAAATTCTTCTCCCTTCAAAACTCTTACTCAAAACTCTTATTGATTGCAGGTGTATATTCGACTACATTTACATTTACCAACTATTGTAGTTACACGGTATGGCCTGGATTGTTAGCAAGTGCAGGGTCACCACCACTGGAAACTACAGGCTTCGTTCTCCAAAAAGGAGAGTCAAAGTCAATTCCGGCCCCGGCATCATGGTCAGGTCGTTTTTGGGGTCGAACCCTTTGTAATCAAGATTCTACAACAGGTCAATTCACTTGTGTAACAGGTGACTGTGGTTCAGGACAGATTGAATGCGCAGGAGGGGGGGCAGCACCACCTGCTACACTGGCAGAGTTCACACTAAACGGTTCAGGTGGTCTAGATTTCTACGATGTGAGTTTAGTGGATGGTTACAACCTTCAGGTGTTAGTGGTTCCTAAAGGTGGATCTGCTGGTACTGGTAATTGCAATACCACTGGATGCCTTGTTGATCTCAATGGAATGTGTCTAACTGAACTGAAGGTGCTCTCATCAGATTCATCAACGCCAAATGTAGCTTGTAAAAGTGCGTGTGAAGCGTTTCGTGAGGATCAATATTGTTGCAGTGGTGCATACTCTAATCCAGACACATGCCATCCGTCTTCGTATTCGGAGATCTTTAAACACGCTTGTCCACGTGCCTATAGCTACGCCTACGATGACGGAACCTGTACCTTTACGTGTGCTTCTTCTGATTACCTTGTCACTTTCTGTCAACCTTCAGCTAACAGGTACTCCCTTATACAAATTTTATCCCCAAAATGATCCTACATTTACGTCCCCTTTCTCGATTCGTTAAAAAATTAAAATGGACTATCTTTCAAGAAACTAGATGACCGTTGTATCGTACAATGGCCGGCTCTGACAACTAACTTTAACGTCGTGCGTACCCATAATCGTGTTCCGTTTTAAATTCGCTCATTTTCAAGATAACCCAAATTCGGACGGTCGATGTTTAAGCCTTAGAAAAGAATCCAAATTTGGTATTAAATAATTTGCCATCGATTCTGATTTAATGTTTTTAAAAAGAAATAATCAAATTTGATATTAAATAATTTACCACCGATTTTGATTTTATGTTCTTAAAAAAATATTTTTATATTTTAATAATTAATTAACATCAGTTAATTTCACTTCTAACATGATTATTTAACTACTAATCAAATTAATTAATATTAATTAAGGAACAAATAAACTCTTAAAAAATAGTTGGACAAAGAATTTTTGATTTAATTTTTTTAAATATAGCTGGATATAAAAAGTTTGATTTAATTTTACTTTAAAACGATCATTATTTTAATTGAGTATGCCTCACATAATTGAAATAGCCCTCAAACTAACCAGATATTTATAAGCCCAAACAATGATCATACATTCACCAATGATTAAAATGAGCTGACTGATTGATAGACGAACTATTTTGGGGTTCTTCTAAACTATGGATTAGGTAACCCAATGATGTTTTAAGTTTTTGTTGATGAATTTGGCAATATTTGTATGTGCAGTTGTTGGAGAAAATGAGTTTTAAACTAAATTAATTTTGGTCTTAGATGCTCACTCATTTCCTTGAGTGAATGAAACTCTTTAGTTTAGTCCCATAATTGGGTATTCTAGAGAAGGATTCCACTATGGGTGGAATGGGGTGCGCAAATAATACATGGGCTAACTTATGTAATGGGCTACCTATGTATTGGTCCGACGAATTAGACATCATCCATGATCCATTATTTTACAAGAAATCCTAAACCCTAAAGGTTTCAAAACCCTAATATTTTCTCTATAAATATAAAACGGTTTTCAGATTTAAAGGGCATCCAAAAACGTTT
>JAJJMC010009994.1:4057191-4067206 GCA_023531435.1 Papaver californicum | reverse complement strand
CAACTTGTTGAACCTGTGATTCTGCCCTCGTAGTTGTCCGTGGTAGAATTGTTTTAAAATCAATTCTTTATACATATTAATCTGATACATCTAACGTTGTTGTTCATTGTTGCAAGATTCCAACAGCAGTCAGAAGTCATCGAATTAACCAGAGGCAGCTATGTATTTTATGGGAAATAATAGTAATAACCAAGACGAATACGACACAAGCATCGCGTCATCCACGAGACTTCAACATGAGGATGGTAGGATCCTACTGCTTATAATAATCATGGCTGTTGCCATCTCATTTTGTACCAGCAATTTAGTCCTACCTAGCTTATGACAAAAAGACTAGCCGTTATGGCTTGATCACATTATGAGTAGCCGGGCACGAGCTGATGGGATTGAAAGTCTTCCAACATTTAAAAAAGAAAAGAATTTGCAAGGTATATATATCAAGCCATTGAGGATTCTTTCAGGGTGTACATATATGGCCACATATATGGCCAAACCAATATCACATGCATACTGTCTTTTATGGTGAGGAATGAGGACCCATCACATTTATACAACTTACGTTATTTACTTGTCTGGGAGTATACATAAGTTATGAAGAGAAGAACTTTTTCAAAATCGCAGCCAGCACTGATCAGCATCACTGCTACTCAACAGTATGGGTATATAAGAGAAGTCGTGGAGAAGAAAAAGAACTTTACAAGCTAACAAATGAGATTGGTTATAAAGCATGAATGTGTCAACAGTAGCCACTGATTTATCTTTTTACTTCTAAGGGGATTTTATATTTTCCTTAAAATAAATAACTATTTTATATTATCTTCTTTTTAAATCGATAATAGGTGAAATCCCCAATATATTATAAATCTTGTTATCACTTGATAAAACATGCACGTACAGTGTACGCATGTGTAATCATAAAATAAAAAATTAAGAAACCCAAACGTGTTGGATTGTAGAGCGAGAGATCTGAATCTCTTTCTTTTTCATCGTCTTCTCCGATATTTCTTTGCAAATTTCTTTGAAGATGAGAAAAAGAACACAGAGATTGAACTTGGTTAAACGAAACAAACCCATAAATAACAAAAAGAAAACACAATTCCAATTTTGGAGTTTGAAAAAAAAAACAATTCCAATTCCTCATTCCGTAATCTCTGTAAAATCACATATTGAAAATGAGATATTGTCGTGTGATATATACTGTAAAGAAGATTGAAAAATGAACTTTTGAAATCAAAATACTTGCCATAATAAGAAATTAATGGACCCTTTCTGTTTGTCAGTTCCACTGACATTACCATATAAACACCTTACTTTTTATATCATTACAACACAAATTCAATATAACCCCAAAGCAGTATCCTTATAAGCATAATCATGTTTTTGATAACTCATTCTCTTCATTGTTTTCTCTTTCTTTTGTTGATTCTTACTTTTCTACTTCGGATTCTTGCTCAAAGTAACTGTAATGTAAGTTTAGGTTCTTTAATTGCCGATGGAGGTAACAGTTCATGCCATCACCTCGGACGATTTTTCTTTTGGCTTTAGCCCTCTTGATAATGATCACTTCCTTTTAACAATTTGGTATGCTAAAATCTCTAAGAAGACCACAGTATGGTATGCAAATAGAGACAATCCAGCTCTAAGAGGTTACCAAGTTGAGTTAAACTCTTGGTAGGCTCATACTTCACGATCATCTAGGCGGTGAAATATGGAACGCTGCACAAACAAATGGATCAGTCGGATACGCTGCAATGCTTGACAATGAGAACTTCGTTCTCGCTCAAGATACTTCAAATATGCATTCATGGTAGAGCTTTATGAGTCCTGCAAATACTATCTTACCTACCCAGTTTCCTTTCCGTAATCTAAAAAGGCAAAAAAGGAAAAAAATTTCCACATGAGATGTGAGGGTATTAAATCACAAACAACACGTGTTTAAATACTATAGAAGGAGTATCAAATTATAATGGAACGAGAAACACTGAAACAAAACTCTTTGATAAGTACTGAAACAGACATCTGAAACTTTGATAAAGTACTGAAGCAGATATCTGAAACAGACAACTTCGTTGTATGATCGACACGTAAGTTGTCGGAAAGCAAGGCACACTATAAAAAACAGACATCATCGTTGCATGACTGACACACAAGTTGTAGAAAAGCCTGACAAAATAAAAGGAACTGACAAACATTGATGCATGATGGACACGTCTCAGTTGTACAGGTTGCGGAACAAAAGAAACTAAAACATGACAAATCACTTTCAATGGCCACATGTCAGACATGCCATAATTCTAATAAGACCGTAACATTCATCCAAATCCAAAAACAATAACTTAAATACAAATACGCAGAAGAGGTGCGGATCACCAAACGGGAAACTAAGGGAAATAAGAAGTACGCACGACAAGCCTTGCGGGAAATACCAATAAGAGTGTGGGATAAGCTTCATTCTAAAGTCAGGAATAAGAACTAATAGGTGGAAAGTTTAGATTGGAGGGACCCATTATATTTACTATAAATACCAAAATCCAAAACAGAAAGAGGGGACTGGAAATTTTTTAGAGAATTTGGCAAAAGGAATAGGATCAGAGCAAAAAGTTTAGGTATGGGTATTGTGTTAATTATAATCCTAGTTCATTAATTCTTTGATAAATTTTACTTGATGCAAATTGTATTTGATCCTTTTGTAACATACAATCATGAATAAAAATCATCCAAATCCTTTAACACCCGTGGATGTAGTCAATCCGTTGTCGAACCACGTTAAATCATTGAGTTGATTCATGTTTCAATTTCTTGTTCTAATTGATAACATGTTTCGTTTTCATTATATGAGATTTGATCTGACTATGTTTTTGACTCTGATGGTTGTGATCCAAAGATTAGATTTTTGGTAATCACAATATTTTTGACTCTGATGGTTGTGATCCAAAGATTATATTTTTGGTAATCACAATTTGGCGCTAGAAACAGGGATAGGTAAAAGAATTTATTCTACCTATCCAAATCTTCATTTTTAGAAACCTTGAATTTTTTTATCTTATAAAACCCCATATTTCAACATTTTTAATCAGGAGATCTTTTCAACTAATGTCGATATAGATTTAACTGTTATGTCCATACACAACACTTCTTTAATTGATACCTTTTATTTATATTAATATTCTTGATTACCTCAGATGTTCTCTTAACCATGGGTTTGAAAACTTTGCTCATAAACTTCCACCAATATATTATGTTTTATAATGATTTTGTAAAAGAATTTAGCTTGAAACCATTAAATTTATGTGTCTCTGATTCAATTGATTGTATGAATTAAAATTGTATTGCAGTTACCTAGTTCAGATTCTTGTCAAAACAGAAAAAATAAGTTTTGAACTGAATTTCTGAACTTGCTTATGATTTGTTTGCGACAAATGATTTGATGAACCTATAAAACCTGAACTAAATTGGAAATTAGTCTAGCTTATATGTGATATATCAAATTTTAATTAAAGCTAGATATTTTCTATCAGACAAATTGTTATATATATATATATATATATATATATATATATATATATATATATATGTATATATTCCAGATGTTAAAATTTTATGAAACACATATCTCATTATCTGAACTTTTATTAGAACATCAACAAAGAAACTTCTACAACAGCACTAGATTAAACAAAGAAGACATTATAATATTCCAAAAGAAACTACATAAATGGAGACAGTTGCAAATAAATCCGTAGAAGAACAAGATGTCGATATAAGAAATATGGGAAATCAAACAATAGAGACTCTTCCAGAAATATAAATAGTAGAGGAGTCCCAAGGACCACAACCCTTGGATGCTCAGGCAAACATCCCAGTAAATCAATCAATTAACCAACCACATGAAAAAACATCACAAAACAGGGTTGACCCCATTAATCAACTATTTGAAGAATTGAATGAAATACGTAAGGAACAAAAAACTTATGCAGAAACAATTGCTCTCTTAACCCAAGAAAATCAAATGCTCAGACAAAAATTCCAACAGGATGCGGAAGCATCTGCTACCAGGTTACAGGGGCAGGAAGAAAGTTCAAACAGATATGCAAAAAGTAAAACAATGATCAATAAAGATAAAAGGGTGATGATAGTTAAACCCACATATGATACATATTTTCATTCAAATCAAAACAAGATTAATCAGCGGTATGAGCCCGATAGACTAGATTTTGATGATTCAAAGCCGCAAAACAGGTGAATAAATATTTTGAGGACTTGGAAGAAATGAGAGAAGAAATAAAAACTTTGAAAAACAAAAAAGAGGGAGGACGACTTGAAGAAGTATTAAAAGAAGCCAGTAGAATACCATTGGCACCGCACCTTACGCATGCATCTATGCTGCACAAATGCAATCTTCTCATCTTTAAATGTTATGATGGGACAAAGGACCCAGCGGCTCACTTAAAATATTATAACCGGAATATGACATGCTGGGAGCAAAATGATACAATAATGTGCCGATATTTTCCCTCAAGTTTGAAAGGATCAGCATTAACATAATACGATAATCTACCAGAAAGGTCAATACATTCGTATGCCCAATTGACCCGAAAATTCTTGGAGACGTACATGTACAATAAACCCGCAAACGCTGGGATGGACAAGTTATTTTCCCTTGCATCTTGGACAGATGAAACTATCCGAGACTGCACAGACCGATGGCAGACAATTTTTCAAGCAATAGGAAATATTAGTCCAGAATTTTCTATTAATTGCTACAAATGGGGAATATCAAATCGCATGAGCCCGCTCTTTGTAGATATTCATGGAGAGGATCCTAAAAATGAAGGGGATCTAAGGGTAATTATTGAAAAATATGCAAGGTTGCAAGATATTCAAAAACAGAATCCAAGAATAATTTCTCAACATCAGAAAGTTGCCAACAAAACAAATTTTATGGAACCGGCAGCAAGTTATGGAAAGCGGGTTGCAGGTGAAAATTCTTATATTGAATTCAAGCGAGGAAGAGCGGATGAGGAAAGAAGGATCAACCGCCAATTTAAGGATCGAGTTTTTATTAAACTCAACATCCCGTATTCCCAAATTATAAATGCAATTAAGAACATGCAAGATTTTAAATGGCCATAGGCGAAAGGAAGGCAACCACCACACATACAGAATTCAAAGGATTATTGTGAATATCATTGCTTTCATGGCCATCCTACAAGCAGATGCAAAAATTTAAAATTGCAAGCTCAAAAATTAATTGATGCGGGAGAGCTGAAAGAATTTCTTTATTTACCCGATCCTCCACCAAGGCTCAACATTGGAAAAACTGTAAATATACCATAGAACAACCGAAGCATCAATACGATTTCTTATACTGAGTCAAGTCAATCATCTACGAACGCAGCCATTGATAAGAAGCTGTGTAAAAGAGTTGGAAGACATGGAGTTTTTAAAGTTGCGAGAAGAATCACAGAAACATGGGAGGAATAGATGGCTTCGCCATTAACTTTTTCAACGGACGAAGTTGATCAAGAAATTGAAACACACAATGATCCGCTGGTACTCACTTTACCAGTGTCTGGATGGAATATGAAGATGATCCTCATAGATGGGGGAAGTTCACTTAATGTGTTATTTTATGACACATTTCAAAAAATGGGGATAAAGGACGACCAACTTACTCCCTCTTATTACACAATTTATGGATTTAATGGGATAGTATCAAATTCAAAATAAGAGATTTTACTTGATGTCATGGTAGGACCAATAAGCATCTTAACCAAATTCAGTGTAGTAGAGGCACCGTCCCCGTATAATGCAATCATTGGGAGACATTGAGTTCACCAATTGAAAGGGGTAACCGCAACTTATCATCATATTTGCGATTCCCAACACCACAAGGAGAAATGGAAATAAAGGGGGATCAGAATGTTGCAAGATTTTGCATCCACGCAGAAACACACATGAATGAGGAACGAATTCAACAGCAGCAAGAGAGAAAGAAAGAACGAAAAATCAAAGCAAAAGAAGAAGCAATAAATCAATATTTGATTGAGACTGCGGGTAAAGGATCGGAGAATGAAACAAATGTAAAAACTTTATCAGAAGGGAGCATACAAAAAATTAAAGAAAGGGGCAGTCTTCCAGAATAGAAATTAAAGAGAGCTCCCACACTTTTAGGAGTTCCCAAATCCATTTTTTCAGATTTTGAAAAAACCAAGAATATCAATATAGGAACAGAAGAATTCCGAGAATAGTTAAGATTGGAACACTAACCGAAACAGAAAGGGAACATGATTTGGTTACTCTACTTAGAGATTATGTGGATATTTTCGCATGGAAAATGGAGGATATGCTAGGCATTGATCCAAGTATCGTTCGTCATGAATTACATATACATCCAGATACTACACCATTTCGGCAGCGTATACGCAAAGTGGCACCCGAGTATCATTTATCAGTTGAAAATGAACTAAAGAAACTCATGGATGCGGGATTTATTCGAGAGGTGCGATACCCAACCTGGATATCCAACATGGTAATCAAAAAATAATGGAGGAGTAAGGATTTGTATAGATATCACCAATCTGAACAAGGCATGCCCAAAAGATAGCTATCCACTTCCTAGCATTGATCAACTAGTAGATGCAGTTGAAGGACATGAGGTTTTATCTTTCATGGATGGACATTAAGGGTATAATCAAATTGCTTTAGCTGAAGAGGATCAAGAACATACTGCATTTTTTATCCCGCATGGTTTGTACTGTTATACCCGAATGCCATTTGGACTAAGGAATGCGGGAGAAACCAATCAGCGATTGGTAGATGCAATCTTTAAACCATGGATAGACCGCACCTTGGAAGTCTATGAAGATGATATACTAATAAAAATTAAACTTTCAAATGATCATTACAAGATTTGAGAGAAATATTTGAGGCTCTACGCAAATATAAAATGAAAGTAAATCCGGATAAATGCATTTTTTGAGTTACATCTGGAAAGTTCTTGGGTTACTTGGTCACAAAAAAAGGGATTGAAGTTGATCCAGCAAAAATACAAGCGATTGATAATATGCCATCTCCAAGGAATGTAAAGGAAGTACAAATATTAAATGGATGTTTAGCCGTACTTAGCAGATTCATTTCCAGATCATCATACAAATGTAAACTATTTTTTGACAAACTGAAGAAGAAAAGCAAATTTGTATGGAATGAAAATTATGAGCAAGCCTTTCAAAACATCAAAGCTTATCTCGCCACACTACCTGCATTACAAAAACCGAATCCTGAAGAGGTACTGGCCTTGTACATAGCTACAACAGAAGATGATGTAAGTGCGGTATTGGTACGAACAAATGAGAAAGTAGAGAAACCAGTGTACTATATCAGTAAAACTCTTAATCTTGCAGAAAGGAATTATACCAAAATTGAACAATTGATATTAACATTGGTTTTTGCCACACAGAAATTGCGCACATATTTTCTAACACATTATGTGCGTGTACCAAGTAAAGCTCCGTTAGAGTCCGTACTAAAGAATGCGGGAAAAGTAAGGAGAATAGCAAAATGGAATGCACAATTGGAGCAATTCCATATCATGTTTGAAATACAAACTGCACGAAAATCACAAGTCTTGGAAGATTTCCTTGCGGACTTAGTACTGGATGACGACTTTGAAATCCAAGGTTTGTCGGGAATAGAAGACGATGATTCCCAAGATATTCTATAAATTCATGCAGATTGGAAGTAATTGTTGATGGGTCACGTAATAAAGAAGGAGCGGGAATCGGAATTGTGATTACAGCCCCTACAGGAGATCGGATGGTACATGCATTTCGTCTTAAATTCGGTGAAAACACAAATAATATAGTGGAATATCAGGTTGTGGTTCATGCCCTTCGGCTCATCATTGAATCGGGAATAAGTGATATACGGTTTACAAGTGATTCACAATTGATAATACGGCAGGTTGAGTTGAAATATCAAGCGCTTGATGAAGACTTGATAGAATACAAGAATCTTGTTCAAAAATTTGCATCTCGAATTCCAAATATAATTTTTTGACATTTATCCAGAGAGAAAAATTGTCATGCTGATGCATTAGCATTCATATCTTCAATGATAAAATATCAAAATACATCAGTAGTCAAAATTGGGCGTATCTATGAGCCATCAATTAAGTTATGGGCGGTCGAAAACATAGAAGAAGAAGTAGGTGAAGATATGGAAGATGCAACCGTTAAAGATGATGCAAACTTTCCAAAGAAACCAGAAGATGAATCATCCGAGGAAGATTGGAGGCTCCCGATACATCAGTACTTACAAAGTAGGATATTGCCCGCAGACACTAAAGAAGCAAGGAAAGTGTAATCAAAATCTGCAAATTATCAATTGCGGGATAAAATTTGTACTGCAAGTCTTTTTTCGGACCGTTACTTCGGTGTTTGTCATAAAAAGAAGGACAACGTATCTCACAGATATTCATTATGGAGATTATAGAAATCACAGCGGAAGCGGATCACTCGCACTGAAAGCAAAGACGCAAGGGTATTACTGGCTATTTATGCACAAAGATGCGGACGATCTGGCAAGAAGGTGTGAAGAATTTCAACGATTTGCAAAAAGAATTAAAGCTCCCGCAACAGAACTCAATTTTGTACTCAGCCCGTGGCCGTTTGCAAAATGGGGAGTAGATATTGTTGGGCCCTTAGTGGAAGGCACACAAAAAAGAAAATACTTAATCGTAGTAACAGATTATTTCACTAAATGGGTTGAAGCTAAAGCTCTTGATCGCATTAGAGATACACATGTTTTTAAGTTTTTATTCGAAGATATAATTTGCAGATTCGGAATCCCGGTAGCTATAATCTCGGACAATGGACAACAATTACAAGGGAGAAATATTGATATGCTTTTCGAAGCATTTAATATCCAAAAGAACAAGACCACTCCACTTTATCCTCAAAGTAACGGACAAGCTGAAGCTACAAATATAACTATTGCCATGAATATAAAAAAGACTCTAGATGGACATCATAAACGATGATGCGAACAGCTTCATAAAACTTTGTGGGCATATCGCACGACAAGAAGAGAAGCCACTGGAGAATCACCATTTCTTCTCACTTATGGAACGGAAGAAGTTATTCCAACAGAAATTATTTTACCCACAACAAGGACAGAAGCATGGGAAAAGAATTTAAACACAGATCTGATGCTTGAGAAGTTGGATGACTTAGAAGAAAGAAGAGAGGTTACGCTCCAAAAAATGGAAAATTATCAAAGAGGACTGGCAAGAAAATATAATAAGAAAGTAAAGTTGCGAAACTTTTTTGAAGGGAAGTATGTTCTGCGAAAAATCGCAGAATATCAAAGAGATATTAAAAAAATAACAAAATTTGCACCCGCATGGGGAGGACCATATGTCATACAAGATATTGCGGGACAGGGCTCATACCACTTTCAGAATATAAATGGAGAAGTATTACGACATCCTTGGAATGCATAATATCTCAAACCATATTATCCATAACCAACAATGCAATCATACAATAATTTGGTTTGATACTAGGTAAAGCAGAACAAATGCAATCTATCTAGAAAATCTATATAAATGTCTATGAGTGTATGACTATTGGATCTTTCACCACAGAAATGCCTAACATGACATTAATTATTGTATCAGGTATACTCTATCTCGGGAGGTACTCTTAGGGTCCGTATACTAATTTCCTCCTGGCCAGAGAGAAGTTAGTCATGTGAATGTACCCTCAAAGGTAACTCAAGGTACAAAAAACGCCTTGCGGTTGATCAATTCAGACACTCAGTCAACAAACTAACAATGAATATATATTTATAAATTGTTTTGCAGGAACAGTAATACGAGACAATAAAGAAGTTTGCTGGCTCAGTGACAACCATGCTTACGACATTACCCTCGGTAGAAGCAGCTTCCACCGCAGCATTTGTCGGCTCACCTTCTTCTACTGCAGCATTTGCTGGCTCACCCTCTTTTACCGCA
>JAJJMC010009994.1:4036451-4057181 GCA_023531435.1 Papaver californicum | reverse complement strand
CACCTTCTTCTACTGCAGCATTTGCTGGCTCACCCTCTTTTACCGCAGCATTTCCCGGCTCACCCTGAACAGCGGGTTCTTCCTTGTCAGATAAACCATCATCGCTTGCATAAAAGGCACAAGAAGATCATCTTCAAACAAATGAGAAAATTGGGAAGTAAGATACGAGAATTCAACAAAGCAATCCTCAGTTCTTGACTCTGGTTGACAATGGGGAGAATCATGGATTTCACCTTACTCCCTATCAGTGGAAACGCGGGGAGTAGCCTTAGCTTTTTCCCGACCCTGTCAATGTACCATAAGAACTCATTAAATAAGATTCAAAAGAAACATGCAAATTCATTTGGATAAAACAATACCTTTTCTACTGGAGTTGCGTCTTTGCGCTTAACACCCGAATCATCTTTCGAGCTCCCTTCAGCTTGCGGCTATAAAAAAGAGGAAAAACAATTACACAATGTATAAAGCGTGATGTAGAAAGATAGAGATAATTCTACATACCACACCGTCAGGCGAGAAATAAAAGCCTGTGAAGTTTAACTGCCAAGGGCAATAAGGATGAAAACGAGATGAAAGATTGCGAGCCACACTTTCTTGAACCAATCCGTAAACCCATGGTCCTTCAATTATCAGGGGAGTGCGGTACCACCTGAAATCATGATCGTCACGAATTTTTTCCCGTAAAGGATCTTTCGTCCCGGGAATGACATTTAATCTAGAATTATCAATTTCCCAAAGCAGACGAAATCCTTCGCCACCTCTACGCCCCGGACCGACGCTCCACTTCTTGTAATTCTTCACTGCCATAGCATCTGCATACGTAGCATGAAAATTATATACGGTGTAAATCTCACGTTCCGCAAGGTTGGGAACGTAGCATGAGAAATTTGTTTCTCCCCTGCTGCGCTTACTACATTCATCCAGCACACACCACCAATTACCGTTGTATTGGGTAATGGACCGGAACAAACCGTGCTTGGACTTATTTTGGCCCGCAAGAACCTCATACTGAAAAGAGTTCCCGCTCTGGTACAGAGAAAGCTTTAAGCCAGCATCCAACGCTCCCGCGGTTATTAACAGCTTGTTGTTGCTATACTCAAATTTCCTTATCATATCAAGCGTGATTTCATCTCCTTCAGCAGGATCGCAAAAGGAAACTCTAAATTGTTGAAGTTGGTGCTTCTCTTTAAACTCTTCAATATTCATTGACCTAAAGCTCAAGTTTTCATTTAAACGCTTATTTTTAGAAGATGGTCTATTGGCCATAACACATACGTCATCGGTCCTAACTAAGCCAGAAGGTGATGTAATTTTAATATAGTGGTAAAAAGAGGGTTCGATTCTCGAACTTGTGAAGGTAATGATTTTAAAAAATAATGGATTAAACCTAAACTAATAAAAATCAGGAAAATAAACTAGAGATGATTTTTAGAAAATATGGGGAAAACCAGGAATCAAGATTCAGTTAATTCTAACAACCTATGTGATTAATCAGATAATTCTTTTTAAATTAATTGAAGCACAAGTAATTGCCAATATTGGTTTTGTTATGCTAACAAACAGAGGTAAATCACAAGCATGGACTATCAAAATTAATTAACCAAGCATAATCCATCATGCAAAAGCACAACTGTTGAAAGAAAACCGTTTTTCTATTATGAAACTATGCAATTTTAATAACAAAAGAATTATAATTAATTAATTAAAAATAGACTTACCACATAAAATTGAGAGAAAAACCTCTTCCATCATCCCAGTAAATAGACTTAGCTCATGGTGAAGAAAACTTGCTCAAAAGATCTTTCATTGCTCAAAATATTGATTACAAGGTTGAATAACGGTGCAACAGCTGAACAGACGCATTTATAAGTGTTACAGAACAAGGTTCAGCCGTTGCAAAAGGCTAAGGCAAAGAAAAGGGAAAGGGAATTCAAAACTCTAGGAAACAGAACAGCAACACTTTTTAGATGTTGATGTGTCTTCTTCTCCGATGGATTTGATGAAGAACAGCCGGACTCGGTGACAGCAGCAGTTGCCGGATCGGTCCAGTTTCCGGCCACAATCCCGGCGACTCCGAAAAGTGATTTCTAAGATCTCTGCCCCGTTCTTCTTGGCTTCTCTTGGTATATATAGTCTCTAGGGATCCTTGTGAGTCTTCTAAACCTAATAGAACTCCTTGAAACACTCCCAAATTCATCCAAATCCGAATCAAAGTATAATACCCTTTTTCCGGCGAAACTCGGATTTGGGGCTATTTTTCCGGCGTAAACCTCTAATTCTTCACGTGTTTAGTCTTGTATTGGTCCCATCTCTTGTATATCAATTTGAGCCGAAAATATGCAAGTTTAACCGTGAATCAAAGTGTCCAGTTTAATACAGCAGTTTCCCGACCGATCCCGTGTTGCAGTTAACTCGGTCAACTCGGTTTGACCGATTTGACCCGGGTTTGACCCGATTTGACCGATTTGACTCGAGGGTACCCCTTATCCACTTCTAGGGTGCCAAATAACACTTGTCCTTGGGTGCCTTTATCACTTTTTGAGCCAATTTTCCCACAAATCTTTATTCTTCAAATGTACCTACAAAAGCATAAAAACACGTAATATATGCAAAATCGAATACTAACTTAATAGAAACTAAGGTGCAAATTAGACATTAAAATGTGTCTATCAGAAGGTTGAACTTCTGAAGTACCAGATTCATCTACCACTTTCTTCTTCTTCGCAAAATAACGAGATGATTTCCTTTCTAAAGGATGATCATCATGATGAGAAGCACCACCAACAACTTTACTATCAGTTTTCCCAGACATGATGAATTTTTATCTACATATGAGAAAATAAGAAAAGATAAATTCACCATGATGAAAAGCAAGAAAAAAACAGAAATTCTACAGAACAGAAGAAAAACAAGATGATCATTGAACAAGAATGTAAACAACTAAACAACTTTTTGATCAAGAAGAGAAAAGATTCATGGATTCAATGAAACAATCAGAAATCAAAATAAAAACATCATCATCACCATTCACTAAATAACTCAGTTAAGAAGATCATTAGATAAACATATACATTACAATTAAGAATATTACCTGGAGTAGAGTGAAGAACAGAAATCAAATCAGATAAACTGAATGAAAATAAGACCTGATCCCGATGCAAGAAATCTTTAATCACAATGTAATCAGCACAAAGTGGATTAACCAAATTACGAGGAATCACAGAAGAATCACTGAAAAGTTCAGTTTCAGAAGAATGAAAAAGAACAAAAACTTTAAGAAGAAAAAGACAAAGAAGATAAAGAGTGAGATGAGAGATGTGACAAGCTTTGTATTAAATAGGAGAGGATTGAAACTGACGAAACCATCGAAAAAATTAAGTAGGAGAGAGAAAAACTTTAACACAAACGTGATTTTCTCGAAACCGTCAAAACCGTCAGAAAAATAAGTTAAACGTGTAACGTGGGAAGAAAATTTATTAGTGGCATGAAAATAGGGAAAAGTAAAGCTAAACATGGGAAGTAAATTTATTAGTGGCGTAAAAGTCGGAAAGTAATAACTATTTTTCCTTTTTCAAATTTTTACCATATGTAAAAAATTCAAAAGAAAAAAGGGGAAAATTGTGAGGGTATTAAATCCCAAAGAACACATGTTTAAATACTATGGAAGGAGTATCAGATTATGATGGAACAAGAAACACTGAAACAAAACTGTTTGATAATTACTGAAAAAAACATCTGAAACTTTGATAAAGTACTGAAGCATATATCTGAAACAGACAGCTTCGTTGCATGATCGACATGTAAGTTGCGCGAATGCATGGCACACTGTACAAAAAACACATCATCGTTGCATGACTGACACACAAGTTGCAGGAAAGCCTAACACATTAAAGGGAACTGACAAACATCGATGCATGATGGACACGTCTTAGTTGTACAGGTTGCGGAACAAAAGAAACTAAAGCAATGACAAATCACTTTCAATGGCCACATGTCAGACATGTCATAATTCTAATAAGACCGCAACATTCATCCAAATCCAAAAAAACAATAACTTAAAGACAAATCCGCAGAAGAGGTGCAGATCACCAAGCGGGAAACTAAGGGAAATAAGAAGTACGTATGACAAGTCTTGCGGGACATACCAATAAGAGTGCGAGATAAGCTTCATTCTAAAGTCAGGAAAAGAACTAATAGGTGGAAAGTTTAGATTGGAAGGACCCATGATATTTACTATAAATACCAAACTCCAAAACAGAAAGAGGGGACTGGAAATTTTTAGAGAATTTGGAAAAAGGAACAAGATCAGAGCAAAAAGTTTTGGTATGGGTATTGTGTTAATTATAATCCTAGTTCATTAATTCTTTGATAAATTTTACTTGATGCAAATTGTATTTGATCCTTTTGTAACATACAATCATGAATAAAAATCATCTAAATCCTTTAACACCCGTGGATGTAGACAATCTATTGTCGAACCACGTTAAATCATTATGTTGATTCATGTTTTAATTTCTTGATCTAATTGATAACATATTTCGTTTTCATTATACGAGATTTGATCTGATTATGTTTTTGACTCTGATGGTTGTGATCCAAAGATTATATTTTTGGTAATCACAATGTTTTTTGACTCTGATGGTTATGATCCAAAGATTAGATTTTTGGTAATCACATGAGATATCAGCAGGTACTGTGTAAAAACTCTTTAAAATACCTTCTTTCTCCTGGTATTTTGTACAAACAGGTGTTGTGCAAGAAGTCTGGTGGTCGACAAAAGTTTTGAAGCTGTTAGGTTGTTCTTTTATAACTCGTTCCCTGTAATTTTGAATCCTAATAACCAAACAATCCTCAAAACATTCACAATACACTTTGTTCATCAACACAATCAATGACAACACCATCCATTTTTTAATGATTTTTTGTACAAGTTGTAAATCAATATCCACAAACTCGAAACTCCCTTAATCAGGTATAACTAAAGTTAATTCTCTGTTTTTTTAGTTGGAATCAAACCCACCTTTTCCAATCATTTAAAATATCTAAAATCATTTAAAATGTCTAATTACTCATTAATACCCTCCATTTATTATCTTATTTCAATGGCAGCAACATTCCATTCTTCCCTGTTTTTTTGCATCATGATCAGCATCACAAAGAGGCCCGTTACAGAGAATGCAATCGCAATCGCATTTGAATGCAACATTTTTTAAAATATATAATATATTAAAAAGATATAAGAAGAAATATGCTGAAATAGTCGTCTTTCAAAGTTAAGATTGAGTTTTAGAGGAAGAGAAAAATTATGGAATTAAAAAAAAAAAAATTTACTTTCGTCTGGAAGAAGAAGAGATACGGATTTAACTTCCGTGTTTGTTGTGCGTATGGCCGGAGATCTCAACTGCTATGTACACCTTAAACTTATCTAATTGGGATTGTCAGAATAGAAGATATTTTTGGATTTTACATATTTAATACTCCCTCCGTTTCAGGAAAAGAGTTACTTTCTCTTTAAATTTTTGTTCCAACAAAAGAGTTACTTTCATTTTCAATATAACAAACTTTCAAAACTACCCTTGTTATTTTAAGAAATGTAATTATTCTCATTATAAAGATATACGTAGTATTAAAGTTTTTGTTAGGGTAAATCTGGAAATAAATTATAAAAGTTATTCTCTCTCATCTTGCCTTAACAATTGTGCAAATAGGAAAAGTAACTCTTTTCCTGAAACGGAGGGAGTATTTTCTAATGACACACGTGTAATGTGCTATACAATTATTAGGTGATAACAATAGTTATAACAGTGGGTTTCACATTTAATATTTTAAGGAGGAATACAAAATCCCTTTATATTAAAAAAAATTTTGGTGGACTGGAATATTATACCTTGTTTATTTTATAGAGAAAGAATCACAGATCTAGAGATGATAAAATAAAAAATATGAAAATTCTTAAATACAAATTTTTTTTAGATGATTATTTATTACTTATGTATAATTATTTTGGAATTTTTATGATGAATTGGTATTGGTTGCTAAGAATTGATAATGTATTATTTAAACTGATCATTAAAGTTAACAACAATCAATCTGACCTGGGGTAGTTAAGCACCGATAAATACCGTCATTAGATACCAAATTGATATGCATGTGATCCGCATAAATTATTACAGTGGGAGGGAGTAGTAGGTGGCATATGGGTACATGCCATGCCACGGCCGGTCTGCTCTACACGGGCGGTCTTTTAGGATGTGCGACATGTGCGATCTTGCAGCTGCAGGGGTCCTCAACAAGGCTATTTAAACGAAAATGATGGAATGCAAGATAAATCCTCGTTACTTGCTCGCATTCCATCGTGGATTTGACGAGATGGCTGGTTTTTGAATGATTTATCTTTACCGTTAAGGTGAGAGAACTTATAGATTTAATCTGTTTATATTAGTTCACATTTAATTGTGGATTTGATGAAATGACTGGTACTTGAATAATTTATCTTTATCGCTAAGGTGAGAGAACTTATGATAGATCTAATCCGTTTATTATTCAATGGTTGAGATTTAGATCAAGTCTGTTTGAAATAAAGTGAAAATTTCATTTTCCTCTTTATTTATAGATGCAACTAAAAGTTAGCGTCAAATATTCTCACCCAACTAAGTTATCCCCCTATTTATGACGTATTCAACCTTTGTGTGTGATTTGTCGTATGATGTGGTAGTATTTTCTAGAGTTGTCGTAATTTAGAGGGAAGAATACTCATATTTTGTGTGTGGGATCAATCCAGAGTCATGTGGAGAGCTTAAGGAAACTTTTTTTTATATTTATGTGTGTCATGAAGAGAGCACAAGCTTTGGTTAAGGTCAAGTATGACCTAGTTATAGACGTTGTCTTATGAGGAAATACGTATATGACCGACTCTAATAAGAGGCTAAGGCCTGATGTCGTTAGTCCAGTCAGAGGAGTAAGACGAGTCGTTGGCCAACCATATGAGCAAGGTGAGCTCTTATCCAGTAATAGGAACAAGGCGAACCGTCCGTCAGGCGAACGACGGAGGTAAGGTTGTCCATAAGAGGAGTTAAACCCTGGTGTCTATTTTTGAAGAGAGCAGAAACCCTAATTTCCCTGTGTGGGTCCCCCGGTAAAGTTTGTGATCATTGAGGGGTAACCAGGAGTACGTTTCCAAGTTAGAATGAATCACATATGTCATGGACTCAACGTTTTGGCTTTGGAGGTGTTTAAGACTGTAGGGTCTTTGAGCTTGCTTGGGAGGCCTAGTTGCAAGACCGTCCATAAAATAGGCACCATGCGTTGAAATGGTTTTTAGACTGAGATTAAGTCGCGCTTTTGTCGAGGTTGAAGCTCAGGTCATGTCTGGAAGCTAGCTTGAGTCTTGCCCTTCGTGCATGCCTGAGGTTAGTCTTTGAGTTAGGGTTGCGTATTGGCTTAGGAAAAGATCGAGCTTTTTCTTTTTCATGGTCGTAATTTTCCTTTATCTTCGCCTGAGGCTTCGCTTCCGTCTTAGGCAAGGATTGTATTTCCTTTGAGTTAAGGACTGAGCTTCATATTCCTCGAAGCCTGAGCTTCGTCTTGTTCATATGCTGAGCTTAGTTTTTCTCTAAGCCTGAGATTCCACTTGCTTGGAAGCTGAGCTTCATATTGCTTGAAAATTGACTTTCGTTGTGGACCTAGACTTAACCGCATCTTGGATGAAGATCGAGCTTCATCTTGACTAAAGCTTTGTCTTGTGTTTTACGCTCGAAAGTTACTTCATCGAACTTGAGGCTCATGTGTATTTTGACTAGATAACTAAACTTGGACTAGGCTAGTCGGTTGCAAAATGATCGTTTTTCCCTTAATTGTGAAATAACCATTTTTCCTTTGGTCTTAAAATGACCATTTTTTCCTTGGTCAAAATATCACTCTCTACAGCAGCACAACAACATAATGGCATTTTGTAGCATACATTTATGCGCGGTTTTGCAGTGCCACCGAAAACCTGTGAGGCACGATGCAATTGGCTTATAACAACGTTTCTGACAATTAGCAAAGAATTCGAATTTGTAGCTTTAAAAATGCAATTTAATAAATTAATAATGAAGGGTGAAACTGATGATGATTTGGTATATAAGAAGGTCATTAGAGGAATGATAAAGATTGAAAAATCAAATCTTTCGTTTTCCATGGTTGTTTCGAAATCCTTAAGGTCTTGAACAGATTCAACCCCTTTTGTTCTAATTAGATGTAATGGTTTTTAACATTTGATGGTTAAAGTAATGGTTATTTAAATTAATGATTAATATAGTAGATAATATTAAAATTTAATGGTGAATTTTAATTATATGTAATTTGATTTTAATATAAGGTAGTGGTTTTCATTAATTTAAACTAGAATTATATTTATAAAAGAATTAAAATTTATGATTCTTTAACCTTTATTGATCCTTTTGATCCTGGTTCAAAGGATAAGAGCAGGAATATTTTCCACTGGTAACAAATTTGAGAAAGTAAAAAAAAATTATCTTTCCCAAAAAGGTTGAAAAGTAGTAGAAGAAAAAAGTTGAAAAGTAGTAAAGGAAGGTTGTGGTGGTCAGGAAGATATGGTTTATTCTGGTCCCTAACCCCTGCTCCTAATGGTCGCATATGAAGTTGAATATATGTTGTCATCTCGTTGGCACAGTCTGTACTTCAGATCCCCTTCTTATGTTTGTTGCATATACTCGTGCCATGAACTCCCATGACCACCACCACTGGAAGTTGCACCAGTTGGAGTATTAAAAAACGTCACGTTATCCGCATGCTATTGGTAAACTTCTTCCAAGTGGTAATCCACCATTTTTAAGTTATCCCATAATAATCTTTCAATTGAACATTCAATTTTTCTCCAGTGGTATCTAAACTATAATAAGGATAAGTACGATCCATAGCTGTCGAAACTATTGGGATCATCGTAGCCTCCCCTTATGAGGTTATATTTGGAAACCCCTATTGAATTTCTTATAAATTTGATGAAGATGATGAAAAATCTCCATTTGTGGGAAACATCATTGAGCATGGTTCTTCTGGAGGAGGCATGCTAGAAATGATAGAATTATCACGACCGAGTAGCACTAATGCTAGAAGATCAAACTCATATACTGATTTTCAGTACAACATATACTTATATTTTCGTCATATCTTACCCAACCTTCTTGTTGCAGCCTTTCAAAATTTGTTTAAGTCACTGTACCTTGAGGTGGGGGTCGAGTTTATAACTTCTTCCAACATACTCTGTAACTGGTAAAGAAGTTTTTTCCCCAAATACCAAACATCGCACCTCGATAAGGGAAATAATACAATGACTCTACATACATGAATAATCAAAAACTTGTTGCGCTTCAGGTTCTGCAAACTCTTTAAAATCTTGGTAAGGATGAATAACAACATTCTTGCAGCTTCTTGTCATTTGTTGATACCTAATGGTAAAAACAGACATAGCTCTATCGCATTGCTCTTTTTCCAGTTGTCCCTGAAGTACTTTCCTATAAGTGGAACTCATTTTTGGTTGTCAATAAGTTTTGGTTGGCAAACTCGAAGGTAGGTATACCACCAAATATTAAAAATAAATTCATAAATTAGTATATGACCATGTTTTTAAAAATAAATATTCAATTCTGACATTTGAATTGTGATATTAACCTCTATAATACCCCAGAAACCATTAAAGCTTGTCTTTTCAAATCAAATGCATTTGTAAAATTAAACTAAATCATATTTTCTAATAAACTTACCAATCTCAAAGTCTATGAAATTAAACCTGTGATTCGTAGGTCACCATTTTTCTAACATTTGGTGTTGTGCTGTTTGTGATTTATAAAATAGAGCTTATGTCAAGAATATCTATCCACTCTTTTTCGGACCAGAGCCGATAGTCACAGGTATATAGTGTGTAATTTTGATCAACCACCTCTCAATCTGTGATATATTGATGATCCTTCTTGATGAGCTGGCGTATGATTTGGAAATATATCTAGACCAAACAATATGCTAGGATTATTAAACTCATACACACGATCTTGTTCAAAGTTTTGTGTTGGAGTAAAAAACAGTAATTCTTCACCCATTCGATTTTCTTTTATTTTATGTACCTCCTGTAAAAAGTCTCTCATCATTTGTAAACTCGAAGAAGATTGAAAAAAATTTATAAAGAAAAATTTTTATTAATAAAAAATAAAGTGATATGAAATTAAATGTTGAAATGAATTGAATTGATCATAGGAAATTTAAAATATAATTGTTGGAGAAAAAAAACCGCTAAAATTTTAGCTGGTCGTGCTTTATATATTGGGTTATTGAGTTCAATTTCCCATAATATAGAAACGGATTTGTACATCCACTTGGCTTGTCAAAATTATGATTTTTGTTATTACCATAGGATCTGCATGCCCTAGTTACTAAACACATAAGAAAGGATAATCCATTAGTTAGGTATTTCAAAAAAAAAAAAAAAAAGATTGACGGGATTTATGATCAAGTAGTCGAAGTTAATTACCATAATATATTCACCAATACGGATAAGGCTGACTTAAAATTCCAATAGTGTTGGCGCTCATTTGCTTTTTGGTGATCTTATTCTTTGACCTGTTTATTGCACTTCGTATTAATAACTAATTAATGAACAACTACTTTCTCTAAGTTCCAAATGATTTCCCTATTCATTCTAATTTCATCAATTAAGGTCTCTCCCGTTCAACAGAGGATTAGTTCGGAGATGACAAATAAAGATGATTTGGGGACATCTATATCACTGCAGACATGGATGCGTGATGCTTTGTTACGACTACGTACAAATACCAAACAAAAGATTCTTATCTCAGATGACTAGTGTTTTACACAACACATATACATATTTTGGAGACAAAGGGTGCATACTTAATTTGAATTCTTGACACTGGTGGTTACTACTTAACCGGTAAAGTCCTGATTCTCAAATCAATCTTTTATTATCTTGTGGTGTAGAAGAACTTTATTACTTTATGTTGATGACACATAATAACTTCTTTTTGCCTAGTCGTCACGTTATACTAAATTGTCAACTAATTTTCAGGTAGAACAGTTAGATTTCCACATATATATATACTCCTTCATGTATATGTCTGATAATCTTCCTTCGATCAGGGAGAGAAATAAAATGAAGAAATATTTATCATCCCAACAGAGAATCGTTAGTGTAAAGCTATTAAAGGTAGGATTAATTAAATTAATTATCAGACTTTTATAACCAATCAATTTAAGAACTAGTCATAAAGGCAAAAGGTGATTGTCTCTCTTATAGTTGTTGGTTAGTTGCAGCATCCATTTTGTATATCAAATCTCAATAAAGCAGTACAGATAGGAATCCAATGTTCATTAACAATCGTTATCTGCATTGATTCTCCATATCATCATGGACCAGTTTGACGTGGATGAGCATTTTTATCGTTTTTTCTCTTTCCCCTGTCTTCCTTCTTCATTCCCTGTGTTGTTTATGTGTTCATGGGAGCAAGCTGGATGGTGCATGGGAGGAGATCATGAACTGCATGCTGATCTGATGATGAGTCACATGTACGTAAAAACTAGGATTAGGGATGAAATTCCCTCCGCGCCCCACGGACCCCACGATTGTGATGAGGTTTGTTGGTGAAATGCAATCCTCTGCCCATGGAGACTCATAACTAGGATTGGTTGGTGCAGTGCCGGTGGAGTTCTCTTTTCTTTGATCAATTTTTTTATTGAATCCTATTTTTTAATCAATTATATGTCGGAGATGGGGTCTTTAGCCAAATAAATTTTGAAGATAAATCAAATCCAAAACCAATTAGTTATAGCCTAGTTGATCAGGGGTTTAACTTCGACTACTAAGAAGAAGTTTGAGCCTATGGTTAATAACATAGGGACTTTGCTATGCTCCTGGTAAACTACATCCTAAATTTGAAGGGTATGCATGCCTCACTAATAACTGTATACGTACTATTTAAGATGTCAACACATCCATGCAGTGACGGGATTTTAGTCGCTGAAAAGGGTGAAATAGATTTGTTGATATAATGAGCAATAACTAACCACAGTAAACAACCTGATCACTGCTCCTGCTCCTAGTGACTAAACTTACAAAAAGCAAAAAAGAGTACCATATACAAAGTAGAGTACCATATACATATACGTATACATTAATTGTACGTAACGAGGAAGTATTGTTGTCTTGATATAAATAGAGTTAGTAGAGCATCACAATTGATTTCCCTCTCTCCCCTCGTCCCTTGAAATTTCTCCATCTTCTAATAAATAAATCCAAAACCAGTACAGCAGCTTTGCTTCCTAGGAAGATCAACAATCAAGTGTTGGTAGGAGTTATTGATATAGCCTACCAGAGGAGAATAATTACTCGATCTCAAAGCTCGAATAATATAAACTACAACCGGCATCATCATCATCATCATCATGAACTCGTTGTCCTCCTCCAGCTGGTGTTGGTCTTGGTCCCTGGTCAGTTTCACCACAGTTGTCTCGTCCCTGATGCTCTCCTCTACAGGTGCAACATTTACATTTATGAACAAATGCGACTACACAGTTTGGCCTGGAATCCTTGCTAGCTCAGGCAGCCCTCCTCTAGAAAGCTCTGGATTCGAGCTATCTAGGGGCACCTATCGTACCCTCCAAGCTCCAACTGGTTGGTCAGGCCGATTCTGGGGCAGAACACTATGCAACTTGAATGGATCTGATCAATGGGTCTGTGAAACTGGGGATTGTGGTTCAGGTCAGCTGGAATGCAACGGTGCCGGAGCTACTCCACCAGCTACCCTGGCTGAGTTCACACTCGGTTCAGGTGCTAGTACTGGTGGCAGTGATGATTTCTACGATGTTAGCTTAGTGGATGGTTACAATCTACCAATGGTTGTTGAGGCATCTGGTGGATCGGGTAATTGTGTGGCAACTGGATGTGTGACGGATTTGAACAAGCAGTGCCCAACTGAGTTAAGGGTGGAAAATGGTCAGGCATGTAAAAGTGCGTGCGAGGCATTTGGGACACCAGAGTACTGCTGCAGTGGTGAGTATGGTAACCCTAACACATGCAGGCCGTCAGTGTACTCAGAAATGTTCAAGTCAGCATGTCCGAGGTCATACAGCTACGCCTACGACGATGCTACCAGTACATTTACGTGTATGGGTGCTGATTATATCATCACATTTTGCCCATCTTATTCAAAGAGGTAAAAGTGTAAGCAATTGAAATTTAAGTTCAAACACTAAATTCATATTTTGTTTCAAAAAAAGAAATTTAGCCTGGACAGACGATATTATATTCATATGACAGGAAAACAAAAGCTTTTTCTTCCAAAAGTTTTATTCTTCTTTTTCATAAAGTTGGTTCGATTCTCATCTAAAACCCAACTGAGGTTCACTTTCATCATGACTAGCTACTTGTGGAGCTTGCTTTTAATTTCTTTTTCATTTTAAAAAAAAATCTTTATTATCTTTTATTGCTTTTAGGATTTCATTTTTGTTTTTCGTTTTATATCTTTTAAACCTTTTTAAATGATAACTAACAGTCAGAAATCTTCAAGAGATTCAACACCGAAAACAACAGAAGGAGAATCTGGATCAGGATCATCAACTCCAACCTCGACTCAATCAGAAGGAGAGATGTTAGCAGATGGTTCATGGTTGGAAGGCTTAGCCGCCGGAGATTCCACAAGGAACCTCGCTTCTGCAAGCACGGTTGCTGCTTCTATCACCATTCTCATCCTCACTTTCTTCTATTTATAGTCTTTCTTTACTCCTCTTTCTCACTCAAGGGAGGAGGGGCCAATCATCCATTAGTTAGTGTCAATGGTCTCTTACTGACTTCCAACCCAAAACTTAATATCGCTTTGGATTGGGAGTCGGGTTTTTGATTTGTTGAGAAAGTTGACAGAATACCACATTGTAAACCACCATTTTGCATTTTTAGATTCCCACACCTTTAATTTATTTAATGAGTGTCCCCAGATGTAATTATACCAAAAAAGAAAAAGGGAAAAAAAAAAAGAAAAAAAATCTTGTACAGAGCTATTATGCGATTCAATTTGAACTGAATGGTTTCAGTGGATAATGAGAGGCTGTTCTACCTCTCTAGCAGGATGGTGCATAAACTCACCAGCAAACTAAGCACCCTAATTCCTACCTGCCAATAAAAAAAAATTGGTGGTTGCTAATTTGCTTAGATTGCCTTGAATCCACAGATTATACGGTTGGTAGTTAGTAGTGCAAGGGAAGGAAACAAAGACTTTTACAAGAATTGCAAGCCTAACATTCGGTCTGCCATGTATCTCAATGTTAGTAAATTATAAACCAATGGAGTGTGCTCTAAGCCTCATGATTATATTCTTCTCTTTCTTAAAATGGGATTCAATTGTTTAAAATGTGGAGCTTAAAGAACCTTATATCCGAAAGTCATCATTCCGGATGAACCTAACTTCGGCTAGAGAAATTCAGCAAGATAATCTTATCTTTCGAGTCTCCAAAACCTAAAAGTGATGGTTGCCTGCGGCTCTAACATGACAGATTAGTTAGGAATCAATTGATAATAAAAGATACAGGCAACAAGAAATGCATTACGACCGATCAAAAATAAAATACATTAACTCAGCAGTGTGAAGTCTGACAGTTTTAAGTGGTGAAAATAAAAAAAAAAAAAAACTCTGAAGATGATAAAAAACAGGAGTTTGTATGAAGGGTAAAGTTTATTTAATTGGCAACTAATAAAAGATTTCAATAGTGGCATATTCCTGATAGGCCTTTTCAACATATAAAAGTAAAAAAAAGCAAACCGAACATATCTGTTCCTCAATAAATTCTATTTTAGGTGATCCATAGAGCATCACTTTGCTTTTCTTTTTCTAAATTCCCACTAACATCATCTTCTACTTGTTAGTGGAAGGCTATGGCCCTAAAACTTTGATTATTATGGACAGCTACAATCATCTTTTCTCTTCTTTTATGTTACATATGGATTGAGAATAAGCACTATTATTTTGTCAAAAAAAGCTAAAAACATAGGATACATTTGCAAGCAAAAGATGAAGAAATGAATTCATTACGCCAAATCCCATTAATGAAGAAGATTAAAGAACCTGATGCTGTGTCAAAAGGTTCAATGACTCGTTTCTTTAAGTGATAAAAGGAAAACCAATATGAATAAGATCAGTCAAAGACAGTTACTAAAATACTTCTTCTTCTAATAAGATGAACCTTAAATTGCCAAGGAAATGGCTTTACATGAATAAGAAACCATTCAATTCATGTAGTGGTGAGCAAAGCCGGGGACAAGTTTTTTCAAGGACCCACAGCCACTAGGCAAAGATAATAAATCAGTGCTTAAAGTAAATTATTAGTGTGTCCCTGAAATCGAAAAGGCCCAGGCCTGAAGCATTGGTCAACTCCAAGTGATAAAACAACCTGGATATCAGACTCAACTTTGACTTGAGCAAGGAAAACACTTCTGATAAACATAAAAGTGGCTCAGTTTAGTCTAGAATGTTATCCTTACCATCAATGGGTAGGAGTGATCCTTTTCGTAGTTGGGCCAGGAGTTGTCGCCATGAAGAAATGTTTGATGCTGCTGCCACACTTCCTTATCGTAGTTTTCAGTTATGCTGTGATGCATCCCAATCTCATTGACTTTCTCTAGAAACTTGTCCAACGAATTCCCTCTTTTGGGGCTAAAAAATATTGCTTCAGAAGCCTTTGATGATTTTAGCAAGGACCTGACTGTTTTGGCTAGGCCTTCATGGAACTCTTTGAAGAAGGTGCTGCAAAGGATGAATGCTATGTCAGAAGTTCGATAGAAAATGCTCTCAGTCTTAAGAGAATAACAATGAAATTTTTTCAGGTACAGAACCAAGTTTTATGTCATAGAGGAGAAAAGAGATGGAGAACGTGACAACTTCAAAAAAACTGCAAATTACAAACTCAAAATATTAAATTTCAAATATCAATATCTAAAATTAGAAAGTTTTTTGAAGTATTCTAAACTTTGGAGGTACATGAGATCAAAACAAGGTTTCAAATAGTGACCAACAAACCTAACTAATAGCAAACAGGTCTGCAATGAGTAAGACCACCAAACAACGGTAAATAGCTACCCATCGGACAAAAAGTGATTTCAACATGACAATTAGTGACCAACAAACTTAACTGATAGCAAATAGGTCTGCAACAGGAAACACCAGCAAACAGTAAAAAGTTGCCCATTAGACAAAAGGGGATCTTCAGTGTAACAATTAGAGACCTGACACAAAGTCCAAATACTAGACGGAACAAATGACTGGTATACTATTCTCCCAAGGATCCATATTCTATCCCAGATGCAAGATTATGAAAGAAAAGACTGCCTCGAAAATGCATTTTTAAAATAAAATGAAAATTTCAAATAGAAGAACTTTTTGAGACTACAACTCAAGGCCAGCCTCTATGGCAAGAACCGCGAGGTAGTAGCTTTTTTTTACTCAAAAAGTATATCTTTTGATATCTCGTAAACATATTTTGGGTTCTAAACATCTAAAACGTATGTATCGAGTTTACCCTATTCTCTTGCTGTTTTGGCCACTAAGTTAGCAAACAAGCCACTTTGTTCCTAATTTGAGGCTGCACCTCACCTTGCCATAAACATTAAGCAACCAGTTTCACCCCGATAAAATCTTTCGAAACGTTATTTTTTTCTGTTCATTACTTAATCCTGGATATAAAAAGACTTAACTTCAACACAGGGATAGTGTTCGGAATAATGATATTAAGTAAGCACAAAGTGGACCAGAGTAATGAAGGTACCAGTCACTGGCCACGATGATATCGAAGGTGTCCAAGACTTCTGGATCTTGCTCCTGATTCCAGTGCAATATCATAGACTTCACCTTTGTATCAGCAAATGCTGCAGAATTGGCATTAATGTTGCGCTGAATATCTGCACGTTAAGAACTTGACACAAAATGATAAAACAGAAAGCAACTGAATGCAAGATAGATGCAAACAATGGGTATAAACCGCAGTTGTTAGAAGCGACTCTGAAACAAGTAAACTACAACAACAACGAGATGAGCTAATGTATTATTGCCAGTGACAACGAAAAAAAACAACAGTAATCACTAGAATATATCATTCCATCGCAGTGCAAGTCCGTTAAGAGGCTAATGGGTCTGATGAACCCAGACCAGAGATACCAGAAGTCCTGAGAACAGGGAATTACACGCAAGGGTATGTAGAAACAAATCAATACACAAATTCTACTGAGGTGCATGTATTCACATAGCTGCTGGCACTGTCACCAAAACATTAATTATGAGTTTGAAAAATGGCTAAGAAACACCCACAAGGAAGATTTTCAAGGCAATTACTGAAAGCAAAGACAAGTTCTAATACATGATCCAACATATCAAATAGGAGTATATCCCATTTTTTGGTCCCTATCTTACCAGTCAACTAGATGGCATTACCAGAATACAGTACAAATTAACACTGACAAATATAGAGAGGATACAATTGACTACTTGAGGATTCCCATCAGATATTACGACCTCTGATGCATCTGTAGCGGCTGCAATGACTAACCCAGCCAATCCATAGCCAGCTCCAAGCTCGATAATTCTTTTGGATCTGTTGAAAAACAGCAGAGTTTATATACAAGTGAAATACAAAAGACATTGCCAACAGGATAGAAACAGAAGAAACATAGCAGAGAAAAGAAAAAGCATAAAAACATCCAATGAACCTGAATATGTCTGCATGAGTCAAGCAAAAGTAAGCAAGAACATCTTCCGATGGCCAATTACCTATATAGGATAAACAAAAATAATGTGAGCATTAATGAATTATGCTCAAATGTGAATATGATCAAGTAATAAGTTAGAGTTTCATATACAGAGAGGTATCTGAGCTTATCAGTGAGAATAAAAATGAAAAATATAAACATATTGAAGTTATCGATAACACGGGAAACTTACAAACAAGTCCAGTATTGTCAATGTTATATTTGTTACATATCTCAAAATCATTGAGGTTGACATGGTTCTCAACTCTTTGGCTGTAAAAAAATAATAATAATAATAATTACACATCATTTACATTAGTAACACTAAATTCTTATCCCCAAAGAAGCTTCAGTAACGAATTTTGTATCTTAAGCTTAAAATTTTAGTGAATAGTAACTCAAAATCACCTTATAATAAGAGTCGGAGCTGTATCCAATGGTAATGTATACGACACATATATGTCACTTGATTTATCACCCAAGTGTTGTTCCTCTATCGTTGATGTTAGCTTGTTGTTGTTAATGAGTTGAGATTTGATCAAGTTAAAACCTTGTCCTGTCTTCCTAGATATAAGCTTAAGCTTTTCTCCCATTTCAGATGTTGTTGTAATATCTTTACAAAATTAAAAGCAAAATCCGAAAATAAATAAAGGCATAATGATATGCATTGCTAAAAAGAAACCCTAACCGTATCCAGCTAAAAAGGAAGAAAAATAAGAGGAAAATTTAGTGGAAATAAATCAAACCTGTATGTGAAGAATGATTTCGATAGAGAAATGCTTTTCGAAGAATTCCCCACCTTAGAGACGGCTTAGAAGATAATGAAGATGGAGGATTATCTTTCTCCTCCTCCATTGTTTCGCCTCGCTATTTTTCTCTCTGTCAAGTGTATACGGCCTTCAATAGTTTGTTTGGCGTTTTCTTGTTACTTCTCTCCATCGGCGTTCTTTTTAGGGTTATTTAGAGTTTGGTTCTAATTTCGTGACCACAGTTATGTTTGGGTCATAGAAGTTTATAATTAGAATGGTCCCATGACTCGTGTCGACCATTTTAACTGTCCAAGAAAATATTAAATATATAAAATTATTAATTTATATCTAATATTTAATTTATTTACTGATTATATCTTTTTTTTTAAACCTAAATTTATACCACTGTCACCTTCAATTACCAACAAAATCGTCAATTTCCACAACGTCATCGTCACTTAAAATTTTTAGCTGGTGTTCTTTCTACACAGATCAGTCTCTGTTAAAATTGAAACCACGCTAGGGTATTTCTCTTTCTCTCTCTATAATTTATTGTTGATTGTGCTAAACCAAATGGATTTGCTCTTTATACTCAGATATTAGAAGTAGAAACTCACGGGTAGAGATTAAGATCTTTAGTTGTAAAAGTCGTAATAAAAATATTGATCATGGATGAGATTTAATTCATAAAAGCCCTCCATTTTTTATTATACAAAATTTGAAGAAAATGAGTACCGACAAGATGGTCTAATCGAATGGTGCTGATGGTTTGAATCAATAGTTTTTCGGGTAGTTTCAAAATCATCACATACTCTTCATCTACTTCGGGATGCACACGTAATTTCCCTTTCTTAAGTAGTTGTAGGTGTTGGTATCTTCTTGTTTCGATCATCAGACACGAAAACATTAGTATTTTTGAAGTGGGTACGAAGAATTACCATGCTTAGGAACTTTAGTGTTACATAAACTTGAACCTCTGTTTTTTAGATCACCTATAAAACCACGATAAACAAATCAATTTCTTTTGACTCACTATTTGACAAAGTAACCAAATTAGCTGAGAAAAAAAATATCTCCATTTGCACTTTACATTGTTTAAGTATACAATTTATGATCGCGGGTAATTACCTCGCCATGGATACACGACCTGATTTGAATTGACCTGGCAGGGAATACTATCAGGTAGTTGAAGACTATGATTTATAATTCATAAAGGCATCCCATTTTTATTTTATAAAAAATTAAAGAAAATGAAAACCAATGTCTAATTGATGTTGTTGTCGGTGGTAATGGATGATATCTGTGCTGGTTTAGAAAACATGGCATAAGAAAAAGACTAGGGTATAGTTAATAAATAAATCAAAAGTTAGGTTGAAGTTAATAATTTAAGTATTTAGCACTTTTTTGGACGATCAAGACGGTCAATTTGAATCCTAGGATTCAAACTCTAATTATAAGCTTCCTATGACCCAAACGTAATTATAGTCACAAAGTTGGGACTCAAACTCTAAATAACCCTTTTTTTTAATTTATCTGTTTTTTTTTTGTACTAATGTCTTAGCAAAACAATTAAACCTTATAGGGATCAGATTGCCTACATTCTCTAGTTTATTCAGAAATATATGTGTAAATTCGACTCAATTTTTCCTAATCTTGTGAACCATTACAATCTATGATTAGGGTTTTAAACACATTGTTAGTTCAGAAAGTTCCTTTTTCTACTTCCACATCTAAAATTTCATGTTTTTATTAGCATCCTAGTTGTATTCATCAGTCAAATTCTATTCATTCAGATGACACTGTAGATGCTTTTATTTTATTTTCGATACAGCTTTTATTAAACAATCCGGTAAGTTTGCTTATGGAATTATTTCTATGAAAAATTGAGGTTCTTTCATGGACTTTGCAGGTGGTACATGATGGTGTAGCTCATCCATAGAGGCAGAGTCCAGAGCATGTAGAGAGGCAACAACTAGGCAGAGTCGGAATAGTCTTTCTCAATGACAATCACAACGTGATTTCAGATCTCACGAAGAACAATTTTACTTTAGACTGGAATCATCCAATATATTACAGGAGGTTATACATCTCAGTCTATATTTTTTCAGTTCTTCTTATGTTTATATTAATAGGAAATTGATGGAGGGAGATTTATGGAAAAGAAATTTATTATTTTATTATTAT